>JAAWXA010000012.1:19888654-19962315 GCA_038090715.1 Florisuga fusca
AAAAAAGTCATTTTTCTTGCAACAATTCCCCCCTTTTGAGCATTCTTCGACTTTTCAGCAAGAATGCTCAATCCTCATGCTTTTATGGTTGAGGGGTGGAAGTGATATTTCTTCTGGTGATATTACTTCTTTTCGAGTCATTGCCTTCATTACCCTTCAGGTGTGCTTGGTTTCTTTAGCGATCATACCTAAAAGACACTTATACATTACGATAATCACTACTACAATTATGATTATTGTTATCCCATATTGTATTATTGATGATATCCACCCAGAGACTTGTATTCCCAGGGAGCTTAATATTGCCCCGACCCAATTATGCTCTGCTTCCTTTTGTACTTCATGGACTTTGTCTTTAATTTGTTCTAGCTGACTTATATCTCTTTCCACTTCTTGGGTAACGTTCGGGACGTGTATACAGCAATGCCTTTCCTTCTCATGCAGGTACCCACAAACCCCATGCTCCTTTAGTAGCATCATATCTAAGGCCATTCTATTTTGTATAGTCATCCTGGTAGGTTATTAGCTTACCCAGGAGGTATTATTAAATAAAGGGAATAGTTTATCAGAAGATCTTAGAAAGGTCCTCATTGTCTCTGAAGTAGATGACACCTCAAGGAGACTGGGATTCTTATCAGAACCAAAATTTCCCAGCCATGGAAACTGTGCCACAAATCCACGTGGAAAGTCACCACAACACTACTAAACTGTTCTTAAAGATAAAAGGGGGATTTAAAATATCCAGAATGGTGCCAGTTCTCATTTCACTAACCTCTGCCATACAGCCTTTATTGATGTCAGGAGAGGCATTGATTTTATTCAGTACTTTGAAGCAAATTAAATATATTCCCCCTTAACACTAAAAACTCATGACCAATTCATCTTTACCTTCAAGAACTGCTCAAATAAAAAGCAAAACCAAACAGAAGCTTGAAAACAAAACAAAAAATTTCCTTAGAAACAAAACAATTCTCCTGTGTCAGGCCACTGATTTGAAACACAGAAGATTTTTCCTGCACTTTGAGATGTTAACAGTCATCCATATTTTCAAATAAAACCAATCCTGAGCTCTGACAAATGCATATAAATATGTATGTGGTACAGCACCTTGCAAAGCGTGTATGAAAAGAACAGACAGAGCAGGTTGTGTTCCTGACTGATAAATCTAGATAAACCTAGCACAACTGTACCTCTCAGAAACCTGCCCCTTCAGTGCATAAATCTTACCAGATTAGCAGCATCTTGGAGTTTTCTGAGAATCTGAGAATCATCCTTTAATAATAACAAATAAGCATGGAAATGTCATTATTTAACAGAAACATCCCCATGTACCAGCTTCCTGCTGAATTTGCAGAAGCTTACTCATTCCAAGTATTTAGTTTTTTCTGAAGTCTAAAGTGGGTTCCACAGTTATTTTATCTGGCACTGTTATTGATCTGTCTCGACAACTTCAGACACGTAGACTTTAGTATGAAGACAAATGCCCTGCATTCTCAAACAATTGCTGTAATTGAGAACTAACCATCCAGGGACTGACAAGCACATTTAAAATACATGGAAATGCAACCCAGATGATCCCGCTGTCAATTTAACTGATGTCAACTGAACTGCTTGATGAGCACTTCAAGGGCAACCCGTTTTAGTGTGCAACACTTGTGTATGTTAATAACTGAATTGTCACTGCTCACCCTCATCCTCTCCATTGCTCCAGATGTATTTACTCAGAGTAGCAAACACTTGAGAAACACAGCTCAAGTACTGCTCGAGCTCCACATCCACCCGGCTGCCCCAGCAGCTGTTTTGGGCCAGGAGAGGCAGTGGTGGGAGCTGCCATGGTTGGGGCAGGAGGAATGCAAAGAATGAAAGATGGTGTTTCTGGACTGCCCACACTGAAGGTCTGGTGGCCAGGTAAGCTGGACACTGCAGCCATGGTAACACAAAGTAAACTTTTAACATCTGCAAAACCCTTGGGTCAAGTCACTGTTATGCCAGAGGGGCAGCTCTCAGAAAAGCACTGGCGTGAGTGAAAGAGGAACTGGCTTTGCCTTTGACTGGGGGGTTCCTGCATTTCTTTTTCTTTGTGGTTGGCAAAGTCCACAAATACTTTGATGTAAAAAAAAAATTTTCTAGCAAGCAATGACAGATTGGGGTAAGTGTTTTGAGGCACAGCCAGCAAATTCCACGATTCACTGCAGAAGCCCCATTCACTACAATGATGATCTAAAGTACTTTTTATCAGCTTTTAGAATACATTTAGCTTAGCTAGGTCAAATGAAGTATTTGTTGATGATACTGAGATGCTGTCTGCACTGGGTGTCTCACTCTGTAAGAATATTTACGTGGCACAGCTGTGCCCTAACATGTCTTCATGCTCTGCAGCACACGGATGCCATCCTGCACATCCCAGGCACAGCCTTACTCTAGACCCATGCTAGGGAATTGTGGCCTCACATAGCCTGGGATACAGTTTCCTAGCTTGATTCTGTAAGCCCACTGCTCGCTCACAGTGAATAAAATTAAAGCTGTTAAACCACAAGCTGCCAAACCTTGCAATGTTTGCCATGTCAGTAGTTGGAGACATTGCAAACAAGGTGGAAGAGCCTGTGTATATGTGGATTGTGCTGTTCTGCAGCAAGGCAGTGGCAATGCAAAACCCTGCCTCATTTTTGAGTACCTGTTTCTTGGAACCACTGGATTATTTTTGATACATACTGGACATGTGGCGTTTATCCTTTTTGCTAAGGTTAACATCTGGTTTGAGAATATTTCATTCTTTAAGAACTTTACCATTGCTTCTGCACCCCAATGACACTTATTATGCTCTGTCTCCAGAACCATCTTCATGACCCGTACCGGTAGGATCACTTGCCCTGTGGGGATTACATACCATCCCTTGATGTTTCTGCGTGCCTGCAACATCTGGGCTAGCTTTTCGTCATCCGGTGAATAACGTGGTTTATCTTCCATGTATGTATCTGCAGGGTTGTTTCGTACAGGTATCAGGGCTAATTGAGTCCATACCTCTCTTGCGGCCCGCTTCGCTGCTTGGTCTGCTAGTCGGTTCCCTTGGAACTCCTTTCCTGGATTGTTCTGATGTCCTTTGACATGCATCACCGCAACAGCCGATGGTTTGTAGACCGCTTCCAGTAACATGCTTATTTCTTCCTTATATTTGATTGATGACCCCTGCGAGTTGAGAAGTCCCCGCTCCCTCCATAGAGCCCCATGGACATGTATTACACCGAATGCATACTTGGAGTCAGTCCATATATTAACTCTCTTCCCCTGGCTCAGCACTAGGGCTCTTATTAGTGCCCAAATTTCGGCTTTTTGTGCTGAGGTACCCGGGGGCAATGCCTTTGCTTCCACAATTTGTTGTATGGTAACCACTGCATATCCCGCATACCTGGTTCCTTCTTCCATAAAACTGGATCCATCCGTGAATAACTCCCAATCAGGGTCTGGCAGTGGTTCATCTTTCAAGTCACTCCGGCTGGCGTATACCTGTTCAATTGTTTCCACGCAGTCGTGTTCCAATTTTCCTTCTTCCTGTGTAGATCTGAGAAATTCTGCTGGATTAAGATGGTTAGTTATTTTTAGTTCCACATCATCTTGTTCTCTCAATTGTGCCTGGTATTGGAGCATCCTGCTTGATGAGAGCCAGTAACCCCCCTTTTGTTCTAATACTGTTATTACCATGTGAGGTACATAGACTATCATACGTCTGCTTAATGTCAGTTTACGTGCCTCCTGGATCAAGGTTACCATAGCTGCTACTGCTCTCAGGCACCCTGGCCATCCCCCGCTTACCGGGTCTAGCTGTTTGGAGAAATATCCAACCGGTCTCTTCCATGATCCCAACTTTTGGGTTAGTACCCCCAAGGCCAACCTTTGCCTCTCATGTACATACAATTGGAAGTCCTTGGTTAAATCCGGCAGACCCAAGGCAGGTGCTTCCTTCAGGGCTTGCTTTAACTCCAAAAACGCCTTCTGTTCTCTGGATCCCCACTTGAATTCAGGTCCCTTCATAATTTCATATAATGGTTTGGCTGTCAATCCAAAGTCGGGGATCCATAATCGACACCAGCCAATCATTCCTAGGAAAGATCTTAATTCCTGGTTATTACGGGGTGTGGGAATGGCACATATAGCCTGTACCCGAGTCGTACCTAGACGGCGGACCCCCTGGGAGATCTCACATCCCAAATAGATGACTTTCTGTTTGACCAACTGTGCCTTTTCTCTGGACACTCGGTACCCAGCCTGTCCCAGCATATTCAATAAGGCAATGGTTAATTTAAAACAGAGGCTCTGTTCTATGGTACCCAGGAAGATGTCATCCACATATTGTAATATCACATAAGAGAAAGGTGAGTCTTTTACCTGGGTGGTTTTCCACTCCTCAAGCTCCTTGGCCAGTTGATTACCAAATATAGTAGGTGAAGATTTGAATCCTTGAGGAAGTCTGGT
The DNA here is from genome assembly GCA_038090715.1 of Florisuga fusca. Classification (NCBI taxonomy): domain Eukaryota; kingdom Metazoa; phylum Chordata; class Aves; order Apodiformes; family Trochilidae; genus Florisuga; species Florisuga fusca. The sequence continues at coordinate 19,893,125 of JAAWXA010000012.1, forward strand.
CCATGTGAGCTGATGTTTTCGTCCTGTATCGGGGTTTTCCCATTCAAAGGTGAAGATATTCCTACTTTCAGGTGCCAAGGGTATGCAGAAGAAGGCATCTTTTAAATCGATTACTGTAAACCACTGAAACTTCTCAGAAACAGATGTTAACAGGGTATATGGATTTGCCACCACCGGGTGTATATCCTTAGTAATGGTATGAACTGCTCTTAAATAATAATAAACTGCTCTTTTGTTTTTTGACTGGAAAAATAGGGGTGTTGTATTCAGATTCATTTGCAAGTTTGATTTGTATTGTTTTTGTTTTTTTTGTTTTTTTGTTTTTTTTTGACGACTGGAAAAATAGGGGTGTTGTATTCAGATTCACATTCCTGCAAAATTCCTGATTGTAAGTACTAAGTTACCATGGGGGCTATTCCTTTCCTAGCTTCCAGGCTGATAGGGTATTGTCGTACTCTCACCGGTCTAGCCCCTTCTCTTAGTTCTACTACCACTGGAACTGCTGCTTTTGATTTCCCTGGGGTTCCTGTTTCCCAAACCCATGGTACGACTGCCTGTTCAATTTCTCCTGGTATCTTTTCCTCTTTTACTTCTTTGATCACGAATAATTTTGCCAAGTTTTCCTCTGGAAACTCTAGCTTTACTCTGTCTTTTTCAAAAGTTATTCTGGCTTGTAGTACTGAGAGTAGATCCCTTCCTAGCAGAGACTCCGGACTGTTAGGCATATATTAGGCTTGAACGACACCTTGTGGGCTTTCCACCAATGGGTTCATTCTATTCGCCCCACTACCCGGAGAACAGCTCCCCATCGGAGGTTCCTGATTAAGGGGGCATTCGTTTTTCCAGTGTCCCTGTCCCTTGCAAAAGGCACATTGGTTGATTCCCAACTTCCCGTGTCCCCTTCTCTTTTATAGGTTTCAGCATCAACAGTCCACAAGCCTCTTGCCATTCAGGCTTCCCTTTCAAATAATAAAACAAATCCAAATACTGTATCTCATCCCATTTTTCTGATTCCCGTAAGAAACTCATCATGGGACTCAGTATTTCAGGAGTCATTGTCCCGTTCCGCGGCCACTGCATTCCCCCCGTTTCATATTTAGGCCACACATGATTACAATAATCAATCAAAGTCCTCCTCCGCAATTCATGCCCAAAATTACCCTCTTTCCAATGCTTTAACAAACAACCGAGAGGCGAATCCTCAGGAACATATTTTCGTTACAAGACAGAGCTCTGAAAGTTTTAAACGGTAGCATGCTGACCCTCCTACTTGCGCGCACTCACACACACAAAAACCAATATGCGGCCAATCACCAAATTCCTGTACCAAATACCAAACTTGCCTACGCTCGTCACCGCGAGTGGCAAGTGCTGGATCTGCACAGCCTTATACTTGCTGTGTCTTACGACCAGCGCCTAGGCTTCCCAATAACCAACCCTTAATACCAACCAACCTATAAAGAATAAAGCACCTTTGGGCTTACCTTTATGGTCGTCCGTCAGGTGCGGGGTCGGGCACGGGTTGATGTCTCCTCCAAGAATCACCTGGTGCCGGCTAGGAGTGGATCAGCACGTGAACCGCCCCGGTCACCTCCGGAGTCCCATCTGGGTCGCCAGAAAACTGTTGCCCGAACTGAGACACAAACCAACTGAGTTAGTTTATGCGGTGCTTTATTTCAAGGGCCCGGGAAACCTGAGGACTAGCGTCCCAAGTCAGGAGTCCGACGACCCATATTTTGATTCCAGCTTTTATACCTTTTACAATCTTAAGTTTCATGCAGAGTCAGATCACAAGACAGCTCCATTAATCATGTAAATAACAATAGCTTGACATCTTCTACCAGGGCTTATTGTTTAACTCCTTCCCACCACCTGAGCATAACATACCATATTCTAGTACAGAGTGTCAGCTTACTTGTGCTCTACATGCTCTGTTAGTTACTTATGTTCTATATGCCCTGCTAGTTCCTTTAATTATTGTTCCCCAGAATCAGCACATTCTTTATACTAGTGTTTGCTATGATTTGCAACCCCGAATACATTAACCCTTAATACGTTTCCAAAAAGGTCACTTTTCTTGCAACAAAATCATGCCAGTTATAGCTGTAGGTAGCTTAGAATTATCAAGCTGAATTAATCTGCCTGTTTTCTCACTTTCATAACCAGCCTCCTGCTTCCAAGCAGCAAAGACTCAGCAAGCAGTTTGTATCAATGCAACCACCCACAATATCTGAGTTATTTCTTTTAGTGGATTATCTTGCTTGACTAACCTGATATCCTTCTACAAAGGGATGACCAAATGGGTGGATGAAGGGAGAGCAGTGGATGTCATTTACCTTGACTTCAATAAAGTTTAGACACTGTCTCCCAAATCTTCCTCATAACTAAACTGGAGAAATGTGTGACAGATGGTTGGACTGTAAGGTGGATTAGTAACTGGTTCAAAAACAGAGTTCAGAGTGTTGTGATGAGTGGAAGAGAGTCAAGTTGGAGGCCTGTGGCCAGTGCTGTTGTTCCAGGATCAGTACTGGGTCAACTTATGTTCAATCTCTTCATCAGTGACAATAATGAGGGGATGGAGTGCACCCTCAGCAAGTTCCTGATGATAAGAAGCTGGGAGAGGTGACTAAGACTTGATCCAAAAATGCTGACTCTCTTAATAATCCCCCTAAGTGGTGGGACAAAAGGCATTTTAACCCCCTTTGTGGTTGAAGCCACGCTGGGGAAGCCCTTGAGCAACCTCATCTGGTTCATCCTGCCTTGAGCAGAGCTCTCAGACAAGGAGATGCTCAGGGGTCTCTTCCAGCCTGAGGTATTCTGTGATTCAGAATGATCTGGAAGATGANGTTCTCTCAATTGTGCCTGGTATTGGAGCATCCTGCTTGATGAGAGCCAGTAACCCCCCTTTTGTTCTAATACCGTTATTACCATGTGAGGTACATAGACTATCATACGTTTACCTAATGTCAGTTTACGTGCCTCCTGGATCAAGGTTACCGTAGCTGCTACTGCCCTCAGGCACCCTGGCCATCCCCCGCTTACTGGGTCTAGCTGTTTGGAGAAATATCCAACCGGTCTCTTCCATGATCCCAACTTTTGGGTTAGTACCCCCAAGGCCAACCTTTGCCTCTCATGGAACAGAAGGAAGTCCTTGGTTAAATCCGGCAGACCCAAGGCAGGTGCTTCCTTCAGGGCTTGCTTTAACTCCAAAAACGCCTTCTGTTCTCTGGATCCCCACTTGAATTCAGGTCCCTTCATAATTTCATATAATGGTTTGGCTGTCAATCCAAAGTCGGGGATCCATAATCGACACCAGCCAATCATTCCTAGGAAAGATCTTAATTCCTGGTTATTACGGGGTGTGGGAATGGCACATATAGCCTGTACTCGAGTCGTACCTAGACGGCGGACCCCCTGGGAGATCTCACATCCCAAATAGATGACTTTCTGTTTGACCAACTGTGCCTTTTCTCTGGACACTCGGTACCCAGCCTGTCCCAGCATATTCAATAAGGCAATGGTTAATTTAAAACAGAGGCTCTGTTCTATGGTACCCAGGAAGATGTCATCCACATATTGTAATATCACATAAGAGAAAGGTGAGTCTTTTACCTGGGTGGTTTTCCACTCCTCAAGCTCCTTGGCCAGTTGGTTACCAAATATAGTAGGTGAAGATTTGAATCCTTGAGGAAGTCTGGTCCATGTGAGCTGATGTTTCCGTCCTGTATCGGGGTTTTCCCATTCAAAGGCGAAGATATTCCTACTTTCAGGTGCCAAGGGTATGCAGAAGAAGGCATCTTTTAAATCGATTACTGTAAACCACTGAAACTTCTCAGAAACAGATGTTAACAGGGTATATGAGTTTGCCACCACCGGGTGTATATCCTTAGTAATGGTATTAACTGCTCTTAAATCTTGTACTAGCCTTTTTTTTTGTTGTTTTTTTTTTGTTTGTTTTTTTTGTTTTTTTGTTTTTTGTTTTTTTTTTTGACGACTGGAAAAATAGGGGTGTTGTATTCAGATTCACATTCCTGCAAGATTCCTGATTGTAAGTACTAAGTTACCATGGGGGCTGTTCCTTTCCTAGCTTCCAGGCTGATAGGGTATTGTCGTACTCTCACCGGTCTAGCCCCTTCTCTTAGTTCTACTACCACTGGAACTGCTGCTTTTGATTTCCCTGGGGTTCCTGTTTCCCAAACCCATGGTACGACTGCCTGTTCAATTTCTCCTGGTATCTTTTCCTCTTTTACTTCTTTGATCACGAATAATTTTGCCAAGTTTTCCTCTGGAAACTCTAGCTTTACTCTGTCTTTTTCAAAAGTTATTCTGGCTTGTAGTACTGAGAGTAGATCCCTTCCTAGCAGAGACTCCGGACTGTTAGGCATATATTAGGCTTGAACGACACCTTGTGGGCTTTCCACCAATGGGTTCATTCTATTCGCCCCATTACCCGGAGAACCTCTCCCCATCGGAGGTTACTGATTAAGGGGGCATTCGTTTTTCCGGTGTCCCTGTCCCTTGCAAAAGGCACATTGGTTGATTCCCAGCTTCCCGTGTCCCCTTCTCTTTTATAGGTTTCAGCATCAACAGTCCACAAGCCTCTTGCCATTCAGGCTTCCCTTTCAAATAATAAAACAAATCCAAATCCTGTATCTCATCCCATTTTTCTGATTCCCGTAAGAAACTCATCACAGGACTCAGTATTTCAGGAGTCATTGTTCCGTTCCGCGGCCACTGCATTCCCCCCGTTTCATATTTAGGCCACACATGATTACAATAATCAATCAAAGTCCTCCTCTGCAATTCATGCCCAAAATTACTCTCTTTCCAATGCTTTAACAAACAACCGAGAGGCGAATCCTCAGGAACATATTTTCGTTACAAGACAGAGCTCTGAAAGTTTTAAACAGTAGCATGCTGACCCTCCTACTTGCGCGCACTCACACACACAAAAACCAATATGCGGCCGATCACCAAATTCCTGTACCAAATACCAAACTTGCCTATGCTCGTCACCGCGAGTGGCAAGTGCTGGATCTGCACAGCTTTATACTTGCTGTGTCTTACGACCAGCGCCTAGGCTTCCCAATAACCAATCCTTAATACCAACCAACCTATAAAGAATAAAGCACCTTTGGGCTTACCTTCATGGTCGTCCGTCAGGTGCGGGGTCGGGCACGGGTTGATGTCTCCTCCAAGAATCACCTGGTGCCGGCTAGGAGTGGATCAGCACGTGAACCGCCCCGGTCACCTCCGGAGTCCCATCTGGGTCGCCAGAAAACTGTTGCCCGAACTGAGACACAAACCAACTGAGTTAGTTTGTGCGGTGCTTTATTTCAAGGGCCCGGGAAACCTGAGGACTAGTGTCCAAAGTCAGGAGTCCGACGACCCATATTTTGATTCCAGCTTTTATACCTTTTACAATCTTAAGTTTTGTGCAGAGTCAGATCACAAGACAGTTCCATTAATCATGTAAATAACAATGGCTTGACATCTTCTACCAGGGCTTATTGTTTAACTCCTTCCCACCACCTGAACATAACATACCATATCCTATCTCTAGTACAGAGTGTCAGCTTACTTGTGCTCTACATGCTCTGTTAGTTACTTATGTTCTATATGCCCTGCTAGTTCCTTTAATTATTGTTCCCCAGAATCAGCACATTCTTTATACTAGTGTTTGCTATGATTTGCAACCGCGGATACATTAACCCTTAATACGTTTCCAAAAAAAGTCATTTTTCTTGCAACAATTTCATAGAATCAATTAATGGTTTCAGTTGGAATGGACTTTAAAGATCATCTTGTTTCAACCCCCCTGCAAAGGCAGGGACACCTTCCACTAGACCAGGTTGCTCAAAGCCTCATCCAACCTGGCCTTGAACACTTTCAGGGAGGGGGCATCCACAGCCTCCCTATGCAATCTGTTCCAGTATCTCACCACCCTCACACTGAAGAATTTCTTCTTAATATCCAATCTAAATCTATGCTCTTCCAGATTGAAAATGTTATTCCTTAGCCTATCACTATTTCCAGGTACTGGAAGGCTGCTATAAGGTCTCCCTGGAGCCTTCTCTTCTCCAGGATGAACAACCCCAACTTTCTCAGCTTGTCCTCATAGAAGAGGTGCTCCAGGTCCTAACCTGATCCTTGGCTGCTTGGACAACTTCTTCATACTTCTCCCAAGCTACCTGTCCGTGCTTCCACCCACTGTAGACTTTCTTTTTAAATCTAAGTGTGTCTAGGAGCTCCTTGTTCATTTATGCAGGTCTTCTGGCATTCTTGCCTGCCTTCCTCTTTCTTGGGATGCATTGCTCCTGATCTTGGAGGAGGTCATCCTTGAATATTGACCAGCCCTCTTGGGTGCCTCTCCCCTCCAGGATTTTATCCCATGTTACCCTATCAAGCAGATCCATGAAGAGTTCAAATTCTGCTCTCCTGAAGTCCAGGGTAGTGAGCTTGCTGTGTACCCTTCTTGTTCACAGAATCACAGAATTGTCATGTTTGGAAAAGACACCTAAGATCACAGTGTCCAACCATCAACATCCCCCCCAATAAAATAAAATCTATATCTATATCATCATGCTCACTAGAGCATGTCCTAAAGTGCCTTATCTAAATGGTTTTTAAACACCTCCAGGGATGGTGACTCTACCACCACTCTGGGCAGCCTGTTCCAGCACCTGAATACTCTCTCAGTAAAGAAATTCTTCCTAATATCTAGCCTAATTTGTTGCCCTAAGGATCCTGGATTCCACCATTTCATGGTCATTGCAGCCAAGGCTGCCCTTAGGCTTGATGCTGTCCACCATCCTGCCTTTGGTTCCTCTGCCACTTGGAGAAGGATAGTGTCATCAATTATCCTGTATTGTTGATGCCTTACTGTGTTGTCCCTCCAGCAGATGTCTGGGTGGTTGAAATCCCCCATGAGGACCATGGATTGGGAGTGCGAAGCTGCTCCTATCTGCCTGTAGAGGGCCTGATCTGCTTGATCTTCCTGATCAGGTGACCTGTAACAGACCCCCACTGTGATGTCACCTTCCTCTGTCTCACCCTTAGCTGGGTGAGATTTCCCCACAACACATGGGGTTCCCCCCTTGCTATGGGGTTAATTAGGCCAACATTGTAAGCGGCTCATTGTGTCAGGGATCATGGAGCTCTGTGATTGCCTGTAATTAATATGGCTCCATGTGGTCCCCTCCCGAAGATGAGACCCTTATTACGTATTCTGTATCTGTTTTGGAAGGCAATCTACCAAATTGTTTTTTCAACTGTGCCAATTCCAGAGGAGAATATGGAATTTCTTTGTGTGCAATTTGCTCTCATCCTGTATCTTGTTCATACATATGCTCTGCTCTTATAACAGGACGCAGGCATTTGCGTGGTATAGTTCTCCCCTTGTCTTCTGAACTATCAGAAGAATCATGGTCGGAAGAAGATTGAGTAGAGGTCCTTTCGATCATTACAGTGAGCTGATGGACCTTTTTTCCAATTTATCAATTTTGTTAGCACCAGGTTCTATAAAGGTGCTGACCAAATTGGTTAATTGCACCATTTCTCCCTCTGGCATATTAGCAGCAAGAGGGGGTGTGTGACTCTGTGTTTGCCGCTTTTGGCTGCGCTTTTGTTTTTAAAATGCAGGGGCGGCATTTCCCTTTTTTGGATACAAAATGCACTTTTTTCTTATATGGCCTTTCAGAAGAGGCTTGTTCCCCCTCATCAATTGTATATTTAGATGTAGAGGGGGATTGTTCTAGTAGCAGATTAGGGTTAGAGCAGATTTCAAAATTTTGTTCACCAGACTCCTCAAATTTGTCAAATTTTATAAAATCTCCAAATACCTCCGATGTGCCACTTTCTATGTTTTCTGATTGCTGACAGAATTCTTCTTTCTCCTGCCAAATTATAGCGGCCAGGAGAAAAAAAGGCATGAGCATTAAAATAATCTGCTCCAAGTTTTTTCACCTATTCTTTGGATTCTTTGTCAAGAGTGGCACGATCGTCTAAAGATTTTAAAGATTTTTAAGTTTTAGTGATGATGTCAAATTCTCCCTTTTTATAGTGTTGGTGAATCATATCATAAAGGTTTTCCTTCAGAGTATATTTACGGGTTTTGAGATGTTCCCAGAAGGGACGTACAAAAGCACACTCACAAAATTCTTCCTCCTTATATGGGGAAGAAGTCCTTTCTTGAACTCCACTAGTGCTGGCAAAAACAACTTCAGAGTTAATTTTGTTTTGTTTTAAAAGTAATTCGAATTTTAAAATTTTAGTTTCTTTAAGAGTTAGTTTTGCAATTTGTGTGCAAGATTACGAGAAGGCTCTAATATTTTACTCAGATTATCCTGTCCATGATGCCAATTAAAGATGTTATGGTCCGTAACTATTATTTTATTTTTTGTTTGCGAGGAACTATTAGCCACTGCGCATATACGTCACACAAATTGCAAAAGTAACAGGTTTTATGGTTTAAGCAAATTACAACGATTTATTTCAGGGGGAAAATAACACCACCTTTGAAAGAAGTCTTGGAAAGGGGTTAATAGTGGGAGAGAAAACAGGCAGAACAGGATTTTTTAAACAAAGTAATCACCCCAGGGAAAAGGGCTATTAAGGTAAGAAAGAGAGCAATTAAGCTTTTCACCCTCCAAGTCAGTCGCAGGGATCTCTCTCTTGCTGAGGACAGGACCTGCTGCTGCTCCGTCTGCTTCTCTGTAGGCTTTTGGCGTGCTGCTCCTTGCTTCTCTCGCCTCTGATTTCACTTCTGCCGCGGCTGAATTTTTTCCTTTTTCCTCTAGCTTTTATAGTAAAAAACGTCTTTCTTTCCATTAATTATTGTCAGAGGGTTGCAAATTGGTGACTTGGGATCTTCCTTTTGATATTCAGGTTTTTCCTGGAATTCTATAGTTCTTCTATTTGACACCAATTTGCATTAGCTGTCTGACTGTAGTTAGAATTTTATCTTTTCTAATCCTGTCAGAGGAGGGAGGGTCTGCTGATGAGATTGTAGTTTATGAAAATAGGCTTGATACACTTTAAACAGTGTAATCTATGCTGGCGGAGCCAGAGTTCTGCTGACTGAAATAAGTGTGATACATGTTAAAAGAGTAAACTAAGCTGAGAAGCCAGAGGAATGCTGAATCAAGAGGCAATTTTTTTTTTTTTTTCTATTTCCAACATGTCCACATTACAGTCATCCTGCCATCCACTAGCACCCCCAGGTCCCTTTCCCCTATGCTGCTCTCCAACAGCTCAGTCCCCAGCCTATACTGGTACCTGGAGTTGTTCTTTCCCAGATGTTATCTGTAAATTTACAGAGGGTGTACTCAATCCCACTGCCTGTCATTGGCAAAGATACTGAACATTACTGGTCCCAATATGGACCCCTGTGGGACACCACTTGTCACTGATCTCTATCTGGACATTGAGTTGTTGACCACTAACTACCCTCTGGATGGGATCATCCAACCAATTTTTCATCCACCAAACAGTTCACCCCCCTGTGAAGGACCAGCCCTCAGGACCTATTGTGCAAAGTGGTGTCACTTGTTGTCACACCATTGTAAGCCCTCAAACAAAACAATAAGACTGCCTCACAAAAGACTGTTCAAGCCTATGGGAATAATGGCCTGCATACAGAGATGATGACAATAACAGAGCTAGAGGAGCAGAGGTCCACTCCAATTGCTGAGTCATGATGACTCAGTCATGTTTACTTATCATTGTGAAACAAGGAAACAGGCCTATAAAAGGAGGAGCTGTGATGGTGAGCTTTCAGAACTTCACTGACACCAACTCTCCTCCCCCATTGGCTGGACCAATGCTGGATCCAGGACTAGTGATTTTCTTTTATCTGTCTCTAACTTCTCCTGTTCTCTCTCTCTCTCTCTCCCTTGCTCTCTTTTTCTCTCTTCCTTCCTGTCCTGGTTTGGGCCAGGATAAAGGTGATTTTCTGGTTTGTACTTTTGCTTTCAGCTAAGTTTCTTGTAAGTAGTTGCACTTGCTGAAATTAACAGCAAGTTTCTCAGTGTCTGCTTCTAGGACTGATAACATTGGATGTTTATAGTTACTGCTAGAGATTGGTATGCAGACCCAAGGACACTGCTCAGCTCTGAGGAAAACATTTTACCCTGCAGAAGGAGTAAAGAGGTCCCACCTGAACCCCTCCTCGGGGGAGCTCCGAGACAAGATAGATGCCAGAACTGACCAAACAGAGTATTCCATCCCATACACGTCATACTCAGTATAAATTTGAGGGATCACGAGGGTCAAACACCTTTCCTGCCCTTTCCTCTCGTCCTGCCTTCCTTCGCTTGTTCCCTGTGTGCTTCGGCATCCTGGGAGGATTCCGTCCGTTCCTCTGCCTGTGGCCCTGATCCGTGCCAGCCTGAATCTGTGTTCCTGCCTCCAGCTCCCGACTGCTCCTGACCCCAGGAGTCCAGCCTGGACTTTCCCAGGGCTGCCCTGCAGCCTCTGTGGTGACGTGAGAGTTATTGGGGGAAAGGGGGGAGGAACGTGGGATCAATCTTTTCCTGTATATTTGTATATATTTAGTAATTTTCCTATTTATCATTCCTGTTTCATTAAAGTTGTGTAGTTTAGTTTCCAGCCCATAATTCTCTTTCCCTTATTCTCTCTCCTTTCCTTATCAGGGAGGAGAGGGGGATTAATAGAAAAATATGTTATTCGGTTTAATTGCTGGGCCAGTGTCAAACCATGACACTTCCTAAAATCATTAAGTAATGCAAGACCTACTGTGATTCTTTCTAGGTCATGCAGTTTGAACATATGTCTTAGGACTTCAATAAATGAAGTATCAGCCCTTATGACTGAGAAGCCTAAGTATATATTTTTATGAGCTTTTCCTTCTATAGTTAAAACTAGTGCTCAAATGCAGACCTTGAGATTCATTTTACCTTAATCTAATCAAGGGGTATCTGACAGTTGAGCATTTCCTCAGACCATAACACTTTAATCACTCTCCTCAGAAGGGAGGACCTGTTCCATGATCTTCCCAGGCACAGAGGTGAGGCTGACAGTTTTGTAGTTCCCAGGGTCCTCCTAACCTTTGTTAAAATGGGTGCAATGTTTCCCTTCTTCCAGTCACTGGGAACTTCACCTGACTGCCATGACTTTTCAAATATCGTGGAAAATGACATGGCAACTACACTAGCCAATTCCCTCGGGATTCTGGGATGCTTCATGTCAGGTCCCATAGACTTATGCATGTTCAAGTTCCTCAGAGGGTCACGAACCTGGTCTCTTATAGTGGGAGAGACTTTGCTCCCCCAGGCCATGCCTTAAGGTCCATTCATTTGAGAGGTGTGGGAAGAGAGTTTGCATATACTGATAGATATATTGAGTCTTTATGAAATTTCTGGAAAGACTGAAAACTGGGGTTTTGTTTCTTTTTGTATCGTAGTTACTTGAATAATCTGTATTAACAAAATTTGTAGGATGCTGTTTTATTTACAGTAAAACTGAGTTTGGCTATGCATACTTTGAAATACTAACAACATCACAAGATCTATTGAAATATGTCCCTAGCTTGTCCTGATGTCCTCTAAACAAGGTATATTAAGGGTATAATGTTAATAGATGTAAGAATGTAAGATTGCAACTTGTAAATTCAGTGGTAGTGGAGGATTTTTATAGAATCATAGCATGTCAGGTTGGAAGGGACCTCAAAGATCATCTGGTCCAAGCCTTGTAATATTATTGTTTATATGAGATGTCTCAGCACACCATCGAGCTGAGATTTAAAACTTTCAAAGGTGGAGGAATCCACCACTTCCCCTGGGAGACCATTCCAATGTCTGACTGTCCTCAGAGTGAAAAATTTTCCTCGTTCAATCGGAATCTCACCAGGAGCAACTTGTGCCCATTACCCCTTGTCTTGTCCATGTGACTCCTTGTAAATAGGGAGTCTCCATCTTCTATGTAGCTGCCCTTTAAGTACTGGAACATTGTAATAAGGTCTCCCCTAAGCCTTCTCTTATAAAGGCTGAACAAACCCAGTCTTCTCAGTCTCTCCTCATATGGTAAGTGCTCTAGTCCTCTGATAATCCTCGTGGCTCTTCTCTGGACCCTCTCCAGCCTGTCTGTGTCCTTTTTGTAGAGTAGGGCCCAAAACCAGAAGTGATACTCCAGGTGCGGTCTGACAAGTGCTGAGTAGAGCAGGATGATGAATTCTTTGTCTCTGCTGGAGATGCCCTTGTTGATGCAGCCCAGAATCCTGTTGGCTTTCTTTGCTGCTGCAGCACACTGTTCGCTCATGTTGAGTCTGTTGTCCACTAAGACCCCCAAGTCCCTTTCCACAAGGCTGCTCTCTAGCCAGGTGGATCCCAGTCTGAGCTGCACTCCAGGGTTATGTGTTCCCAGGTGCAAGACCTTGCACTTCTCCACACAGAACTTCATACAGTTCCTGTCAGCCCACATCTTCAGTTTGTGTAAGTCATCCTCGAGGGTGGCTCTCCCTTCTGGAGTGTCTCCACTTATCTTGGTGTCATCAGTGAACTTCATCAGGGTGCTCTTGATCCAAACATCCAGGTCCCTTATGAAGATGTTAAACAGCATCAGGCCCAATATTGATTCCTGGGGGACTCCACTTGTGACTCATTGCCAGTTGGAGGAGGAACTATTTACTATTACCCTCTGGGTATGGTCTGTCAGCCAGTTCCCCACCCAATGCACAGACCACTTGTCCAGGCCATGCCAAGTCAGTTTCTCCAGGAGGAGGCTGTGGGGTACCTTATCAAAAGCCTTAGATAAGTCCAGATGATGACCACCACTCATCCTGCATCAACCAAGCAGGTTAGTTTGTCCTAGAAGTCAATTAGGTTTATTAGGTACAATATGCCCCTGATAAATCCATGCTGGCTTTTCCCAATCACGTTTCAGTTGACTTGTGATAGTCCCCAGGAGGATTCGCTCCATGACTTTCCCAGGGACTGAAGCGAGGCTAATGGTTCTATAATTACCTGGGTCCTCCTTGGAACCCTTCTTAAACATGGGAATGACATTAGACATCCTCCAAGGACCTCTCCCGATTTCCACAACTTCTCAAAGATTATGGAGAGTGGCTTCACAACACCACCAGCCAGTTCTCTCAACACCCTAGGGTGGATGGCATCTGGACCCATTGATTTGTATGGGTCAAGCTCCTATAATAGTTGATATACCAACTCTTCCTTCACTGATGGCAGGTTGGTGTCTGCATCAACTTGAACTTTTGTTCCTATGTCCTGGGACCTAACAGCACTGGTAAAGACAGAGGTGAAGAAGGTGTACAGAACCTCTGCCTTTTCAGCATACCTGTTTTTAAGTTTTGCTATTAACATAGTGTCTGACACAACACTGGCTAGCTTGAACTCTGAGTTCAGACTTTTGTGTCTATTCTCCCTGCACATGCACAGCATGACTCTGTAATCTCCCTGCAATAACGCTATTTCTCTTTCCTCTTGAGCTCCAAGAGAGGTTCTCTGTTCAGATAAGCTAATCTTCTGCCCTGCTTTCTTGACTTGCAGCAAAATAGGATTTCCTGCTCCTGTGCTCTGAAAAGGTGGTTCTTAAAAACTAACCAGCTCTCATTGACCCTTAGATCCATGAGATTCACAAAGGACACTGCTAAATAGTTCCCCAAGTAGCTTAAAAATTTTCTCTCTTGAAATCCAGAGTAGCAGTTCTGCTGACCTCAATGATGCATGGGTTGAGATAAGGAGAGGGAGATCACTCAGCAATTAACATCACAGGCAAAGCATAGTCAAATTGGAGAAAATAATTGGATTTATTGTCAATCAAAATCCAGAGTAGGTGTCACAGTTTAACGCTGGGCTGGCAATTAAACCGAATAACAGATGCTCCCCATTAATCCCCCTCCCCAATAAAGAAAAGAGAGAGAATAAGGGAGAGAGACTTATGGGAGATGGAAGAAGGAACACAGATTCAGGCTGACACGGATCGTGACCACAGGCGGAAAAAATGGACAGAATCCTCCCAGGATGCAAAAGCAAACAGGAACAGGTGAAGAAGGGCCAAAGGGCAAAGGAGAAGGGGTTTGAACCTCGTGATCCCTCAAATTTATACAAAGTATGACGTGTATGGGATGGAATACTCTGATCAATTTTGGTCGTTTCTCTTGTTTGCTCTTCCCTAAAGGAGGGTCGCAGGTGTGATCTCTTTATTCCTTTTCTCTTTCCTAAGCATAAGATGTTCCTCAGAATCAAGCAGTGCCCTTGGTTCTGCATAACATTCTCTAGCCATAACTATAAACACCGAATGTTATCAGTCCTAGAAGAAGACACTGACTGAGAAACTTGCTATTAATTTCACCAAGTACAGCTACTTACAAGAGACTTAGATGAAAGCGAAATTACAGGACAGACAATTAGCTCTGTCCTGGCCCAAACCAGGACACTAGGGTAATGAAAAATAATGAAAAATAAGAACAAATCTAAAACACCTTCCCCTCACCTCTTTCTTCCTAGGTTCAACTTCACTCCTGAGTTCTCTACCTCCTCTCCCAAGTGGCTCAGGAGAATGGGGGATGTAGTCAGTTTATCACCTTTTCTCTGCCACTCCTTCCTCCTCATGCTCTTCCCCTGCTCCAGGGTGGGGTCCCACACACAGGAGGAAGTCCTCCACAAAGTTTTCCAATGTGGGTCCTTCCCATGGGTTGCAGCTCTTCAAGAGCTTTGCCAGTATGGGTCCTCTCCATGGGGTTGCAGTTCCTGCCAGGAGAGCATGGGCTCTCCATGGGGTCACAGCCTTCTTTGGGCACATCCAGCTGCTCCAGTGTAGGGTTCTTCACAGGCTGCAGTGTGGATATCTGTTTCACCGTTAACCTCCATGGGCTTCAAGGGGACAACCTGCTTCACCATTGTCTTCACCATGTACTGCAGGGAAATCTCTGCTGTGGAACCTGGAGCACCTCCTCCCCCTCCTTGTTCACCAACCTTGGTGTCTGCAGAGTTATTTCTCACAAATATTTTCATTCCTTTTTTTCAGCTGCTGTTGCACAGCAGTTTTTACCCTTTCTGTAATATATTGTCAGAGAGGTGCTACTGTTGTGGCTGATTAGTTCAGCAGTGGGTCTTTCTTGGAGCCAGCTGAATCTGCCTCTTTTGAGCATGGGGACAGCTTCTGGCATTTTTGCAAAGCACCCACCCCTACCAAAACCTTGCCACATAAGCCCAATAGACTAATATAATTATTATTTTATAGAAGTTGCTGATATATATTTAAATTTCCATTATTTTAGTTTATTATTTATATATATAAATATATTTTAATTTGCATTATTTTAACTTATTGTTACTGTTTGAGAGGGACCAGGCTAATTTTATGGTATTGATACAAGGACCTAGAGAGAAGGTCTTTAGGACCCTGAGGGACACGGGAGGGGCAGAACAGAGAGGGGTCAGGATTCCCTCCAGTTTCCCACCATTCTCTATAAAAAACAGGAGGACTGGTAGCCCAACCCCCTCTCCTGCTCTCTTCTTCCTTGCTGACTCGCTGCGCTTGGAGGTCTTGTCAAGAAGCTCCTACTTTTTCATCAGCTCACCACATGCTCTGCAGTATCCGAATCCATCAGGTGCTGAGAAGAGCTGTGAACCCCTGTAGGAAACAGGTGCCAGCAATCCACCAATTGCCAGGCAGTGAGCACGAGCTTGTGCTCAGCCCACCTGTGCCCGGTCAGGGCTGGCCCCAGCTGCAAATAAGCAGCATTAGGGGGCCAATAAAAGGTGGTGCTTAAGGCACATGCTCAGCTCATTCCTGAGCTAGGAGCAGAGGAG
Organism: Florisuga fusca; assembly: GCA_038090715.1. Lineage (NCBI taxonomy): Eukaryota > Metazoa > Chordata > Aves > Apodiformes > Trochilidae > Florisuga > Florisuga fusca. The sequence goes on from JAAWXA010000012.1 coordinate 19,908,919, forward strand.
GCTGGTCTGGTTCAGAACACCAGGGCTGACCGAGATCAACCACTGCTCTACCTCTACTTATCTCAGAGCTCTGCGCTCTTCAAAAAGTTCGTCCAGCTACAAACCCCTTTCCTGAGAAGATTGATAATAAATATATTTATTTCTTCATTTCACAAATTGCATGAAGTGATTTCAGCAAATGCTGTTTATTTCTAAATATTATGCTGATTTCAGAAACAATTATTGTTTACTTTATATCAAATATGCAAATGGATAAGAAAAACTTTTCTGAACTGGATAGATCAAATGTAGTAGGAAGAAGTTAATAAGTGGAATATCAATCATGTGAAACGTGTATCAAACATTAAGTGTGCATGTGATGCATATGTAGAGCTAGAGAATCATAATCATAAAATGGCTTGGGTTGGAAGGGACCTTTAAATATCATCTTCTTCAAGCCTCCTGCCATGGGCAGGAGCATAATTCACTTGACCGGGTTGCTCAAAGCATCATTCAACTTGACCTTGACTATTTCCAATGATGAGGAATCTACAACTTCCCTGGGAAACCTGTCTCACCACCCTCATCTTAAAAAAATATTCCTAATGTCCAATCTAGATCTACCCTCTTTCAGGTTTTGAAAATGAATAATAAAATAAATATCATCAGTAACCCAAAATCACTTCTTTATGTACTGTTTCACATCATAAACACTTTTCAGTTTTAATTAATTACTTATAATCAGTACTTATAATAGACTTCCAAGGTCTATATGTTATTTGAACAGGGACTTATTTTGTAATCTTTTTACAGAAATACTGTGGTAAACATATGAGTATACATGGCAGAGAGAAAAAAACCCCAGTCATTCTACGTGCATGAAGACCTTTGAAAATCATAAGTTTGGAAGTTTTGTAGTAAGTCAATATACCAAAAAAATCATTAAAAGAGAATCATGCCCAAACAAAAGGCTGGAAATCATAGAATAGTTTAGATTGGAAGGGACCACTAAAGGTCATCTAGTTCAACTTCTTTTCAATGATCAAGGATATCTTCAACTAGATCAGGTTGCTCAAAGGTACCGTCTGACTTGACCATGAATGTTTCCAGAGAGGAGGCTTCTAACATCTCTCTGGGCAACCTGTTCCAGTGTTTCACCACCCTCATTGTAAAAATTTCTTCCTTATGTCCAATCTAAATCTACCCTCTTCCAGCTTAAAATCATTACCCTTTGTCCTATCTCTACAGGCCCTTGTGAAAAGTCCCTGCTCAGCTTTCCCCTAGGCCTCCTTCAAGTACTGGAAGGCCACTATAAGGTCTCCCAGGTGCTTCCTCTTCTCCAGGCTGAACAACCCTGACTCTCTCAGACTGTCCTCTTAGGAGAGGTGCTCCAGCCCTCTGATCATCTTCATGACCCTCCTCTGGACTCGCTCAAACAGCTCTGTGTCCTTATTTTGGGGGCTCCATAACTGGACACAGTACTCCATGTGGGGTCTCATGAGAGCAGAGCAGAGGGGGAGAATCACCTCCCCTGACCTGCTGGCATAGTTCACCTAATTGAGAAATATCTTGAAAAATATTATTGCTGAAATTATTTCTTCCACCCCCAAAACAACAACCAAAAAACAACAACAAAAAAACCCCAACAAAAACCAAACCCTCAGACTCAATGAAAGAGTAAAAAAATGCACATGGATCAATGGAAAAAAAAAACTTTCAATGAGGAAAAGCTGATTGGAATTCAAATAGATTTTGTTCATATCTGCAGAATACAAGGAGAGGACTTTTAAGTGGAACAGAAAAGGGGGATTTGGGAGCGTTTGGCTGCTTAATGCTTTACTGATTCAGAGCCCATGTGAAAATTTGCTTCTAGCTATTAATCAACATTGTGCTCCTGCAAAGAAGCTGTTACAATGATGACTATATGTCATTATATTCCCACTGTTAAATAGCAAATCAGAGAGCTGGGAAAGTTGGATAAGAGCGGCTAGCAAACTTTTAAGTGTTGGAATCTATTTAAATAAATTTCCATCCCATTTGCTACTTTCTCTCATATGGGAATCTTATTTTAAAATGCAAGAATAGACTGTTCATGGGCCCTGGTCTTTTATTCCCTTGACTCTAAGCTTGCTTTCCAGGTCAGCCTTTGCCAACACTGACAACATGTTTTTCTCATAGCCTCTCCATCTCATAGCCTTTGGTTGCTTTCAAGTTCAATTTAGCACAATGAAGTTGTTATGCATGACAATTTGGAGAGCAGAATAGGTGGTGCCTGAGCCTGCTGTGCTGCTACAAAGCGGATCCATTCTCTGCAGGCTGTCTCAGTTACTGAACTCTTGATGGTGGGATGCTGCAGTGGACTCTTCCAGATGTTTCCATCCTGATGAAAACAATTAGCTTGAAACTGCAAGAAGCCATGGGGTCACCCTCTCTTTCAGTGAGACTGCACCATTTAATATGCTGCAATGGATTTCAAATTCATGTTGATTTATCCTGTTGGACTCTTCTTTTATGATCTTTATTTACAGATGTTTAAAGGAACAGGAAAAGTTTTAGTCTCACATGGTTCAAGAGTTTTATTAGATATCTAAACCATTGTTTATGTTTATTTCATTAAAAAAAAAAAGTTTAAATGTCAGGCTTAGTTCCATTAAACTAAACTGCCTAAAGGAGAGCCCCAAGGTTCCTAGAACAGAACCTGAAAGTCTCTTCTGCTGAGCATCAGCAATAATCCAAACAAGAAAAAAAAAATCTAAAACATTAAAGTTGTCAACAGTTATCTGCTATAAATCAAAAAAACCAAAAAGCTCAAATATTTTCCAGCCTTCAAATTATTCCAGTTAAATATTAAAAATTATTTAATTCTGAGCCTATTTTGAGATAGTACAAGCCACTTGTCTATACCAGGCGTAGCTCAGAATGTCTGGTTGTGTTTATTGCTAACTATACTGCAGGAAACTCAATTCAATTTATTTTTACATAAACTTAGCTATTAATACAGTGATAGCTTTCTTTTCTCTTATCAGTACTATTATGACAAAGCAGGTCAGTTGTAGACTACTTGACTGTGTGCTGTAATAGATGTGTTCAGCTTCTTAGAATAATAAAAAAGAATGTTATCTTGATCATGGATCTTGCTAATTACTGGGTAAACCTATCAAGTAATTCTCCTTCTAGACTGAAAATTAACTCAAAGAGTATTTCATCAATCCTTCCATACAAGACTGCACTGTTAGAATAGTAAGCTGTTCCCACCCCATTAGCCTCTTCCCTCCCTATTTGCCCCCTCCTTCCTTTTTTTCATCCATAAGAACAAAATTATCTGAAGTCCTTCTTTGTAAATTTCTTGGTTTGGCTGTGTACTGTTGAGAGGTAAAATAAAATTATACCAGCGAGACTTTTATATCTTAAAAATTATTTCTGTTTTTCTAAAGGATCAGATAATGCAATTAAAATGTATAGTTTTGAACAACACAAAATGTTTCTATTACAAATGAAAAAAAAAGCTTCAATCTTGTCTAATTACAGGCTGAGTTTCAGAAGGTTTATTTTATTACTGTCAATTAACTTTTCTCCAACAATATATGAGGAAGACTTGGTGTAAATAGCAGATTATAGAAAAAAAATCACTATTACATTTAAAGTCAGATATATACTACTTCGACAAAAAAAAAGGGAGAGTGAAATAGTATGCTTGGTTTATGATATAACTTAAATCAGTGTGTCAAGACCACCAGGGCCATTCTTAATTGTTAATTCACTTACATTCTACTAGGAACAGAATTTTATTTACTGTAGAATATTCTAATTCTATTCTCTATTTAAAATTTGTCTTTCATAAATTAAACTAGAAAGAGAACTAGTGTCCCTGAGCACAGTGTCCCCTTTGTCAGGGTGGCTGTTTTTTGTGATTCTACATCCCGGTAACCATAAGCTCTACCATATATGCCCCAAAAAGGCTTATTGTGCTAAGGGAACATTTGTAGTATGAGTGAGTTAACCCGAGTTACCTCTATCACTAGTCTGTCTATACTAACAAGTCAGAAAAATTTAATTTCTTTCCTGCATTGTTGTTTACCATTGATTGCTAATATGGTAATCTAAAAAAACTAAACGAAATCAAATAACCACTTAACAATACATTTAACAATACTGTGGTAATCAACATTTGTTCTGATAGTTGAAGAAGAGGAACTCAAGGATTTTATTGTAAATTATTCTTAAATTCACTTACATTCTACTAGGAATAGAATTTTATTTACTGAATAGTAGAATATTAGAATAATATAATTCTATTCGCTATTTAAAATTTGTCTTTCATAAATTAAACTAGAAAGAGAACTATTTATGCTTTCAGAATTTAAAAATAATTAATCAAATATAGTCATGTTAAATATTGTAACATCTTGCACAATGCTACATTATCAAGTAAATCTAATTCCCAGAGTCATTGTGTACAGTCCTGGGTGTCTTTATCTCTCCAGTCCACTGGATTTTGAAGTATGTTCATATAAATTTCTCACTGATAAATTATTGTAACTAGTTGAAGCACTCAAATTATTAAGACAATTCCATCTAAATAATACATAATAATTAACAAAAATAATTTAAAATAACTGTAGGGAAAAGCATAAATTTATTTTAAATAGTCTTTTTTTGCACCAGGTACAAAAATTTTTTAGATGTGTTAAAAAAAAAACCCAAAAACTCACCCTAAACCACCTACCGCAAACAGAAAAAAAAAACCCCAAAACCAAACCTTCAAGTTTCCTTCATTAAATACACTAAATTTTTACAGCTATGCCATTCTTGTGACCAATTAAAATATGTATTGTTTAATATATATAATTTCTGTTAACAGAAATATAAGAATGGAACAATTACTGTGGGTGGTATGGGGGTTTATATAACAATAAGAAGATTTTTTTTAACTTGCACCAAGAAATAGTGAAGAGCTGGCAAACTTCTGGTGGCTACACTTTTAGTGCTGAGAGTAATATATACAAAATATAGCAAAATTAAAATAATGAGATGTGTATTTTAAACCTAGCTTTCAATATTAAACGTGAAGAGTCTCAGTAAACTGCCTGGTGGTTATTAGAAGTACTAGACTGCTTTCAGGGAGGCCATTTAACTGTACTTTATAGAATGGTTTGGATTGAAAGAGATCTTTAAAGGTCATCTAGTCCACCCTCTTTGTCACGGACAGGGACATCTTTCACTAGATCAGGTTGCTCGAAGCCACATCCAACCTGACCTGGATTTTTTCCAGGGCTCGGGCATCTACAGTATCTCTGGCCAAACTGTTCCAGTGTTTCACCACCCTCATCATTAAAAAATTATTCCTTGTATCTAGTCCGAAACTACTCTGTTTAAAACCATTGACCCTTGTATTATTGGAACAGGCTCTACTAAAAATTCTATACTTTTCTTTCTTATAAGCCTCCTTGAAGTATTTGACACAGTTTAATGCTGTGCTGGCAATTAAACAAATGTCAGATGCTCTCTATTAATCCCCCTCCCCTCCCTGATAAAGAAAGGAGAGTGAATAAGGGAGAGAGACTTTTGGGTTGGAAACTAAACTACACAGCTTTAATGAAACAGTAATGATAAAAAAGGAAAAATTAAGTATATGCAAATATACAGGAAAAAACAATACCATGTTCTTCCCCCCTTTCCCCCAGTAACTCTCACGTCACCACCGAGGCTGCAGGGCAGCCCTGGAAAAGCCCATGCTGGACTCCTGGTGTCGGCGGCAGTAGGGAGCTGGAGGCAGGAACACACAGATTAAGGCTGGCACAGATCAGGACAACAGGCATCTGAATGAACAGAATCCTCCCAGGATGCTGAAGCAAACAGGGACGTGCAGAAGGGCAAAGGCAAAAGGCCAAATGAAAGAAGGCAGAAGTAGAAGGGGTTTGACCCTTGTGATCCCTCAAATTTATACTGAGTATGATGCTTATGGGATATAATACTCTGCTCAATTTTGGTCATTTGTCTTGTTTGCTCCTCCCTAAAGGGGAGTTGCAGGTGTGACCTCTTTACTCCTTTTCTACCATTTCATACCATTGTCTAGCAGTAACTCTAAACATTGAGTGTTATCAGTCCTAGAAGCAGACACTGTCTGAGAACTGCTGTTAATTTCAGCAGGTGCAGCTACTTACAAGAGACTTAACTGAAAGCAAAATGACAAGACAGAAAATTAGCTTTATTCTGCCCCAAACCAGGACATTCCACACTATAGTCCATACCTTTTGTCATGCTCCAGTCATTACTATCTCTTATCCCGAAATACACCTATTCACAAATTACTACTATCTGTCTATACTAAAACCCACCAAGTTAATTTAGTCTATGACTGCAGATGTTCATCTATTGTGACAGACTCTTAAAGCAAGAAACTAGTGTAACAGTTCATGTCCATGGTCCACAAGTTCCAGGCTGCTGATATTAACTTCGAGGAAGTTACTGGATGCCAGTTTTTGAACCGAGTTCTGGTTTCATCACCACGACATCATCCTGAAAAACACTCACAGAACACTGTTAGCTTATGTAATAATTCACATAACAGTAGTTAATGTGTGATACAAATTCATGACTCCCAAAGATTCCATGCTCTATTGATTAAGTTAGACAAGCAAAAATTAGGTATTCTCACCAAGTGTTAGATTCCCTTGTGGTACACATTGTACTTCTCCATCTTCCGTCATCACCCACCAAGTGTGTCCAGGCCCTTGAGCGAAAGCAACCCCACGAATGGGTTTGCCTTTGCCCGAGGCAGGATGAACCCAAACTGTTTTCCCTAGCAGATTCTTTTCATGTACCACAGGCACTTTGTTGCCATCTACTGTGTGTAAAAGGTCTGACTGAGCAGGACCAGCTCAACTGATGGAACCCCTGGTGTTAACTAACCAGGTAGCTTTTGCCAAGTGCTTGTCACAGTTTTTAAAGGTTCCACCACCCATTGCCTTTAAGGTAGTTTTTAATAGTCCATTGTACCTTTCAATTTTACCTGAGGCTGGTGCATGATAGGGGATATGGTATATCCACTCAATACCATGTTCTTTGGCCCAGTTACTTATAAGACTGTTTTTGAAATGAGTTCTATTATCCGACTCAATTCTTTCTGGTGTACCATGTCTCCACAAGACTTGTTTCTCTAGGCCCAGGATGGTGTTCCGGGCTGTGGCATGAGGCACAGGATATGTTTCCAGCCATCCTGTACTTGCTTCCACCATTGTAAGCACATAGCGCTTACCCTGGCGGGTTTGAGACAGCGTGATGTAGTCGATTTGCCAGGCCTCCCCATACCTATATTTTGACCATCTCCCTTCATACCACAGAGGTTTCAGCCTTTTAGCTTGCTTAATTGCGGCACATATGTCACAATCGTGGCTAACCTGCGCAATAGCGTCCAAAGTTAAATCCACCCCTCGGTCACGAGCCCATCGATATGTTCCATCCCTGCCTTGATGACCTGAAGCGTCATGGGCCCATCTAGCTAAAAACAGTTCACCTTTATGGTCCCAGTCCAGCTCTATTTGGATCACTTGAGCAGCCTCATCTGCTCGTTGGTTGTTTCGATGTTCCTCAGTAGCTCGACGTGAAGGTACGTGGGCATCTACGTGACGCACTTTTACATCAAGTTTCTCTAACCTAGCAGCAATGTCTTTCCACAGTTCAACAGACCAGACAGGTTTACCTCTACGTTGCCAGTTGTTTTGCTTTAACCAGCCCCATAAGGCATTTGCTGCCATCCATGAGTCAGTATAAAGTCTCGGCCACTTTTCTTGTTCAGCAATGTTCAAAGTCAATTGGATGGCTTTTACCTCTGCAAATTGACTTGATTCACCATCTCCTTCATCTGTTTTTGCAACTAGTCGTGTATGACTCTATACAGCAGCTTTCCACCTTTGATGGCTTCCTACCAGATGACAGGATCCATCAGTGAAAAGAGCATATTGTTTCTCATTCTTTGCTAGTTGGTCATATGGTGGGGCTTCTTCAGCCCATTTTACCACTTTTTCTGGTGGCGTTCCAAAGTGTGTGCCTTGTGGCCAGTCTGTTACCACTTCTACAATTTCTGGACAATTGAGTCTTTCTGTTCTATCTCTCTGTGAGAGTAAAGCAATCCATTTACTCCAAGTAGCATCAGTAGCATGATGAAGGGAAGTTTCTCTACCTGTGTACATAAAAACCAGTACAGGTAATCGGGGCACTAGGAGGAGCTGTGCTTAAGTACGAATCAATTCTGAAGCATCTCTAACTCCTTTGTATGCGGCCAATATCTCTTTTTCAGTGGCTGTGTAGTTGGCCTCGGAGCCTTTGCAGTTTAGACCCCAGAATCCTAGAGGTTGACCTCGAGTCTCTCCTGGAGCTTTCTGCCAGAGGCTCCAGGTAGGACTATCATTCCCAGCTGCAGTGTAGAGCACATTTTTAATGTCTGGACCTGTTCGAATTGGTCCAAGGGCCATTGCCTGCACAGTCTCCTGTTTAATAGTTTCAAAAGCAGTTTGTTGTTCTGATCCCCATTTAAAGTCTTTCTTCTTTTGAGTAACCTCATAGAGAGGTTTCACAATCTGATTATAACCAGTAATATGCATCCTCCAGAAACATGGGGCCACAGATGTTATTTTGTTAATCATGTCCATTGGGATGTGGCGACGTCCATCTTGCCACGTTATCTCCAGAAGCTGTATCTCCTGTACAGGTTCCTTGACCTTGCTTCTTTTTATAGCAAAAACAGCCTTTAGAAGGAATTGGATTACCTTTTTACCTTTCTCAAAGACTTCTTTTGCTGTGTCACCCCACACAATGATGTCATCGATGTATTGTAGATATTCTGGAGCTCCACCCTTCTCCAGGGTATTGTGGATCAGCCCATGGTAGATGGTAGGGCTGTGTTTCCACCCCTGAGGCAATCGATTCCAGGTGTACTGTACACCTCTCCAGGTGAAAGCAAATGTGGCCTGCATTCTGGTGCTATAGGAATAGCAAAAAATGTATTAGTAATGTCAATAGTAGCATACCACCTGGCTACCTTGCTTCAACAAATACAGCTACTTGCAAGAGACTTATCTGAAAGTAAAATTACAAGACGGAAAATTACCTTTATCCCGGCCCCAACTAAGACGGTACTGAAAGGCCTCAATGAGGTCTTCCTGAAGCCTTCTCTTCTCCAGGTTAAACTACCCCAGCTCTCTCAAACTGCCAAGGAACTTTACTTTTAATCGTGTTCAAATTCTAATTCTAGACTGGGGTTTAATAATCATGTAGACATCGTAGGTATCCTAAGTTTGCAGTGTGTCTAGACCACCAGGGCTATTCTTAATTGTTAAATACAGAACTCTCTTTTTCCTTCATCCACGGAAGGCCAAACATTATTTTTGCAATATAGCTGCAGGTGAACATTTCCTTTATTAATGATTATCCTTAATCATTAGTGTCAGTGAGAATCCAAGTTTAACTATAAAAGAAAATTATGCATTCCTGCAAAATTATGCAAAATTATGGTTCCTGCAACTCCTATTAAAACCAATAAGAACTGCTTTTTTTACTGCACCTTCAAAACAGGCTAATTTTAGGCTTTTGTTTTTGACTAATATGGCCTGGTGATTCATGTAAAAAATACAGATGCCAATGCTAGAAAAACACCCACACATATACTTTTAAGTAATGATGCGGTTTTGGTAGTATATTTGTGTCTGCACAACACATACAAAATGTAATAAAATTTGGTATGCAGTGTACTGGCTTTGATGGCAATAGAGTTAAATTTCTTCATAGTAGCTGGCATGGGGCTACATTTTGCGTTTGTGCTGAAAACAGTGTTGATAAGAGATGTTTTAGCTATTGCTGAGAAGTACTTACACAGAATCAAGGCCTTTTTTGCTTCTCACCTCACCTCACCAGTGAGTAGGCTGTGGGTGGGCAAGAAGTTGGGAGGGGACATAGCTGGGACAGCTGACCAAAGGGATATTCTATACCATGTAAAGTCATGCTCAGCAATAAAAGCTGTGAGAAGGAAGGAAGGAAGGAAGGAAGGAAGGAAGGAAGGAAGGTAGGTTCAGTGTTATGGCATTTGCTTTCCCAAGTAACCGTTAAGCATGATGGAGCCCTGCTTTCCTGGAGATGGCCAAATATCTGCCTCCCTATAGGAAGTAATGAATTAATTCCTTATTTTGGTTTGCTTGTGTGCACAGCTTTTGCTTTACCTATTAAACTGTCTTTATCTCAACCCATGAGTTTTCACAGTTCTGATTCTCTCGCCCATCCCACTGTGGGGGGAAGTAAGCGAATGTCTGTGTGGGGCTTAGCTGCCTACCAGGGTTAAACCAAAAAATGCAGATAACCTTGATGTATTACAGTAACGCTCTTTGCTGTTATTCTTATATTTTACAGTACTTTAGCACTGCTTTCCCTTTTCTTAATTGTCCCAACAAACATAACAGAAAGAGGAGTTATAGCAGATTGGGCTGATACTGCCATCTCCTTGGGACTCAAAAGGACACAGTGTTCCTTGTGATGCAATTTCATTTTTTCTGTTGCCTGGCCAAAGTGTGTGTGAGTAGATATGAAGCATGAAATATCCCTTTGACAGTCTATTAATATCCTCACAATAGGATGCTACTCCTGCATGGACTTTTAAGGTTCACCATTAATTTAATTTATTACCAATCAAAATCAGAGTAGGGTAATGAGAAAAAAAACCTAAATCTTAAAATATCTTCCTTCCACCTCTCCCTTCTTCCTGGGCTGCAACTTCACTCACAATATTTTATACCTCCTCCCTTTGCGAGTGGCGCACGGGGAGAGAAAATGAGGGTTACAGTCAGTTCATTGCATTGTCTCTGCCACTCCTTCCTCTTTACACTCTTCCCCTGGTCACAGGAGAAAGTCCTCCACAAAGTTCTCCAATGTGGGTCCTTCCCATGGGTTGCAGCTCTTCAAGAGCTTTGCCAGTATGGGTCCTCTCCATGGGGCTGCAGTTCCTGCCAGGAGCCTGCTTCAGCATGGGCTCTCCATGGGGTCACAGCCTTCTTTGGGCACATCCAGCTGCTCCAGTGTGGGGTCCTCCACAGGCTGCAGTGTGGATATCTGCTCCACTGTGGACTTCCATGAGAGACAACCTGCTTCACCAAAGTCTTCATCACAGGCTACAGGGGTGCTCTGGTGCCTGGAGCACTTCTTCCCTCCCCTTCTTCACTGACCTTGGTGTCTGCTGAGATGTTTCTCTTGCATGTTCTTACTTCTTTCCCAACAGCTGTTGCACAGCATTTTTTCCCCCTTCTTAAATATGTTATCACAGGTATTGTATGTTTGCAGTGTATATGCAATAGTTTTTCCATTTCACAACAGAACTTTATGTAGTTGCTAATGAAAACAGGATATTGATTACTGTAAACCTGCAAGAGTATATTTACTGTACCATATATAGTAAGATCCATTTCATGCATTAGCATTTAGCTATTTTATACAAATTTAGTGAGAAAATGACTCGTATATGACTAAATAAGCATCAGCAGTAACTCATCTTTATAAGGGGAAAAAAATTAAAATTTCATTAGAAAACTAGACTAGTGTCACTATATGGTTAAAACATTCTTAAAGGATTTTTCAGTGCTTTGCTTACACTAGTACTCATCATGTTGCCACCACTTCATGATAAAAAGCATAAAGGGGAAAACATTCAACTTAAAAGGTCTGCTGGCATACATCACTGAATTTGTATGTTGCTAAACAATGGAGGAGCATAGACCTGAATACCAAATATTTAATTAGCACTTTAATAACTCATACAATAAAAAAAATAATTTACATGTACCATGCTTAGCTATTATTCCTATAAAAAGCTACCACTATTTTGTCTAATGTATGTATCATTCTAGTATGACATCTGTCCTGGTTTGGGCCAGGATAAAGGTAATTTTCTGTCTTGTAATTTTGCTTTCAGCTAAGTCTGTTGTAAGTAGCTGCACTTGCTGAAATTAACAAAAAGTTTCTCAGAAAGTGTCTGCTTCTAGGAGTGATAACATTGGATGTTTATAGTTACTGCTAGAGTATGGTATGCAGAGCCAAGGACACTGCTCATTTCTGAGGAACATTTTGCCCTCCGGAAGGAGAAAAGGAGAAAAGAGGTCACACCTGCAACCCTCCTTTAGGGAGGAGCAGACAAGATAAATGACCAAAATTGACCAGAGTATTCCATCCCATACACGTCATACTTGGTATTAATTTGAGGGATCACAAGGCTCAAACCCCTTCCTCCTTCCTTCCCTTCCTTCCTTCTTCACCCGTCCCTGTTTGCTTTGGCATCCTGGGAGTATTCCGTCCGTTTGTCTGACTGTGGTCCTGATCCGTACCAGCCTGAATCTGTGTGTTCCTGCCTCCAGCTCCCTACTGCTGCCAACCCCAGGAGTCCAGCCTGGACTTTCCCAGGGCTGCCCTGCAGCCTCGGTGGTGACATGAGCGTTATTGGGGGAAAGGGGGGAGGAATGTGGTATCATTTTCCTGTATATTTGTACATATTTAGTAATTTTTCCTTTTATCATTACTGTTTCATTAAAGTTGTGTAGTTTCGTTTCCAACCCCTAAGTCTCTCTCCCTTATTCTCTCTCCTTTCTGTATCAGGGAGGGGAGGGGCATTAATAGAGAGCATCTGTTATTCGGTTTAATTGCCGGCCCAGTGTTAAACCGTGACAGATTTATTGGCGTCCAATGTGGGGCCCGAGCTAATTATCTCAATCCCAGTTCAAAATTCAACTAATTTTCCTGAATAGTTTGAATTCCAACTCCAGTTGGTGGATACCAATATGGCTTTGCTGAGCGGGAATCAGACCTCTTTCTTTGGAAATTTCACAGGGTTGGAGATTGAAACAATTGTGCCATACTTTTGGTATTCAGGGTATGTTATATGTGCTTGTGTAGCTGGGATTAGTGTTACTATGTGGTTTATTTTTCAGTAAGAGCTGCTTAAGAACCATCATTGCAATATGGTCTTCAATATTGATGTATATTGTGGTGCATGGTGCAATGGTGTTTCATACAGAGATAAAACACTTGGTTGGTAATTATACTTTCAGTTTTAGTTTGGGAAATTATACCACTCCATCTTATTTTGGTCTGACTCCACCAGATTTTAGTAGCAATAGCATTTCATTTCTGAATCTCCTGGTGGGTGTTGTTAATTTTTCTCATATATTGGTGAGGAGTATGACAAAAAAAACCAGTCATGAGAATAAGCATGCCTTTTTCGGAGGTTGAAAGTTGCTGTTCGGAGAGCGAGAGCTGTCCCTTGTAAAGAGAGCACTCCCACTTCTGCCTCCGCAGCCGCTTCTCGCCCCCCCTCGTGCAAGGGCACAACTCAGATACGGTTGGCGATCATTGCCAGCGTATCTGCTACAGCTACAGCTGCTGCCTCTACCCCCACACACACTGCTGCTGTTCAGAAAGCGAGCCCTGCTGCTGCTGCTACTGCTGCAGACACCACAGCCTCTCCCTCTTAGCCCACACAGTTATTTGTTGACCCTGTGACTAGGAGAAAAGCAAAACAATGGAAATCAGAAATTAGCTTTAACCCTTCAAAGTCTGAATGAGATGACCAGGTGATAGAGGATACTGCCTCTCCTTGTAGAGCAGCTAAAGCAGACTCTAAAGCAGAGTCATCTGAGGAGGACTCAGACTCAGTCCTATTCCATGAGGGACTTGCGTACTCTGAGAAAAGACTTCAGCCGTTTTGCAGGTGAACCACTTGGTTACTCTGATGCTGGAATGATGGAGCTGATACCATAACTAACTCAGAGAGAAGCCAGGCAGTTGGGATCCCTGGCCAAAGATGCAGGTATTGATCGGGCATTTGGGGAAAAGGCTGGAACGACCAGCCTATGGAGACAACTCTTCTCAGCTGTAAGGGAGAGATATCTCTATAAAGAGGAAATAGACTGCCCACAAGTCAAAGCAGCCACACTTGAAAAATCTATCAGCTATCTGGAAGAATTGTCTGTATGAGATGTGATCTATACTGATGATGACATTGTAGATTCTTATCACATGCCATGCCCTAAGCCTATGAGGCAAAGTTTTGTGCATGCTGCACCACCACCTTTTAACCTTACACTATCAGTATTGTTATGGGTTCCTGGAGAAATGGAAGCAACTGTGGGTGATGTGATTAAGACAGCACGAGAATATGAAGATGCTATCACGGCTCCTCGTCAGGCCTGGGTCTCAGCTGTAAAGGGAACAGCTGAGAAACTGCATTTACCCCTTTTTCCTCAAATAGGAGGAGGACGTGGCGATGCAGCCATTAAGAGGAAACGCCCTCCTATGAGACTGAATTGGGAGAAACGGAATATAATAAGAGGAATCCTATGGAAACTCCTGAGTGAGCGTGAAGAGGACATGAAAAAGTGAAAACATGAGAAGTCTCAGGAACAGACTGATCCAGTGTGGACTGCCCACAGAACCATGGCCTGCTTTGGAAATAGTCACTTCCCCTGGTGTGGTCTCCTCCACAGCTGCAGATTCACACCCACCCCTCTCCATGATCCTGCACAGGCTGCGGCTCCGCATCTGCCCACTGTGATCCTTCAGGGACTGCTTCACTGTGCTCTTCCATGGGCTGCAGGGGGACATCTGCCATCTCACCACAGGCTGCGGGGAAATATCTTTTCCCCTTTGTCCCATCCTTTTCATATGGCAGATAGTAACTGGAACCTTTTTTTGGCATAAATAAACCTAACTTAAAATTAATTACAGGTCATCATCACTTTCTTTTTTTTCCATCTTAAGTATATTTCTTTGTGAAGGGAATGCCTTAATTTTATATTTTTACCCAATAATAATTGCACTTTCAGTGTTAATACAAAAGTGAAATTAATAAAGCAAAACCAGTAAATTGTTTTATAATCTAGAAAGAAAGAAAGTATTTCAATTAGCTTTATCTACTAATAAGAAGTTCCAGAAAATAATAAAGAACATTATTTGTAGTGTACCAGGTATGGGTAAGAACACTTCTCAACTCCCTTAAAGAAATGTCTTGTAGCTCTTTTGCAGGTGCAGTATGTAGGAATCAGGTGCCAGCAATCCACCAATTGCCAGGCAGTGAGCACGAGCTTGTGCTCAGCCCACCTGTGCCCAGTCAGGGCTGGCCCCAGCTGCAAATGAGCAGCATTAGGGGACCAATAAAAGGTGGTGCTTGAGGCACATGCTCAGCTCATTCCTGAGCTAGGAGCAGAGGAGACTGGTCTGGTTCAGAACACAGGACTGACCGAGATCAACCACTGCTTTACCTCGACTTATCTCAGAGCTCTGCGCTCTTCAAAAAGTTCGTCCAGCTACATCTGGTGGAGAATGCAGGCATAGACCTTGGTCTAGCCGCTCCCCGGACGAACTTGAAGAAGACACCTAACTTCTCATCAAGGGACAGCCCACGGAGTCGGGTAAGAAGATTTTCTACTTTCCCCTCCGTATTATCAGTCCACCTAGGAAAATGGGTCTGTCTCTGAGCACTCAGAAGCCAGCAGCATGCACGAGGGAGCAGGAACTCTCCTCTCCCCCGTCTGCAGAAGCTGCTTGGGACCTTTGGGTGGAGGTTAACCGTTTGCTGGGAACCATCCATACCGAAGAGACAAGCAAGGGCATTACCGGCTTAGAAGGTACATGGGGGCTGGTAATCAACGCCCCGACAGATATAAAAGTTGAGGCGGAAGCTGCTATTGCTGCCATCGCGGCGCTTCCACCACGGCCTGACAATAACACCGCATCACCGCCACCAAAAGCGGAATCCGGCGATGTCGCTCCTCCCCCTGAGAGTGGTAAAAGCTTGAACACCTTTCTGGGGCTCAGCAACAGCAAGCCTGCCATTAAGGGCATGACGGGACGGTCGCATCGTTCCATAGCTGAATTTTTGTCTGACATTGGTCCGGAGGAGGAAGAAGAAGCTCCTGCTCCGAGCACCGATAGCGCCGGGAAGGTGCCGACAGCCTGCAGCCCTGAGGTAGGCGTTTCCAGTTGCTGGAAACCACCTCCACTGCCACTCCCAAAGAAAAAGAATGAGAATGGGAAAGCTGCGGCCACTCCATCGGCTGCACCTACTGGCCTGGAGGGCGAAATAAAAGCCCTCCTGGAGCAGACAAACCAGGCCATGAAGAGTCTAGAAAAATGTGTGACGGACATAGAACAACGTTCGTCCTTCCGTAATTATTGAGACCCACCCACCCTCCCTGATGATGATGATGATGAGGATATCCTGACCCCACCGTGGACACACAAAAACACCCCAGGCATTAAAGGTGCTGGCAAAGGCCTACCCGGACGGTGGTCTGGCATTATTCGCGATGCCCTACTCGAGGGGGATTGGGAACCCAGCACTGTCGCTTGCCCTGTCCTCCAAGACAACAACGGGCAGCCTCTTTTTGAACAACATGCCTGGAAAACTTTACAGCAGGCTAGGAAGACCCTGAAGGAGGGAGGGTTGAAAACAGAAAGTGGCAAAGCTGTTTTGGATTGGCTTTTCACCGCCGACACCAACTGCCCTCATGACTGCCGCAACCTGGCCAGGTACCTGCTCACCCCCTCCCAGCAGATTATCTGGTTGAAAGAGTGGGAGCGCCTGGCCCAGGCAGAAGCGAACCGCCCCAGAGCAGCTGGAGACCCATTAACAGGGGTCACGGCTGAGATGCTCACGGGCTCGGGACACTTTGCAGACGTCCAAGTCCAGCTGCAGTTCCCGGCTGCAATCCACCATGCTGCGGCGACCCTGGCCCGCCAGGCTTTCTATACAGTTCCAGAGCCTAGGCCAGTCCCCTCATTCTCCGTTACCAAGCAGGGGATGAACGAGCCCTACCAGCATTTCGTAGACCGGCTTTGGCAGTCTGTCATGGCTCAAACTGAGCTGGGAAATGAGCAAAAGGAGGCCATGTTCAAGCTCCTGGCATTTGAACATGCAAATCTGAAAATGAAGGCGCTCTTTTCCACACTACCAAAGACCTGTCTGAAGTCTCAGAAATGCTGGAAGTCGCTGCCAGGGCCACCCAAACGCAGCAACACCACGGCATGGCTAGTGCTTTTGCCGCCGCCCTGGAGCCCACTCACAAGCTTCTTGCGGCGGTTGCACAGAAGCTGGACAGAAGGGGAAATCGGCCAAAGAGATCTGCCCCTTACTGTTCGCGTTGTGGGTCCAGAGGTCACCGACGAGGAGCCTGCACTGCCTCGGTGTGGTGTGACCGATGCCAGATGGATAACCATAATAATCTGGCATGCAGGTCCACAAAAAACGGAAGGCGCAGCGCGCAAGGCCCCCGCGCCAAGACACAAGTAGCCGGGCCAGCGCTGTACACCAACTCCCCGCCCCAGCCACAAGGGGAAGCCTGGGCATCGATGTGCCCGCAGCAATAGATGTCACCCTTGCGACGACTCAAGTGCACCGGATACCGACAGGGGTCTATGGACCGATATGCCGAGAAAATAGCGGGGTTGGAGCCTTGTTACTGGGACGTTCTTCCGCCGGCCTTGCAGGACTTATTGTGCTCCCAGGGGTAATCGATGCGGATTATACGGGGGAAATCATGATTATGTGTTTTACATTGAACCCTCCCCTGATAATCAAAGCAGGTACCCGGGTAGCGCAGTTGGTCCTTCTCCCGAAGATGAACCTGGGAAAGAACGCCCATATGGCACGAGGGAATCAGGGCTTCGGATCATCTGGAAACACTCTGGTCACCCTAGTGCAACAGATGAAGACGAGGCCCATTATAGTGGTACAATTGGCTGCCGGGAAAGAGGTTAAGACTCTGTCCATGATGATGGACACCGGCGCCGATGTCACTATAATCAATCGTAAGGTGTGGCCTCGACACTGGAGGCTCAGCACTGCCCTCGATGCCGTTCAAGGAATAGGTGGTGGCTCCATCCCCCTTCAAGCCCTTGACCCCGTACAGCTGAAATTTCCGGAAGGACAAACAGTAACTGTAAGACCCTACGTACTACCTCTACCGGGACAACTAGGAGGGTTGGTTGGTAGGGAAGTGATGAGCCAGCTAGGCGCCGTTCTCTCTATTCCCGAACCCACCCAACCCCCTCAGCTTTTTCAATGCGGGCCACTGCAGACGTGCCGCCAACTCCCAGGCTACGCTGGAAAACAGACAGCCCTGTCTGGGTGGAGCAGTGGCCCCTACCCAAAGAGCGGCTAGAAATCGCTAACCGACTGGTGCAGGAACAGCTGCAGGCGGGACACATCCAACCGTCCGTCAGCCCGTGGAACACTCCCATCTTTGTCGTTCCGAAGAAGTCGGGAAAGTGGCGATTGTTACATGATTTACGTAAGGTCAATAGCCAGAATGTGGCCGATGGGTGCCCTTCAGCCTGGGCTGCCTTTACTCACCATGCTGCCCAGAGGCTGGAACTTGCTGGTCATTGACCTCAAGGATTGTTTCTTCACCGTTCCCCTGCATCCCGAAGATACAGCTCGCTTTGCTTTCACTATTCCATCAATCAATAAGAGTGAACCTGCAAAGCGCTATGAATGGGTAGTGTTGCCACAAGGGATGAGGAACTCTCCAATGATGTGCCAGTTATATGTGGCATGGGCACTCTCGCCAATCAGAAAAGCAATGCCGGACACCTTGATATATCACTATATGGATGACATCCTGTTTTGCCAGAAAGCACCGTTCCCTGACAACATTAGCCAGATCCTGACCGATCGGCTAAAGGCAAAAGGACTGACTGTAGCTCCTGAAAAAATCCAAACAAAGTCACCCTGGAGCTACTTAGGGTGGAAAGTCACCTATGCCATGGTGAGACCACAGAAAATGGAGGTGATTCATTCGATCAAAACATTGAATGACGCCCAAAAGCTAGTGGGCGAACTCCAGTGGGTCAGACCCATCGTAGGTCTCACCAATGAGGATATCCACCCCTTCCTGTCACTGTTGCGGGGAACACAACCAGGTGCATTAGTGGATTGGACCGCTAGCCATACGAACGCATTAAAACGGGTCGTCCACAAACTGGCAACCGGCTTTGCAGACCGGCGAGATGCCACTCATCCCATTGGAATCTGGATTTGCAACCACCCTTCATTTCCCTTTGCACTGATGATGCAAGATTTCAACTGGCGAAGGACACATGGGGAACACCATCATAATGACCGAATTTGTGACGGGGACTCTCGAAGACCAGAGTCCATAGCGATCTTGGAGTGGCTGTTTCCTCCCCACACGGCCCAGAAAGGAATTTGGCAGAGAACAGAGATAACAGCATTCTTGATACGAAAGGGACGCCAACGCTGCCTTGACGTAGATGGTCGGGAACCGGATTGGATCAGCATTCCGATCAAAACAATCGATTTTGATTGGCTGCTGCAGCACTCTATGGCATTACAACTCGCCTTATTTGCGTATCCGGGAGACATCCGACACGAAGGCCCAAAACACAAACTCTTGCAAGCCATCAGTCAGTTCCAGTGGATAGAACGGCCGGTTGTCTCAGAACGTCCAGTGCCTGGCATCACCGTGTTCACTGATGCCGGAAAAAGGTCGAAAACGGCCGCCTGCGTATGGCAGGATAAGGGTCAGTGGAAACAACATCTGATTCCAGGCACTGACAAGGACAACCTGCAGACTCTGGAACTGCTGGCTATTGTCTGGGCCTTGACACGATGGCACCGCGTCCCCCTCAACATCGTCTCCGACTCGCAATATGCGGTCGGAGTTGCTAACCGTATCGAGGATGCTCTTATCAAGCCAGTCCAGAACCTACGGCTACTGGAACTCTTCCTTGCGTTGCAGCGTGCGCTGAAAATTCGCGCACAGCCATGCTGCATCCTGCACATCCGTAGCCATAAAACATCATTGGGCCTAGGGGAAGGAAATGCAAGGGCTGACTCCTTGGTCAGCCTGGGACTACAAACTCCCGTAAGCCAATTCGCAAAAGCCCAAAATAGCCATTCCCTGTTCCACCAGAATGCCAGGGCACTGAAGCGCATGTTTGCCATCTCTTGGGAAGAGGCAAAAGGGATTGTGAAAGCTTGTCCCCAATGCGCTCAGTTTGGCCCTGCCTTGGGAATGGGTGTTAATCCACGCGGGCTACAAGCTGGAGAAATCTGGCAGATGGACGTCACCCACGTCCCAGAATTTGGACGCCTTAAGTACGTCCACGTCACGATCGATACATTCTCAGGCATGCTTTGGGCGACAGCTCAGACGGGGGAAAAGGCATTGCATGTGGTCCGCCATCTGACGAACTGCTTTGCTGTTATGGGGGTCCCCCAAGTAGTAAAAACTGACAATGCGCCTGCCTACATAGGCGGGAAGGTCAAGCAGTTTCTTGCTACTTGGGGAGTAAAACATGTTACCGGAATCCCTCATTCGTCTACAGGTCAGGCGATTGTAGAAAGAGCGAATCGCACCCTAAGACGTACTTGCAAAAGCAAAAAGACAGCAAAGACATGGACCCACAAATGCGGCTGGGCAAGGCGCTCTTTACGCTAAATTTCCTAAGCCTAAGCCGCGATTCCCAGCAGCCCCCCGTCTTACTACACTACTCGTCGCAGAAGATCATCCGCATGCCTGAAATCCAAATTACTTATAAAGATCCATCGACCGGTCAGTGGGTAGGGCCCAAGCCATTGCTGTTTACCGGAAGAGGCTATAGCTGTGTTTCCACAGACTCTGGGCCTCTTTGGGTACCCAGCAAGTGGACACGCCCTGCCCCGACCAGACCCTCACCAACCGGCTCAACATCTGCTCCTGGTGACAAGGCACCACGCAGTTAGACCATTGCGTATCCTTTGGTGGGTGNATTGATGACCCCTGCGAGTTGAGAAATCCCCGCTCCCTCCATAGAGCCCCATGGACATGTATTACACCGAATGCATACTTGGAGTCAGTCCATATATTAACTCTCTTCCCCTGGCTCAGCACTAGGGCTCTTATTAGTGCCCAAATTTCGGCTTTTTGTGCTGAGGTACCCGGGGGCAATGCCTTTGCTTCCACAATTTGTTGTATGGTAACCACTGCATATCCCGCATACCTGGTTCCTTCTTCCATAAAACTGGATCCATCCGTGAATAACTCCCAATCAGGGTCTGGCAGTGGTTCATCTTTCAAGTCACTCCGGCAGGGCGTATACCTGTTCAATTATTTCCACGCAGTCGTGTTCCAATTTTCCTTCTTCCTGTGTAGATCTGAGAAATTCTGCTGGATTAAGATGGTTAGTTATTTTTAGTTCCACATCATCTTGTTCTCTCAATTGTGCCTGGTATTGGAGCATCCTGCTTGATGAGAGCCAGTAACCCCCCTTTTGTTCTAATACTGCTATTACCATGTGAGGTACATAGACTATCATTCGTCTGCCTAATGTCAGTTTACGTGCCTCCTGGATCAAGGTTACCGTAGCTGCTACTGCCCTCAGGCACCCTGGCCATCCCCCGCTTACTGGGTCTAGCTGTTTGGAGAAATATCCAACCGGTCTCTTCCATGATCCCAACTTTTGGGTTAGTACCCCCAAGGCCAACCTTTGCCTCTCATGTACATACAATTGGAAGTCCTTGGTTAAATCCGGCAGACCCAAGGCAGGTGCTTCCTTCAGGGCTTGCTTTAACTCCAAAAACGCCTTCTGTTCTCTGGATCCCCACTTGAATTCAGGTCCCTTCATAATTTCATATAATGGCTGTCAATCCAAAGTCGGGGATCCATAATCGACACCAGCCAATCATTCCTAGGAAAGATCTTAATTCCTGGTTATTACGGGGTGTGGGAATGGCACATATAGCCTGTACCCGAGTCGTACCTAGACGGCGGACCCCCTGGGAGATCTCACATCCCAAATAGATGACTTTCTGTTTGACCAACTGTGCCTTTTCTCTGGACACTCGGTACCCAGCCTGTCCCAGCACATTCAATAAGGCAATGGTTAATTTAAAACAGAGGCTCTGTTCTTTGGTACCCAGGAAGATGTCATCCACATATTGTAATATCACATAAGAGAAAGGTGGGTCTTTTACCTGGGTGGTTTTCCACTCCTCAAGCTCCTTGGCCAGTTGGTTACCAAATATAGTAGGTGAAGATTTGAATCCTTGAGGAAGTCTGGTCCATGTGAGCTGATGTTTCCGTCCTGTATCGGGGTTTTCCCATTCAAAGGCGAAGATATTCCTACTTTCAGGTGCCAAGGGTATGCAGAAGAAGGCATCTTTTAAATCGATTACTGTAAACCACTGAAACTTCTCAGAAACAGATGTTAACAGTGTATATGGGTTTGCCACCACCGGGTGTATATCCTTAGTAATGGTATTAACTGCTCTTAAATCTTGTACTAGCCTATAGCTACCGTTAGGTTTTTTGACTGGAAAAATAGGGGTGTTGTATTCAGATTCACATTCCTGCAAGATTCCTGATTGTAAGTACTGAGTTACCATGGGGGCTATTCCTTTCCTAGCTTCCAGGCTGATAGGGTATTGTCGTACTCTCACCGGTCTAGCCCCTTCTTTTAGTTCTACTACCACTGGAACTGCTGCTTTTGATTTCCATGGGGTTCCTGTTTCCCAAACCCATGGTACGACTGCCTGTTCAATTTCTCCTGGTATCTTTTCCTCTTTTACTTCTTTGATCACGAATAATTTTGCCAAGTTTTCCTCTGGAAACTCTAGCTTTACTCTGTCTTTTCAAAAATTATTCTGGCTTGTAGTACTGAGAGTAGATCCCTTCCTAGCAGAGACTCCGGACTGTTAGGTATATATTAGGCTTGAACGACACCTTGTGGGCTTTCCACCAATGGGTTCATTCTATTCGCCCCACTACCCGGAGAACCTCTCCCCATCGGAGGTTCCTGTTTAAGGGGGCATTCGTTTTTCCAGTGTCCCTGTCCCTTGCAAAAGGCACATTTGTTGATTCCCAACTTCCCGCGTCCCCTTCTCTTTTATAGGTTTCAGTATCAACAGTCCACAAGCCTCTTGCCATTCAGGCTTCCCTTTCAAATAATAAAACAATCCAAATACTGTATCTCATCCCATTTTTCTGATTCCCTTAAGAAACTCATCATGGGACTCAGTATTTCAGGAGTCATTGTTCCGTTCCGCGGCCACTGCATTCCCCCCGTTTCATATTTAGGCCACACATGATTACAATAATCAATCAAAGTCCTCCTCTGCAATTCATGCCCAAAATTACCCTCTTTCCAATGCTTTAACAAACAACCGAGAGGCGAATCCTCAGGAACATATTTTCGTTACAAGACAGAGCTCTGAAAGTTTTAAACGGTAGCATGCTGACCCTCCTACTTGCGCGCACTCACACACACAAAAACCAATATGCGGCCGATCACCAAATTCCTGTACCAAATACCAAACTTGCCTATGCTCGTCACCGCGAGTGGCAAGTGCTGGATCTGCACAGCTTTATACTTGCTGTGTCTTACGACCAGCGCCTAGGCTTCCCAATAACCAATCCTTAATACCAACCAACCTATAAAGAATAAAGCACCTTTGGGCTTACCTTCATGGTCGTCCGTCAGGTGCGGGGTCGGGCACGGGTTGATGTCTCCTCCAGGAATCACCTGGTGCCGGCTAGGAGTGGATCAGCACGTGAACCGCCCCGGTCACCTCCGGAGTCCCATCTGGGTCGCCAGAAAACTGTTGCCCGAACTGAGACACAAACCAACTGAGTTAGTTTATGCGGTGCTTTATTTCAAGGGCCCGGGAAACCTGAGGACTAGTGTCCAAAGTCAGGAGTCCGACGACCCATATTTTGATTCCAGCTTTTATACCTTTTACAATCTTAAGTGTCATGCAGAGTCAGATCACAAGACAGTTCCATTAATCATGTAAATAACAATAGCTTGACATCTTCTACCAGGGCTTATTGTTTAACTCCTTCCCACCACCTGAACATAACATACCATATCCTATCTCTAGTACAGAGTGTCAGCTTACTTATGTTTTACATGCTCTGTTAGTTACTTATGTTCTATATGCCCTGCTAGTTCCTTTAATTATTGTTCCCCAGAATCAGCACATTCTTTATACTAGTGTTTGCTATGATTTGCAACCCCAGATACATTAACCCTTAATACGTTTCCAGAAAAAGGCATTTTTCTTGCAACAAGTCCCCCCTTTTGAGCATTCTTCGACTTTTCAGCAAGAATGCTCAATCTTCATGCTTTTATGGTTGAGGGGTGGAAGTGATATTTCTTCTGGTGATATTACTTCTTTTCGAGTCATTGCCTTCATTACCCTTCGGGTGTGCTTGGTTTCTTTAGCAATCATACCTAAAAGACACTTATACATTACGATAATCACTACTACAATTATGATTATTGTTATTCCATATTGTATTATTGATGATATCCACCCAGAGACTTGTATTCCCAGGGAGCTTAATATTGCCCCAACCCAATTATGCTCCGCTTCCTTTTGTACTTCATGGACTTTGTCTTTAATTTGTTCTAGCTGACTTATATCTCTTTCCACTTCTTGGGTAACGTTCGGGACGTGTATACAGCAATGCCTTTCCTTCTCATGCAGGTACCCACAAACCCCATGCTCCTTTAGTAGCATCATATCTAAGGCCATTCTATTTTGTATAGTCATCCTGGTGGTGGCTTGTAATTGTAAATTAAGATCTTTAAAGCCTTTCTTAGTTACTTCTGCCAATCGTTGTGTTTGGCCTAATAGTTTATACAGCATTTCTCTGTTTCGGTAAGTAGATAGTGGTGCGAACAGAGATTCCAATACCCATCCAAACTTTACCCCGGAGGAGGGTTCATGCCACTCATCTTCCTCATCCAAATCCTCATTAATGCCCCTCCTCTCTCTTTTTCGTATCTCTTTCGATGTAAGTTTTGACTGTTTCCAGAATGGGCACAGGGTAGGCACACCCAAGGTAATTTGTGTGATCATCCCATCCAGAGGAAGATGGGACGTCCATTGCCCATGTCCCAATACCCACACCAAATTCCCAGGGCTGTGAATAGTTGCATGCTCACAATTTATTGATTCCGACCCCTGCCCAACCCCTATGCCGTGACCATACCCCCTACACTCACATCCCCATTTTAATGCCATTTTTACTGGTACCAGCCCGATCTTATCCTCTGGAGTATCGCAAGTAAATACTTCCGTGCAATTCCATTCTAGCACCTGAGCCTGCAACTGTCTAGAAGAGGTAGTCGTAGCTGAAACCGTATGATGTGAATGGTTTCTGCTCCCTATCCACTGGATGCACCATTGTACTTTCCCGAGATAAGTGTAATGTTCTAAAATGCTAAGTCCCCACGCTGTCTTCCAGTTTTTCCAAATGTCCGAATGTCGGGTGGTATTTTGACAGTTCATCTCGTTCCGGGTGGATTTAGTTGTTATAGTAATCTTATCGCAAGGCTCGTTTATAGGAAAACCAACCAGACATCTCCTAGTATTTTGTATCCACCCATAGTAGTTAGGTTTTGCTTTACAATCTATTTCGGACATTGTTCGGATAGTTTTGCATAAATCCTTCTTTACCATCTCTATTTTAGGAACTACTTGGCACGTCCAGGAGACATTTTTCAGGGATTCTGGCATCTCAGCTACTGGTATTATTCCCCATGATATCGGTTCCCCTGCAGCTTGGGGCAGCGGCAAGCACGCCGTGATTTCTGTCACATTCTGCATGAGACCAAAGTCCTCTGATTAAGCCGATCACCAGATTCTCTTGGCCTCTTGCTTTTATTATCTCCCCATCATTGACCACTTGTCTAGTTACCCTCTCACCAATCAGTCTGGGTTCTATAATCATTTGTACATCCCCATATCCAAAACTATCCCGAATCAATACTATACTAGTGTATTCCCCCTCATTTTCTCTGTTTACTCTGGGTATCTGTAGAACAGTTTTTCCTTCCTGGTGCAACTTATCCCAACTGGTTTTTACCCCGTCCATGAGCACCCTGTCCCCCGTTACCCATTTCCATCTTGTCACAATCTCTGCAAACTCCACCCCCTGATCATCAGTGAATAAGCAAGTCAGATTAGCATCTAATCCCTCCATTATCGATATCCGCGGTTCCAACACTTTCACCCTCACCAGAGTTTCTGCAACCATTATCAGATTAAAGAAAACTAATAGTCTCAATGTTTTCCCCGGAAAGCTAGTTTGGTTGGGGACAGAGATTCCACCGACCATTGAGTTGGGACCTTCTTGACCCTGGTATAGTGGATCCAATTTTCGATCCCGTCGACCTTGACAGCAGTGTAAGTGGTCATGATTACTTGATGTGGTCCATCCCATGTTCCTTTCAACGGCTCCACCGACCACTTTTTCACATAGACTTGGTCTCCAGGTAAGATGTCATGCGCTGGGTTCTCCAGGGGTAAGGGTCGATTCCACTGCAGTGCTCCTCTGAGTGCTGTAAGAGTCTTATTTAAAGACAATACATAGTTTAATATCACCTGGTCTCCTATCAGATGGGGGTCCCCTTGGTATGTAGCAGCATGGTATGGTTTGCCATACAAGATTTCATATGGGCTTACCCCTATTCTTTCCCTTGGCTTAATCATAATCCTTAGTAAAGCTACGGGTAGTGCCTGCGGCCACTGAATTCTCGCTTCCTGACAAATTTTCTTAATTTGGTTTTTCAGAGTTTGGTTCATTCGCTCTACCTTACCGCTTGATTGGGGCCTCCAGGGTGTGTGCAGATTCCAGGTTATTCCCAATGTTACTGAGATCTCCTGCACAATCCCTGCCGTGAAATGAGGCCCCCTATCAGAAGATAACCCCAATGGGACCCCAAATCTAGGGATGATTTCCTTTAGAAGTGTTTTTACTACTTCCTTTGCTTGATTGGTCCTGCAAGGGAAAGCTTCTGGCCACCCCGAGAATGTACATACATATACCAATAAGTATTTGTATGTTTGGGCCTTTGGTAATTCAGAGAAATCTATTTGCCAATAGTCTCCCGGTTGGGGACCTATTTGTAATTTTCCCATTTGTACCTGTTTCCTGACCACTGGATTATTTTTGATACATACTGGACATGTGGCGTTTATCCTTTTTGCTAAGGTTAACATCTGGTTTGAGAATATTTCATTCTTTAAGAACTTTACCATTGCTTCTGCACCCCAATGACACTTATTATGGTCAGCTCCAGAACCATCTTCATGACCCGTACCGGTAGGATCACTTGCCCTGTGGGGGTTACATACCATCCCTTGATGTTTCTGCATGCCTGCAACATCTGGGCTAGCTTTTCATCATCCGGTGAATAACGTGGTTTATCTTCCATGTATGTATCTGCAGGGTTGTTTCGTACAGGTATCAGGGCTAATTGAGTCCATACCTCTCTTGCGGCCTGCTTCGCTGCTTGGTCTGCTAGTCGGTTCCCTTGGAACTCCTTNATAAAGAGGTTGTTTAGCAGGTGCTGACTGCAATTTTCTAGTTACAGTATCATAATCACTTCATGAGGAAATTATCTTTGTTCAGTGGTAAAGGATGTAGGTAATCTGTCTCTAATGCCAATTTTTTTCAGGGTGTTGTTGCCCGAACTGAGACACAAACCAACTGAGTTAGTTTATGCGGTGCTTTATTTCAAGGGCCCGGGAAACCTGAGGACTAGCGTCCAAAGTCAGGAGTCCGACGACCCATATTTTGATTCCAGCTTTTATACCTTTTACAATCTTAAGTTTCATGCAGAGTCAGATCACAAGACAGTTCCATTAATCATGTAAATAACAATAGCTTGACATCTTCTACCAGGGCTTATTGTTTAACTCCTTCCCACCACCTGAACATAACATACCATATCCTATCCCTAGTACAAAGTGTCAGTTTACTTATGTTCTACATGCTCGGTTAGTTACTTATGTTCTATATGCCCTGCTAGTTCCTTTAATTATTGTTCCCCAGAATCAGCACATTCTTTATACTAGTGTTTGCTATGATTTGCAACCGCGGATACATTAACCCTTAATACGTTTCCAAAAAAAAGTCATTTTTCTTGCAACAGGAGCAGTGGGATTTTATCTTATTGTAGTGAAAGGAAGCTTGTGCTGTGTGGAAAAGGGAGTTCTAGACAGCATCATCACCACACTCTGCACTGTTGGACTGGGATCTTTGGATACAGACCTGAGTGTGCCTTTTCTATGTCTACGCATATAACTATTTTCTTTGGGTTTTATATGATGCCTCATAGCTTTTGTTTGTGGTGAGAAAACCTTTGAAAAAGAGATCTCTAGGTCTTCTAGGTGGAGCCTGCTTCTTACCAGCAGAGGACTTATGTAAAAAACTTGAAGCAAAAGCTGATCATTAAAGTGGCATCAGAAACCATTAATGACCAAACTGAAGCAATCAAGCTTTTACATTCGTGATGACACAGAATCACCAAATCACAGAATCATAGAATTGTTGAGGTTGGAAGGGACCTGGAGGTCATCTGGTCCAACTCATCTGCTCAGCCAGAACTACCTAGAACTAGTAGAAGAGGTCCACATGGCTTTTGAGTATTTTGAACAACAGAGACTGCAGAACTGGACAACATGCTCCACTGGGTGACATGCTCCACTGCTCAGTCACAAAAAAGTGGTACTTGGTGTCCAGGAGGAAGACCTCATGTTTCAACCTAAGACTTCCACTCTGTGAGTGGACAGCACTGGAAAGAGCCTGGCTCAAGGTCCCCTCAGGTACTTAAAACATGAATAAGATTCCCTCCTGAAGCTGCTATTCTCTAGGCTGAAAAGCCCCAGCCTTTCCTCATATATGAGATGTTCCATTCCCTTATCTATCTTCACAGCCATTCACTGGGAAATATAAAGTCAAATATGCAGTAAAATTTTTATGTGAGATGACACATGGAACTGTAAAGCAGATTGTGGGAGTACAAGTGTATAAAAATGAAGCTCTTGCTCTTAAATAGCAGCAGAAATTTACATATATATGCATGCATATGTGTGCAAGCAATTAGCACAAGTGTAATGGAAAAAATACCTCTTAGCTTGAGTTTATTGCAAGAATTTATGAATCTGCAAATTAATAATGATTAAACATTTGATTTAAACTCAATCTCACACATTAGAATAGAAACACTTTGCTGATCTGTAATCAGACTACTAAACTGATTACATACACAGCTTTAAATTTTGATTAATTTTGTGTAAAAGAAGAACTAATGAGCTGAGAACTAGTTAGTCTGCTTCATACTGCAAGTAACTATAACAAATTATAATTTCTAGTCTAGCATTTTGGAGCATATGTATAGCAAAAAAGCACAAGTTCTTTTCATCAGTGATATCAGTAATTTCTAGGAAATTTCTAATTTCCAAAATTGTCCAGTTTCTTGTTAATAATTTCAGTAGTAATGCATTAATGTGATACAAAATTCAATAATGAAACAATATATCATTCTTGGAAAAATAATAGCCTCTGAATCCATAATGTTATTATCTATTCTGATCTACTAACAGAGAACTCTTGGACAGAAAATAGGACCCTCAGATCCCTTAGTATTGTTTTTAGTGGTATAAAATGGAGATTATTTTCTTTTGTGTGAACGAACTGTGGGGATGTTACAGAAGAAAAATTAAGTTCCCAGGTTGGTGAATTTGTACCTGCTGATATTTTCTGGTCACTCTTCCACATATTTTGAGCATGGGATCCTAGGAAGATATTGTGAATTTAATATGAAGAAAAGTAGTCTGAAACTAGACTTGGAGTTTGATTTAGGTGATGTGATAGTCATTGTGGGAACCTTCCACATCATTATGAAATGTCTTTTTGCTTTAATGAATGAAGTAGCTATGGATTTTAGCTGTCTTGCAATGTGTAACTGTTTAGCTGAGATTTTATTTATTATGATTTGTGCATATTTTCTTCCATTTTAATGAATAAGCCACCTTTAAAATTTAAATAATTTACTTTCTCTATAATTTACTTCCACAAAATAATAAATCATTTGGGTTTGGAGTTGTGTTTGCTGTATTTATTGTGTAAAGAAACTGTGAGTAGTAAAGTAAAAAGAAATATTTCTTACCATCATTTCAGGAAAGTTCAAATGCTTATTTTTATACATTTTAAAATATACATTTTATACATTTAAAATATCCTTGGTGGTACATTAGCACAAAGCAAGTTTCTCTTTAGAGAATGGAAACTAATATTATTCTAGACAGCACTGATAATCTTAAAAGCTAAAGAAAACAAAACTATATACAAGAACATGATATGAAAATAGTGAATAAAAATAAGGTGCTGCAGTTATTTAAACTTTCTATTAATATTCCCCATATAATTAAGAGAAAATTGAGAGGGTATGTAGCCAAATAATATTGTACACACTTAATGATTATAGGCTGCTTTGAGGGAAGATGCAGATGTTAATCTCTTTTGAAATGAAGGCCATGAAAAGATAAAATATCTGCTAAATGGAGGTGGCAATACTACAGAACATATGGTCATGATAAATTAATTCTTCTGTGTACATATTCTGAGCCAGAGGCAACAATATCAAGAGTACAAACTACGCAATTCTGTTCGTTTTAGCATCAAGTAATTTGGTGTATAAGAGAGATTAAGAATCTTAAATACTGCTGATGGAAATAGTTCACAGAAGAAGATTCAGCTGAAATTTTCAAAAACTCCAGAAGTGTAGGTAAAATCAGTATTCTTAGTTTCTATATGGTAGGAACTGAGAAGTTACAGGAGAAGAAAAATTAATTTGTTCCAAGAAGATACTTTTTTTTCCCCTTGGATAATAACAATTGGTTGAGGAAGTCACATAAGATCAAAATTGCTGGTGCAGAGCCTCAAGGATCATTTTGGAAGGACCCAAAGCTAGTTCTCAGGAAAGAAAATGAAGTGATTAAATAGATGCTCCTCAGAAGTGTTAGAATAACACAATGTGTATTGAAGTGTAGCTTGTGTGAATGTGATATTAAAGCCATGTTTCATCTCTGCAGCCCACTAAAACCCAATATGACCAAGAAATAATGTGTTTAAGAGTTAGAATTTGTGCAGGTCAGGGGCTCCTGGAGCTGAAGTATAATATGTTTCTTGTTGGTGTGATTCAAACAGACCAATGAGCATGTAAAGGGGTCATGCCCCACCAGGTTTCTGTGATAACTTGTGCAAAATGCCAACCACTGTCTCAGCAGGTTTGTATTTTGAGAAAAGATGATCAGGCTTTCCTTAAATAATCCATATTTCTAATCTATTGTGATTGGTAATTGCCACATAACAGATGTGAAAAGAGAATACAACTGCCAGTCAGTGTGGAGCTGCTCCTAAAGTGTAATGAGATTCTCTAGATAGAAAAACTTTGAAGGAACATCTAACAGCCAATTTTAGTAGGGATTCAGCAATGTAATCTGAAACAAGGGCAGCTGCTTGAGTTAAAAGCAGCAGAGGGTTAGTAAATGAAAGCCAAATATAATCTGATAGAGTACACTAAAATAAAATAGATAGAGATTGGGGAGGTGGGTAATCCTAAAAAAAGACTTACATTTTCCTCTGTTCGATATGCTTCTACTCCAGGAAAAAGTTTCCAAACATCATCTGTTGCAAACTGGTCTTCTGAGATGCAGTCTGAAAAGTTTTATTATTTATATAGTATTTTATCTTATATTTTATGTGAATTTTTTTCTCCATTTTCAGAGTACTTCTGAAGATCTAAGTGCTCCACTTCATTTAGACAGCTTGATGAGGTTCTTTTTTTTTTTTTGGGAATTTGTAATGCCCTTGTACTGCTCTTTATACTGGCAATACAAGAGAACAAACTCTAGTAAGGCTATCTCAGTCATCTTGATTTTTTCTGGCTTGCTTTCAACCATTTCTGAAAATAAATCAAAAAGGTGACAGTTTCAAAAGGAAGGGAAGCATTTAATGGGTTGTAAAGACAAATCTAAAGTTCTGGCCCTGTTATTTTTAAAGAAAGTCTTGCTTTCTGAAGAAAATTCGGGGTTCAGGAAAATTTATATAGTTAAAAGAGTAATTCCAGAGAGGTGGGAAAGGAAGAAGGCAAAGATATCAAGAGAGTAAATCTGAAAAACATGCATGGCACGTATCACTGTGACACTGTGACTTGCCTTCTTTTGAAGGTTGTCTTAAGATATTTGCTACTGAAACTAGTACTGTTCAGCTCAGAAAACCCCCCTAATAATTTAAAAAGAGGTATTGTAACTCCATTCATAATGGAGCTTTGAATTCTTCAGAAGGACTTCTCAACTGACTGTACATCTTAACATAATGGAAAAAAAGGCTAGAGAGGGGGAGGAAATGTGATTATCTCTTTTCCTATGCTTACATCTTCACTGTCAGGAAGTCTGTCTTCTCCACTGATTTTTTTGATGGTCTTCCACATATTGGAAGCACTTAATTGGAAAGAACTGTATTTATTTAGAAAAAAATTATTTAAAGAATGTTAAATATGAGATACATGTAAACTTATTCACATCATATGTAGCATAGCCTAAATGTTTGCTTAGCAAAATATTTAAAAATGTACAACGCATTGTGTCAAGTTTCAACATTTCAGATTTCACTGGTAACTATTTTTAGGCCATCAGCTGCATGTTTTGCTATGGTATTTTTAAGATAGTGTCTACTAGTATTTGTTGAAAATGTTTATGTTTCCTTATACCATCATATCACTGACAATCAAAACCAAGTTTTTTTCTTAAATGAGCCAAAAAAAACCAAAACCAAAAAACAACAAATACAAAAAATCTGTCCTTCCCTGTCATTTCCAGAAGAAAAGTACAATGTTATTGGTTTATTTGGTGGTATTAAAGTCAAACAAAGCTCAAATTACATCAGATTTCTAGTGATTATGTGGTGTTTAACACTTTTCCTGTTTTTTATATGCCTAGAGATTTTGTGGAGGTTTGGGGATTTCCTAAAATACTCTGCTAAACTAGAAAGCAAATCTTTTTGGACTTCTACGTGTTAGAATTGCTGACTGTTAGAGTGAGCAATTTGTTTTCTGCAGAAGCAAGACAATTTTGAAAAATGATTTCTGGTTGTAATTTCATTGCTTTCAAATGAATTGGGAAGACATAACTGGCTACAAAGTGAAACACTAATTTGACCCCTGTGACATCAGCTACAAACCAGACACTGAACAACACAGCCAGCTGGAATCTGTTGTGTGGATACTACTTTGTAGGTCTAAAATAGATAAATATTTTTCTGTAAATCTTCATACCAGAGAAAGTAAGAATATTTAATCTCTAATGAATAGCAGTCATTATGCAATGTGATTTTAAGAAAAATTATATATTTGACCTTTTGACCACATATAAACTCTTCTATTGGTTTTCCAGCCTGTAAAATTATATAACATCCATATCAAAATTTTCCATTTATACACTACTAAAGTTCATATCTGTGGATTTAAATTCCATAGTGGTCTAAATAGATAACATAAACTTAGAGCTCAATTGGAAGGAAATTATTTGAATTTCTGTTTCTCTCTGAATGAGAACCCAAAATTCTGACACAAAAAGCTCATGCCCAATCATAAAGACATGACAGTGCCAGTTGTATGAAGGAAAAAAAGGAATTCACTGAATGATTGAACTGAAGGTATGTGAAGACTTTACCCTATCTTTCTACTAAGGTGATTTACTGTGATGTGGCCCTTTTGAATTCCTCCTTATCTCTGCATAATTACAAGAACAACAGAAAAAACCCAAACATAGTATGTAACACAGCACTGCTTAAAAACTTCTTTTCACTTGGCCAGAGATTCCTCATGTAATTTTAGAGATGTGTCTTCTGCCCAATGCTGACATTCTGCTGACATATCTGCAGGTAGATAATGCAAGGATTCTAAATAATGAGTACTGAACTGTGGGCATCTGGAAGTTTATGTTATGTATTTTTTAAAACCTCCTTATTTTGGATAACATATTCATGATTATAGTCACTTCTCAGTACTTCACCAGAATTTTATTTACACACCTTGACTGTTTTCTACCTGATAAAGAGGTGTACAAACACAAAGAGATAAGGCATCTGATAATGTATCTTAAATGATGTTGTATATGATATTGAAGAATAAAAACATTTTTTTTTTGCTGCAATTATTCTATTAAGCTCATTCATCAGAATCCCTTCTGTAGAATATTTGTATATAAAAGCCATTCTAGATGGCTGGCAAATTATGTAATTATAGATACTTTTCATCTTTATCTGGTAGGAAGACTGTAATGTGGTGGTTTGTTTTTTGGATTTGTTTTGCTTTGTTTTGTTTCATTTTGGTTTTTTATGGTGGCATTCTGAAAAGTCTTTTAGGGAATTAAAAGGACAAAAATTACCCAAGATAAATCTTGCAAAGGAAAGAAAGAACTTCTGTCTCTTGCTTCTTCAGCATGGCAAAGCCTGGGTTTTCTATTTCTATGAGAATAGGAAGAGTTTTCCAGGTACTGGTATTGGTCTAACAGTCAACAAGATTTCAGTTGTACTCCATGTGTAAGCAGGTACTATATATTTCTACATCTCTCAGTTGTTATTTTATGAAATTACAATATGAAAACATGTAGTGGACTTTACTCTATAGGTAGCTACTGTGATGCTGTATAAATATGGTGTCATCAGCAAGACTGCTCTGCATTTAAGGGCTACTATATCCCCTAGATACCACATATTAACTTCTAGTCATCTCATAAGTCATGAGTAGGAAGTTAGTGTGCACTTTTGAAAGCTGTGGTGGGAAAACCAAAACAGATCATAATGGAAATCCAGAGCAATACTAGCATCAGTATGGCATGTTATTTTGTCAGTATACAGTGCAATTTATGAAGCCAGAGTACAAGTTTTCTTGATCATATAGAAGAAAAAATGAAAATCTGTCACGGTTTAACACTGGCCGGGCAATTAAACCGAGTAACAGATGGTCTCTATTAATTCCCCTCTCCTCCCTGATAAGGAAAGGAGAGAGAATAAGGGAGAGAGGCTTATAGGTTGGAAACTAAACTACACAACTTTAATGAAACAGTAATGATAAATAGGAAAAATTACTAAATATATACAAATATACAAATTTCCCAATAACTTTCCCCCAGTAATTCTCACGTCACCACCGAGGCTGCAGCGCAGCCCTGGGAAAGTCCAGGCTGGACTCCTGCAGTCAGCAGCAGTCGGGAGCTGGAGGCAGGAACACACAGATCCAGGCTGGCACGGATCAGGACCACAGGCAGACGGACGGATGGAATCCTCCCAGAATGCCAAAGCACCCAGGGAACAGGCGAAGGAAGGGCAGGAAGAAGGGTCTGACCCTCATGATCCCTCAAATTTATACTGAGTATGATGTGTATGGGTTGGAATACTGTTTGGTCAGTTCTGGCATCTATCTTGTCCAGTCCTCCCCAGAGGAGGGGTTCAGGTGGGACCTCTTTACTCCTAGAGGGTAAAATGTTCCTCAGAGCAGAGCAGAGCAGAGCAGTGTCCTTGGCTCTGTACACCAGTCTCTAGCAGTAATTATAAACATCCAGTGTTATCAGTCCTAGAAGCAGACACTGTCTGAGAAACTTGCTGTTAATTTCAGCAAGTGAAGCTACTTACAAGAAACTCAGCTGAAAGCAAAAGTACAAACCAGAAAAGCACCTTTATCCTGGCCCAAACCAGGGCAACATCTTACTTTAATTATGGGGTTTTAATTTTTTTAATTCACTCAGGTCTTATTTTTGAGGTGAAGGAAATATTTCATTTTATCTGGTTTATGAAATCTGCCCTTCTATAAACTACAGAAACTCTGGTTTTTAGTTCAGAGGTAGCTTTCTGTTTTCTCCTGGACACCTGACTCAGGGCTTTATCAGTATTTTTAAGTATCTTTGATAAGACTTGTGCATATTGTGTAACAGGAGTAGAACCTTTTCTGTCCCTTTCTTTTATTCCCTTACCTCATATAGGACTTCATCAGCTTTTGGAGAATATTTTTGAACTATGGCTGATAAAATATAAGGGTGTGAAGTAAGATACAATGTGATCATTAATACATTTCAATATTTCCTCTAAAGAAGCTCTAACACATATTCTTTTTAAATTAGACCTACTCTTATGGGATGCTGAGAATTAAAATGCACAACTCTTCTTTGCATATTTGCATAAGCATAAAAGCCTATGTTGAACATGAGTGTAATACCACAAATACTGAAAAAACCATATAAAATATAATAATTACAGATAATTATAATAAAAATGTAAAATAGTGTACAAGGAAAAAACAAGCTAACCAGTAATATCATCATTACTGGGAGCTCTTCCCTCTCATTAGGGGAAAAAATACACCTATTTAATTTTTAGTTTGGGAACATGGGGTTAGAATAGAATGAAAATCAGCTGAGGAAAAAAAAAATCATCAACTGATTGAGAAATCTCTAATTTAGTTGAAAAGTTCACATCTATTTTAGTAGGATCTTTTTGGAGGGAGTATTACTTAAATTGGAACATGAAAATGCTCTACAATTGGTACCATCAAATCCAAATGTAGACACTTTTAAAAAAGAAATGCTGCATTTGCAATCGTCAATGTAACATTAAATCTGGAAATATCTGGTGCCTGTTCAGTACCAACTGTTCAGTATCACTACAACTTGTGTCTTGGAAAGATTTATGAAGCATAAGCTGTTTGTCAGGTGTGATCTACTCAAGACAAACTCACTACTCAAGTAGTCTTACTAAGCTGAACAATAAATAGATTTTTTTCAAATACTTAAAATTAATACCTATATCTAATAAGACTGGACAACCCTGAAGGACACAGAATTTACAAACCATTTGCTAAAATAGATATTGGATAAAAAGAAGCATTATATTTCTCTATATTCCACTTTAAAGTACTAGTTGAAGCTTTCAAAATATTCAAATATTTTCTCTGGAAAGTATGAGCAGGGAAATATTAATATTTAGTTGCTACCACTAATACCAAACGTTGAACTATGGTTAATAATTGAAATGAATTTGTTAGGTTGTGTGATAAAAGCTTCACTTTGGAGTGCCTTTGTGGGCACTCCTATGCCCACAAAGGATCACAGAGAGACAATAATTGTATTATTTGAGACACTAAATCATACCCTGCCCCAGTCACCCCCAGGTCCATTCCTGAAGCCATCAGCTTATCAAAGGCCCATCTCCACAAGCACAGAGGAGCACAGGGTCACAGAATTTCAGGTGGAAACTCAAACTACGAACTTCTGAGGAATGAACCCCTTGTCTGTGTCTTTTCAGACACAGGAGACCTTTAAGCCCTGTGGCCAGGTATGAAAAGCACCAAGATGAGATCAAGAGCATCCCTCTGGAACACCTTTTAGACTAAGAGTGTTTGCTGTCCTGGGTTGTGGGACACATTATGCCATGTGTCCCATGGCACACATTATTCCCCATTAAGGGGAAGATTATGTTAGGATTGTAGCAGACTTACCATGTCCCTCTGTCTGTCTTTATGTTTGGTTGCTGACAACTAGTGAGACTGGAATCCAGTGGCTCAGTTGGTCCACACTGTAGATGGGGCTGTCTAACACAAGTAACTTTTTCACAGTATAAAAATGGATGCAGTAATGATTGGCATTCTTCACATTTTCAGTAGCTAATTTAATTTTTTTTTTCCCCAGCATTTAATTCATAAGTTTTCTGCTAAAATATTTTATTTCCTGGTTGCAAGCTTTGAGTGTATTTGCCTTTGAACTTGGAGATAAGAGTTCATTGATGAAAATTAAAATTATATTTAGTTCTATAAACTTCAGCAACATTACTGATTTGAAGTAATCTTCCAAACATGCAGTTTTAGACTCAGTGTTTTCTTGGTAGCAAGCTGTTTTATGTCCAGCTGTACTCAATACCCTTAAGGGAATTACCTGAAACTGTAAGAGTTGCTCACTCAGATTTTTAGGTGCAGCTGTGCAGATGCATCACTACAGGAAAGAATTTAGTATTTTTTTTCTGACCTACCTGTTACTGGTTATGTGATCTGTGTCTCTGAAAAGCACACCCACACTTACCCTTTCCTCTCAGCTCATAGTCTCCCAAACTTCCTTTCACAGTGCTGGCTTATAGCTGGAGTGTTCCTCAGACCATTTTGAGACTTCTCTGTTCCTCCCACTGCTAACCCTAACTTCTCTCACCTCCTTCATTCTAATTTTTATTTTTCTGTTATTTCTGACAACTCTCTTTTTTATGTCAAACAGTTTTTAGTCTCCCATGTGTTTGAATCTTCTATTACATGGGTGCTGAGATGCCAGAAGAAGACATGTTTGGAAAACACTCAGTTGAGATGAAGTTTCTTGGTCTTAGTTCCAGTGTCTATGTAATACTTGTTTTGGACTAGCAAGAAAAACCTTGCTTACTTTCTGGTCTGGAAGACATTACATTCTATGGGGAATCTGTTTCTGTTAAAATCTGAAAAGGAATAGAATGTGTTCAGTCATATTAATTTCAGTTTAGTATGTAAGTAATATATGGTTTTCCTTCCTTTTCCTAAGTGAACCATGATCCACAACTCCTTGTAGATGCAAAAGTTCAGAGCAGTTACTTAGAGAACTCAGGAAACTTTTTATTTGTTTTTGAAAGGCATTAGCTTATTAATGTTGCACATTCTATCTAGCGGCTGGTACTTCAAAGCTGAATCATTGGACACCAATTCAAGTGATCTTTGAGCCACAACTGATTTGTGTTTCTGTTCTGTTGAAAGTTGAGCTCTATGAGCTCTCAAATACTTACTCAGAAGAGCACACATGGATTTAGACAGGTAGCTACTAATTCTCAATAATAAAAACAATGTGTTAATTCCTGATGGACTATACTAAATGAATTTCTGTACATATGTCTTTTGGAAACTCTTACTACTGCTTTGGTATATTGCCTTTGAGCTCATTCGTAGTAAAACTCTTTGTCACTAGTTAACTTAAAAGATGCTAGATTTATTTTATGAAAAAAATATAAAAGAATA
Source organism: Florisuga fusca (assembly GCA_038090715.1). NCBI lineage: Eukaryota > Metazoa > Chordata > Aves > Apodiformes > Trochilidae > Florisuga > Florisuga fusca. The sequence continues at coordinate 19,947,802 of JAAWXA010000012.1, forward strand.
TGTTAAAGAACTAGCATGTCATTGTAAACTAGCTGCTCTAATAGTTTTCCACACAGACTGTGCAATCACTAGCATACTCACAACTGCAGCAATACATTTGTAGATCATGAGTAAATATCAGAAAGAACATCAAAGAAAGGGAATACCAGTGATGTCTAGTCTATTGTGTTGGCATTTGATTAATCTGATTTAGTAGTTTATAGACCAATTCTTGTGCAGTCTTAATTCTACAGGTGGCAACTCTGTACCCCCATTAGCCTGCCCTAGAAACTTGTAGTATTTACTGTTATAAGCTCACTATTTATAGAGTATTTTGGATAATGTTTGTTCTACTAGTATTGGCTGATGAGAAGAATTGATTGATCTTCAATATAGAACTTTTTGCACTGGTAGTTACTGCATCTTCCACTGTCATGTTCTGTGGACCCCTAAGGTTCTCACTATTGTGTTGTATTCTCCAAAGAATTTACACTGTTTCTTACTTACCTTTCAATGCTCCAAATTTCTTAACTTTTGCCTGGACCTATAGCAGGAAAAACTGAATTACCCACAGTTGAATCCAATGCTCTATCTGAAGTCTAAACAGGTCGAAATGCAATAGTTATGTTATTTGTTTATTAAAGAATTTTTAGAATTATAAAACACTTTAGGATTCGACATTTTTGCAATAGTATACATGTATTATGTATAGACATTATTTTAAATCTGTTCATAATGTTCCATACAGCTCTGTAACACTCTGTAACTAGCTTGTCTACCCCAATATATCTGTTTTTGGTCCTTCTTTCCAAGATAAATTATTTTACTTGCTGTCTTTCTCAAATTTAATATTATTGTTCTTGAAGAAGTTCTATGGTTTAGTATCTGTCAGTACTGACTTCTACAGTATTTTCAGTTTCCCCCAACTTATTTCTTATTTCTCAGGAACACCATTAGCCTTATTCATACCATCTGCTCTGTTAGTAATGAAAATACTGAAGTGTTTTGAGACCTGGACATCTCATTCTTATGACACAACTCTTCTATCACCACATTTGAGTGTCTTAGTTAATCACAGAATTGTTCTCAGTAAAAGTGCCTTAAGTTCCTTTTCTGTTAAATATGCTGATAATCTTATATTTCATATTTTATGGGAGTTTCTCATAACAGTGCCCTTTGTATGTTTATCAAGCTTATAGTACTTCTTTTCTATGGGCATGGGACCTATCTCCATACAGACTATGAAGTGAGTTGTCAAAAATATAGTGATTGATTTCACAGATGTCTGAAAGACTGTAATTTCCTCTTTTTGTAAGATTTGACCTAATCTGGTGAGTACCCCCTCATGATGTAGAAGAAAGGACCTGTCTTTTTCCTAGGATATTTAGAGAGAAGGATCCAAAGAAGGTAGCTATCCAGAAAAAAATATACCAAAGAAAAGTGCACTCGAGTAGTCAAAGTTTATGAGTTTTTCAGTGTGAATTTGAAAGTGTAGCTTTGAAACTAGACCATGGTTCAGTGATTTTGTTCCAAAGGTATTTCTGTCTTTCTGTGCATCAACTTTAGCATCACAAGGAAACCCACCTGATAATGGAAAATATCTACAATGTCTACAATATGACAGTGACAATATTTACTCTTAAAGAGATAATCTTGTGGTATTGTTCTAAGATGCTTGCAACTTTTAAGATTTTTTTCTTACCCTCTATAGTTTGCTTCACTGTCTAACAATGTCTCCCCGAAGAAATATATCTCTGGTCATATAATACTTATATACAAGCTTATGTAAATGTGGAGACAAAAAATGTGGTGTTTTGAAAGCTGCCTTTCAGTCCACATCTTAGTCCTCTGGTAACTGGGAAGAATTCAACTTCTTTGTATCTGTTTCTTGAGATGCGCTGTGAGGTGCGGTCTGCCACAATCTTAGAAAAGATATATCTTCCAACAGTATTAGATAAGTGTCACTTAAATACCAAAATGTGGGAATTAATGTAAAATTTTAAATGATGTAGACTGTATTGATTTCTGTTCCTGCAGATAACAGTCCATCCCACACCAGGGCAATTTGTTCATGGATCACCTTCTGTCTGTAATCTCTTTAGTACCTCTTAAAATGGGAAATAATGCAGTCCATAGGAGAAAAGGACCGCAGTGGTCCTCTTTTCTCATTAGAAATGAAAACTTGATTAATCAGTCTAAAACTTGTGTGTAAAGTAGAAGAGCTTGCTCATGAATTTTCTTGTGCTGTGTTGGCCTGTGTTTTGATTCATAACTTATAGTGCTTGTTAGTTCCCTAACATTCTTTAAGCAGAAACCAAAGCTGAGTAAGTAAGAGAAAAAAAAAAGCATGATCATGGCCTAAACTATGGATATTTTTTTTGTTTTGTTTTTTGCTGCAAATCCTTACTCTGAAGAGACTTTTGTTTATGTGAACACTGAGGAATTACTATTCTTCAGAAGAATATTCATATACATATAAAACTGATGATCTTTTTGAAATATACTATTCATGCTTAAACAATCAGCCTCCTGTTTTACTAAGGTTTTCTTCAGTCATGTAATTTGTGAGCAGAAAGAATATAATGTAACTCGTGATTTAGTCACATAGTGCAAATTATTAATATAGAAAAAGAAATATAGTAACTAACATGAAGAGTTTGCTCTAGAGCCTTAGGCAGATATATTCACATAAATATTTATGGTGAAATAATGAGTACACTAAGAAAAAAATTTTTCACTGAACAGGAAAAAAAACTCAGAGTTCTTTAAGTAATTTTTTGCTATATATATATTTTATAATGGAAAAAGAAAGAAAACTATTCCATATGGAATGTAATCAGATTTATCTGAAAAGTCTGGGGGAGAAACCCCAAGGCGTGGCCATTGGTTTAAATCATGTAGCTCATTATCTCTTTTTAACAAGCTCTGATGTGGTTAGGTTTCAAGAATATACAAATCCTTAAGCCTTTGGTGCATGGGTAATTTTTTTCTTTGCTGGGTGTTTATAATCTGTTTAGAAATTTAGTTTATTCATGAAGCAATGTGATGTCATGCATGGCTAAGTCCACTTTAGAAAAGATAGGCCAGCAAGGCAAGGTGGTGGAATTGTTATTTAATTGAAAGAGCAACTTCAATATGTTGAGCTCTTTCTGGGGGCAGATGGAGAATGAGTTCAGAGCTAGTAAGGATTAAGGAGGATGTGGGAGTGACACTGTTGTGAGTGTTTATTACAGGGCACCTGATGAGGATGGGGAGCTGATGAGGTCTTCTACCAACAGCTGAGAGTCGCCTCATGATCACAGGCCTTGGTTTCTATGAGGGACTTTAGTCACCCTGATAGCTGCTGGGAAGCTCACACATCCAGGCAGCCATGCACAGTCCAGGAAGTGGAGGAGGGGTGTACTGCTGGACCAAGAACTGACAAACAGAAAGGGACTGGTGGAGGACATAAGGGTTGGGAGCAGTCTTGGCAGTAATGATCATGAGAAGAGTTCAGAATCATGGATAGCACACAAAGCAATGAGAAGAATTGCAGCCTTGGACTTTGGAAGGGCTATGTGTGAGTCTGACCTCACTGATTTGCAATTGTCTCGAAGGAGCAATTTAAAAATGAATAGCCCTGTCTAGGGTGGAGGACCTGGCTGGCCAGAGCTGAGCAGCAGTGAACAGCCCGGGATGTGATAAGACCTACTGGGTGGAGACTACTCCCCTTTTCTGAGTGCCAGTCTGCAATGCCAGGTGGTCCCTGCAGGCATGACTGAGCCACCTGGCTTGTACTTGTGAAGTACCTGGCTAAGGTGGCTGGAACAGAGCGGGAAATAGTGCCTGGAAGAAGATAAGAACTGATGACTGGGTGGAGACTACTCCCCTTTCCTGAGGGCCAACCTTCAGTGCTGGGACACCCCTGGAGGCAGGATTATGTACCTGGCTAAGATGGCTGGAACAGAGGAGGAGTGGCACCTGGAAGAAGATAAGAATTGATGACTGGGTGGGGGGTTACACCCTTCTGCTCCCCTCCAGGCAGCCTGACTGACTGACAGCTGCCCCTTCAGAACAAAGGGACTCAGGGGTACATATGGCTGTCCATGCTGTGGCTGTTTTGTTGTCTCTTGACCCACCACCATTTTTGCATCGGACCCTGTCCAGAATCAGCACCATCCTGAAGAAACTCGCTGGACAGCTGGACCCCTGGTGGTGACTCTCTCTCTCTCTCTCTCTCTCTCTCTCATTCTTTCTACTTTCTTACCCTTTTTCTCCACTTTTCTCTCTCATTCTTTCTTACCGCTTCCTTACCACTTTTCTCTCTCTTTCTTATACCTTCTTTTCCTCTCTCCCTCTTTTGCCTGGCTCTATATTTTTGCCTGTGTCAATTGCCAAATAAAATCTGCTTGCACCTGACCTGTCTACTGTTGGACTTTTTTTTGTGGATCCAAAACAAAAATAAATTTTAATGTTACACCGGACTGTAACAGGCTACCTTTGGCCTCAAGAAGAAATTCCTTGGAGACGAATGGGTTATGGCTCTGGAAGGTAGAGAGGCTCAAGAGAACTTGTTGATATTGAAGCACAGCTGCCTCCAAAGTCAGGATTGCTGCAAGCTCCAAAAGCAAGAAATTAGGCAAGTGAAACAGGAGACCTGCATGGTTGAGAAGGGAGCTTCTGAAAAAAACTCAAATGGAAGATAAAATCTACTGTATGTGCAAGAAGGGACTGACCACTTGGGAAGATCACAAGAATGCTGCCAGAGTATTCGTGAAGGAAATGGGAAAAGCCAAGGGTTTCTTGGAATTAAACTTGGCAAGGGACATCATCAGAGTTAACAGGAAGGGTTTCTTCAATTGTTTTGGAGCCAAAAGGGAAAGTAGAGAAAATGTGGGCCCTCTGTTGAATAAGGCAAGTGCCATGATGACAGAGGATACAGGGAAGGCAGAATTACTGAATGCTGCCTTTGCTTCAGTTCTTACTGCTCAGGCCAACCTTCAGGAGCTGCCATCTAGAGTGACCTGGGCAGACTGGAGATTTGGGCAGAGAAGAATCACATCAGGTTCAATAAGAGGAACTGTAGTGTCCTGCACCTCGTGAGGAATAACGCCATGTATCAATAAAGTTTAGGGGCTGACCTACTAGAAAGCAGCTCTGTGGAAAAAAACCTGAGAGTCCTGGTGGACAGCAGGATGACCATGAGCCAGCAATGTGCCCTTGTGGCCATGAAGGCCAATGGCATCCTGGGGTGCATCAAGAAGAGCATCTCAAGCAGGCTGAGGGAAGTTATCTCCCTCCCCTACTCTGCCCCGGTGAGGCCCCATGTGAAATACTGCATCCAGCCCTGGGTTCTCCAGTTCATGAAGGACAAGAAACTGCTGGAGAGAGTCCACTGCAAAGCCACTAAGATGATGAGGGGACTTGAGCATCTAACATTTGAGGAAAGCCTCAGGAAGCTAGGACTATTCAGCCTGGAGATCAGAAGACTGGGGGGGGGGTTTCTCATCAATGCTTAAAAATAATTAAAGAGTAGCTGTCAGGAGAGTGGGGCCAGTCGTTTGAAGTGGTGCCTAGTTACAGAACAAGAGGTAATGGGCAGAAATTTGAACAGAGGAAATTCCACCTAACCATGAGGAGGAACTTCTTTACTTTGAGGTACATCTGCTTTTTATTCATGTTCAGCGTGACATGAAGAACAAGCTACAAACAGATAATCTGTAAAATGGCATGTTTTTTACAGTTTTATTGTAGCCCATCATGCAAATTTGAATCAATTTAAACAAAAGAAAAACAGGTCTTAGTTTTCTCTCTTTGACTGATCATCTGCTCAGGGCATCGAGCTTCCCACTTGAAAAGACCATATTTTAAAGAGTTGATAGTTGAAGTAAACAGTGAGAGATTAATGATTGTTTTACTATTTTAAGCAGTTTTTGGTTAAATATATCACTGACATTCAATTCAGGACATCTAGAGCATGACACTTAGATAAGAAATTACAGAAGGAAAAGCCCTACAGAGAAAAGATGTATTTTTATGTCTTATTTATTTATATTTATTGTGTGTAAGTGTGTCTTTGGAGCATGTTCCTGCTCAATTTGAGATGAAAATGAAATTTATTTCTTAAATCAAGACCTTTTATTCTGATTTTGTTCAGTATTTAATTTCTTTCCTAGCATTAGTTTTCAGCCAGGTTGGCAGATGTTAAAATATCTTTTTCCCACATGAGGGCATCAGAGTTTTTCCAACATGATGTATGGAAGATGCCTTGATATGCTATTTATATCCTTGTTTTCAGAACATTTTAAACATACAAGTACACATATCAACCCTTTACAGCTATCTTCAGTTTTAAAGTGCAAAATAAATATTTAAGTATTTCTAAATTACTCCTGTTTTATTGCAAAATCATATGAACAGCAAGATCTCCTTGGGTCAAATTCTGTTGACAGAACTCAGAGGTGCAGATCATAAAGGTATAAGAATAAGACTGTTAGATGCTGTTTAACTTAAGCAAGAAGAAGTAACTGCAACAGACTGAAACCAGAATAGAGACTAATAAAATAATTTCATATGTAGGTGCCTGCAACTTACTTTTAAGTCTTACAATTAATGGTAGGGGATGGCAATGGAGATGGCCAAAATCAGGCAATGTGCATTTTTTGTTGCTTTGTTCCTTCCAGCAGTCTTCCTGAATCTAGCTATGCCTTCAAGGAGCAGTAATGGAGGACAGCAGCGATCTGTTCTGTTTTTGGGGTTTTTTTTAAGGTAGTTCTTTATAGTTACTATAGCTATAGTTGCACTACTATTACAATGACTTTCTGTGCACACACAGTGCATTGCCCACTGTGGGAATATTAGAAAACAAATATGCAGCCTTGTGGGAGTGTGATAATCTTTCTCCTGTTGTTCTTTTAAACCCTGTTTCATAATCACAGTTTTCATGATGCTCTTAGCTTTTAATTTATTTTTTCTCAGTTCAGTGTTGTTAGGCATTGGAACAGCCTGCCCAGGGAGGTGGTGGAATCACCATCTCTGAAGTATTTAAAAGCCACGTAGATGAGGTACTTCAGGACATGTTCTGGTGGGCATGGTGATACAGATATTGACAAATATATTTTACTTATTTTATTGTGGAAATATGTTGAAGGTTAGAAGTGTTGATCTTAGAGGTCTTTTCCAACCTGACAGTTCTGTGATTCTGTGATCAGTGGTGGTTATACATGTGCTCTAAACAAAATTCATTACTATTTGGACAGGTGGCCCAGTTCCTGTTTACTGTCAGGACCAGGCTTTCATTCTATTATGATGTTTTAGAAAAGTTGAGGAATGTCTTATTTTACTTCAAAAGCATATATTTTTCTAATAATTTATAAACAGATAAATACACTCCAGAAGATCCCTTCCAAATGAGTGTGGGTGTTTTACATAGTAACTAAGTACATTATTTAATCTTTTTCATGTAATTATTGTTTTGTATTTTATTTTTTAAATAAAAGTGTAACTAAACAAAAATGCAGATTACTACCCCCAGCCTATACCTCTCACACATGATATAGAGAATCCCATTCATGCTATTTAAGAAAAGTAAAAACTGGAACAGAATATTTGCTCAGATGAAGTTGCGCTCTGGATATGTATATCCTGTGGGCTTGAACCTGTCCAGATCGCAAAGCTGAGCTCATTTTTAATGTAAGTGGACAGAAGATTTATAAAATCATATTTGAAATAAGGTACCCTGACATTAATTAACAGTATTTTCCTATAAAAGCAAATAATTGAACCTTTGCTTAAAACCCAGGAGTGCTAGTTCTCTGGTACGGTAAATCAAAGAAACTGAAATAAATTATATTGTTCACTTCCTCTGTTGGCTTTAGGCTACCTGTTTATTGGAAAGCATAGTTGTGCTGAAGATACTTATGCTCACTGGAAAGAAACATTTTCATCTTAAAAATCTATATGTATAAGAAATTATTATGAGAGTACTTATGCCAAGAAAAGGCAAGACAGTAATGAGAAGGGATGTGTGCCAAGAGTGAAAACTGACAAATAGTTTGACAGAACCTTTTTGTTACTAATTTTCTTCCGCAGCCCCTTTATAACTTTAACATTTACAGGCTAGTGTAGAGGTGAACCTTATTTGTGAGTATGAATTAAAACTCACTGATGAGATATGGTTGAGCAGACTCCCATTTTATTCTCTGTTCTCTGAGTGACCAGAGTTTGTTTTATTAATTTTTTTTTACTGATTATTTAATCAGAATCAACAGATAATCTGTAGCAAGATCAGTAAATTGAGGGAGAATGTATAATACCTCTTTAGATTGCACAACTAGCAGCTCCTGCTAACACACTTTCAAATCCCCTCAGGTTCCTGCAGACACAGCCACCTATTGATTCCTTTGTTTTTCACCTTCATAAGTCATAGATTTCCCTGTCTATCTCCAAGGAAAGAGTATATTCATACCAATTACATATTTAATTTAAAGAAGTAAAAGGGCAACAGGTAGTGAAAAATGTGTTAGATGACTAGAAAGTTGCTTCCATGTTTCATTTTATCCAGCTTATCAAAAATATTATGACAAAGAATAAATGAACCTTCTTACCAACTTAGTCAAGTTTAAATTATAGAGCTAGGAGAGTAAATACACAAATGCTGCACTTGTTGAAGGCAGAATGGCATATCAGTATTTCCAATTTTCTTCATTTAATTTCCAGAAGGAAGACGGGGATTTGGATATAATGAAAAGCTTAAAACAGAGATGGAGGAGAGTCTTATTTTCTGGTTGTTAGAATTCACAGAGCTGATAAAATTACTCATATCAGAGTTTCCAAGCAGCAGAAAAAAAAAATCAATCTGAAAATGACATTGGCTGCAATACCGTGTGTGTTGTCCACTTGATGCTTAAAAAAAATCTTGGGAAAATAGGAGGAGGATGGAGACATGTAGCTTTAATGTTCATCATTTTACACGTTGCCTAAAATAGTAATAATAATAATAATAATAAAAAGTATATAATGAAGGCGAATGAGAGAAAGGCAAAGGATGAGAAGAAAAGAAATGGCAAATGAAAAACAAGTGTTAAGTTGAAGTGGCCTACATTTACACTGGAGATCATAACCTTACACTAAGAAGTGGCACACTGAAAAAAACCCCCACCTCCTGTAATTTGGCATACTTTAAAAAGGTTACTTAACATGCCCTAAATAACTAATCATAGAATCATAGAATCATAGAATTGGCTGGGTTGGAAGGGACCTCAGAGATCATCAAGTCCACCCCTTGATCCACTACTGCTGCGGTTACTAGACCATGGCACTGAGTGCCACATCCAGTCTCTTTTTAAATATATCCAGGGATGGAGAATCCACTACTTCCCGGGGCAGCCCATTCCAATGCCTGATCACCCTCTCCGTAAAGAAATTCTTTCTAACCTAAACCTCCCCCGGCACAACTTAAGAACCTTACCTTGAAGAACCTCTTGAATGAACCTTACTACAATACAAATCCATGTTTTGATTACATTTTCTATTTTTATAACCTATAGTTGGGTTTGAAAAGCAGGAAAATAGTGAAAATATGTAATGTAACCCCTACAGAGAAGCTAAGACTGGCTATAACAAAAGTGTGCCCATTCATTACAACTAGCGCTCAAGAGTCAGGTGTTATATTTTTTTTTCCTTGACAGTGTTTGTCTTTTCCTCAGCCGGGGCACTCAACAGGAAACAGATTTTGCCACCCATAGGAAGTTGTACTGGGGTCACTAGGCTTATCTCCTTGAGAGAGCATTATGTTTTTTTAATCATCTCAAAACTAATTTCAGAAATAAGTGCCTATAACATGGAAGTCTAGTGATGGATCATCTGCTTAGTAAACTGTCTTCTTTCCTGAGAACATGATCATCATGTAAGTAGTTTCACTTAATATCACAGATATCACATGTCATTTCTTGAAACCTCTTTTGGAAGTATGACTTGATACATCACACTACAAAACACAATTACCTCTTAAAGTTATGTGTCATGGTTTAACACTGGCCCGGCAATTAAAGCGAATAACAGATGCTATTAATCCCCCTCTCCTCCCTGATAAGGAAAGGAGAGAGAATAAGGGAGAGAGGCTTATAGGTTGGAAACTAAACTACACAACTTTAATGAAACAGTAATGATAAATAGGAAAAATTACTAAATATATACAAATATAGAAATTTCCCAATAACTTTCCCGCAATAACTCTCACGTCACCACCGAGGCTGCAGCGCAGCCCTGGGAAAGTCCAGGCTGGACTCCTGCAGTCCGGAGCAGCAGTCGGGAGCTGGAGGCAGGAACACACAGATTCAGGCTGGCATGGATCAGGACCACAGGCAGATGAACGGATGGAATCCTCCTAGGGTGCCAGAGCACCCAGGGAACAGGTGAAGGAAGGGCAGGAAGGGCGGGAAGAAGGGTCTGACCCTCGTGATCCCTCAAATTTATACTGTGTATGACGTGTATGGGATGGACTACTCTGTCTGGTCAGTTCTGGCATCTATCTTGTCCAGTCCTCCCCAGAGGAGGGGTTCAGGTGGGACCTCTTTACTCCTAGAGGGTAAAATGTTCCCCAGAGCTGAGCAGTGTCCTTGGTTCTGCATATCAGTCTCTGGCAGTAACTATAAACATGAAGTGTTGTCAGTCCTGGAAAGAGACACTGTCTGAGAAACTTGCTGTTGATTTCAGCAAGTGCAACTACTTACAAGAAACTTAGCTGAAAGCAAAAGTACAAACCAGAAAATCACCTTTATCCTGGCCCAAACCAGGATATTATGTTTAATCAAAAACTCTGAAATAGTCTCTGATTATTTGTAAACAATTAGGTTTACCTATTTAGCATAATTTATAATTTTTTTTGCTTACCAAATTAATGAGACTAAAGTTTGCTACATTGTAGTTCTCTACACAGTGGCCAGGTTTTTATTGACTCCATCACTGCTGAGGTGTCAGGTTATGCTGTGTGTTCTGCCTGATCACTTGTTAAACCTGAGTGAGTGGAAAAGGAAGACATCTGGTCTATGTAAATCCAAATATATTGTTCCCTTTTCTTAAAGTGCAAGGTCCAACACTTTGTCAGTATTTACTTTGCCACAGCTGGCCCAAAGCCACAATTTATCTACCAGCTTGCTTACATGCATGTCGTTCTTTCTTTCAGACTCAAAACTGCATGTTAAGCAGGACTTGTATCAGCAGGCAGGGAAGTGGAGATATAAGCAAGGGGCAGGGAATCCTTAATTTTGATGGCCTGCAAAACCTTAGCAAGCACTTGCATATAGAGTGTCCACAGGCTAAATAATTCCTTTAGGGTCCTGACACAAGATATTGTATGAATCTCTCTTCCTTCCCCCAGCCCAGACAAGATCCCCACCAGGATGCCTTGGAGAGGACCCCTCCTCCCTGAGTATTAATTTCAACTTTGGAAATCAATCTTTCATAGCACAGCTAAGTCAATTAATTCATATTTCAACCACTTCCCCAAATTTGGATATCCTTATGCCATCTAAAGCTCAGCAGAAAGGAAAAGCAATTCTTACAATTCTTGATTTTTTTGAAGTGATGAGCAACACCTTTATGTGTGCTCAGGATATACCCAAATTACAATTGCTTTCAGTAATCTTCCTTTCAGGAGTGTGTGTTTCAGAACTGCTGTATCAATTTAATTTTTTTTTTTTTTGTTTTTTTTTTAATTAGTTGCACTCCTTGTATTACTCTTGCTTTCTGGCAGTTTCTCTATTCCCTTCTCTTACTTCCTCCTTCTTTCCCTCTCTACCTGAATAAATAGAACCATGAAGGTTTAATGTTCAAGAGCATAAATTACAACAGACCCTGTAATATAAACAAACAGTGAATATGCATTTATTCAATTTTGTTTCTGCCATTTAGTGGAAGACATAGAGTGTGCATAAATAGTGTTCATGGGTAATCCTAATTTTGGATCCCATGCTACCACTGCCTACTTCTTTAACTCTGAGCCACAGAATATTAGAAGGCCAGCTTATGCTAAAAGACACCCATCTGTTCAGTTTATTTGGAGCTCGTATCCTTTTGCTATTGCCATTCTGAAAAAGTGACTAAACCTAACACTGACTGGGTAAGTCTTCCTTATTTTACCTCAAATGCTAATAATGTTTATTTTATTACAGTCTCTTGAGACTGTGACTTATTTGCATATTCTCTAGCACTTAATTAACGATGTCACTTTCCCAGTGCCTTGAAAACAGTTTTCATTTTTTCCTCGGCAGGCCTCCAACAATAACCGCCCACATTTTCTGCTGCAGTCCTTTTTATTACTTTAATGACAAATAATTGGACAGATTCTGAGTAATGAGGGTGAGAGCCAAAGGACTGTTGCATAGGAGATGACTGCTTGTTACAAGACACTTTTAGTGGTCTCTAAATCAGATAGACAAGTAGAGTAATGATCATCTTGCAGTAATGAGACACAATTAAGAATCACTGCAGCAAATGACAGAGCAGTTCATTGAACAATAACCTCCCTCTTCCTTTTAGCAGTGAAGATCGAAGCTTAATTATAGCATCGTCATTTGCAATGCTATAGTAAAAGTTGTGTCAGCATTTCCATTATAAACCTGCAACTTTCAAAGGTTTGTAACTTGTGTGAAAAAAATCTGCTTGAAGATGGAAATTTTCTTTCAAAGTCTTTCAGTTTGGTATTTAATTCTTATTATTTATGTATTTATTTTACAAAGTTGACCAGATCCAAGTCTGTTTTAAAGATGTATAGCTTCCTTGAAGTGACTGAAGCTGTAATCATTTTCATTTGCTGAGAATCCTGCCCAGATACTCTATGAGCCCACATGTACTGATGTGGAGAAACCTGGCACTTAAGCCGAGAATCAACAAATGTAGCTATTGAAAACAAGACTCTTCTATGCTGCTTTTGTGGTGGAGAGGAAAGGAGGGCATTCAGTGGCTTGCAAAGATGGGCCAATACCACCAGGTTCATAGAATCATAGAATGGTTTTGGTGGGAAGGAATACTAAAGATCATCTAGATCCAACCCCCTTGCTATGGGCAAGGACACCTCCCACCAGACCAGGTTGCTCCAAGCCCCATTCAGCCTGGCCTTCAGCACTGCCGGGGGCAGCCAAAGCTTCTCTGGGCAACCAGAGATTATTTTGGAAAACATTTTGTTCCAAATGTCAGCACCTTATCCCTTCCAGTGTTCTCTTCCTCCATCCTTCCCCCTTTATGAGGGGCTTTTCTCGGTACCAGCTAAGTGACCTGCTCTGTGCATCAGAAAACAGCAGCCCAGGGTCTCAGAGGTGCTGATGTGATCACTCCCTGCAAAATGTGTGTGGCAGCTTCACAGGGAGATAATTTCCCTTTGTCCAACATCAGCTGAGCTCTGCTTTCTCTGACTGCTTAACAGAAGCTGTATCTCCAGACTTCCCATGCCCGGGAAGTGACGGTCCTTGATGGGCTCAGCCAGCAGGCAAACAGACAGATCATGGCTGCCAGCTCCTGACCACCAGCTCGTGTGCCAGCCTGGGGTCAGGCAGGGATCCTGCATGCCGTGCTGCCCTCCCATCTGCGGAGCAGGGATGGGGAGCTCTGCCAGCACCCCTGGGCCTTGCCGGCACCTCAGCAGTGCAGCCTCACAGCGGCTCATGGGGGGCTGGTGGGAAGGCCGAGCCCCAGGCACCAGTGGCCCGGCAGGAGCGGAGGAGCCATTTACCCTGCGCCGCTCCCCAGCAGGACATCTGCAGCTGGATTTCTGGCACCATGTTCTCCAGAGAGCTTGGCTTCTGTTTAACTATTCAAATGAATGGCCGGGTTTTCTATGTAATATCCATTATAAGTGTTTCTGATTGTTCGCATAGCTTCAGGTGCTGTGAGATTCACCCTTGAGGTGATTCTGATGTCATAATATGTCATTCAATGTACATGTTAGTGTGTTATTGTCATCACTGAACAGATCAGGCAGGAAGGAGAAGGTAGGTTGGAAAGCAGGCAGTGTTTTACACATAAATATCCTCTATAATGAACAGAGATTAAAAGAGAATGAGAGAAGTAAATGACAGCATTTTGAGTTTTGGGGAAAATACACTGTGCTTGACTGTGTCCCTGGGCATGAATGGCTATTTAAGTCTCAAGGGTGATAGATGCAGCATAATCCAATGGATTTCAAATAATGGTTGTTTCCTTATATGTGGCTTGAACCCTTCCACCTTATGTCCACAATGACTTGGAAATACATGCTTTTTCCTTCTGTTGAATTAATTGTTGGTTGGTCGTTGCTATTTTTTGATGGCCCTTAAATTCTCATGGACAACAGTAATTTGCATGTTATTATCTGCATGCTTCAAAACCTAAAAGAGCAAGGGGCTTTTCTTTTTTTGTGTAGTACCTGTAAATTCTGTGTCCACATTATTGAACAATACATTAATTTTATGAAAACTCCAGAATTAAAGGTCATCAGTTAATGCAACCCACAATAAATGCAATTCACTATACAAGAAAAATAAATTCATGTTTCTTCTTGCTCCTCCTCCTCCTCCTCCT
>JAAWXA010000012.1:19962333-20274136 GCA_038090715.1 Florisuga fusca
TCTTTTCTCTTTTCTCTTTTCTCTTTTCTCTTTTCTCTTTTCTCTTTTCTCTTTTCTCCTTTCTCCTTTCTCCTTTCTCCTTTCTCCTTCTCCTCTCCTCATTAGTACCTTTCCATGAAGTTTTTTTCCCTTGATTAAAAAGGGTAAACTTAATCCAAAGACTTTTAGGCCTTTGACATTGTTGTAAGGGTATTATGTCCCTTGCAGGTTGTTTGCATATCTTGTATGTATGATTTATTTTAATTTATTTATTTATTTATATTTTTAAATATAAAATATTATTTTTAACAACATTTTTCTTCTTTCCTTCTTGGAATAACTTAATTTCCATTAAAACACTTAATACGAACCTTTTCACACAGCTGTATGTCAGCTTGTTTTTGGAAAAAAAGAAACACTGAAAGAAAGAACTTTGTGAATACTCTAAGCCTATCATCATTTAAATTTATGAAATAATACAATCCATGAGAAAAATATTATTGAGAAACTAATGGCAATTTTATTAGTTCTGAAAACTGAACATGGTGTATGATATGTATGAGTAGTTATGGACAATTCTGTGTTCACTGATAAGAGACAGATGAAGAAAATTTAATTTTATTGTAGAATTTCACACGTTTAAAGAGAGGCAACTTTTGACTACTGATTTTAATGAGTCATGCAATTATTTTAGCTCACTTGCTTTGTTTGCACAGTTTCACACTTGGAATGGGAAAAATACTAGTTTGCCTTATTTCATAATGTAAGTATTTTTCACACTGATTTGGCTGTTTAAACTTTATAGTCAAAGTATCATAAAAGACCATGTAGCTCTGTTCTTCTCTTACTAAAGCCTCTGAAGTAGGAAATGTATGCCCAGTAAAACCTGACAATAAGGCCTTTTGAAGAGACCAGAAACTGGGAATCCAAAACCTAAAATTCCTTCAGTAATTACTTTTTAAATTTGTGATTTGCAAATAATGTTGTTTGATGATTGCAATTGTTGACTCAGTTGTACATAAGAACACTCCATAAGTATCAAGATTTTTAAACCCTGCCTCATTCCCAGAGTGACTGAAATTGGAAGAGACCTCTTACAATCATCTTGTACAGCACCCCTGCTCAAGAGAGGAGAGGTGGAAGCAGCTGCCTTTGCTCAGTGCCCATAGATACTAATCTACCCCAAAAAGCTCGAAGAACAAACCAAAGCTTCTGCTGGAGCCTGTACATCTTGCATGTGCTTCTGCAGCAGCTCTGGAAAAAATACACGGAGACAGGGCCTGTGGCCCACAGGCAGTCACAATTGCTCATTGGTGCCATTACAGAAGTGTTTGGGGCTATCCCCCAAAGGCTGCCCAGCTAGGAAAGCTGATGATGGCCTTATTGGGTGAATGCCATAGGATGCTTGCCATGCAAATGTAGACTTGTGAGTGGGTTTTAAGGTCAGGCTTGTCAGGTCATGTGATGGGAGGCTGGTGCCCTAAGCAATGCCCTGACCTGGCAACTTAGGTAGGAGAGCCCTGGTGATCTCCTTGTTGCTGACCAAGGCACTGCAACTCAGCTCCTCTGAGGGTTTCTTTCAAGGTAGAAGAACATGTCCCTTTTCACTGGAGGGAAAGCCCCTGAGAACATTTGACATTGGCACTGACCTCTGAAATTCACAATGTCCACTGTCACTGCTTAAGGACATTCAAGTAGAGCAGGTTGCCCTAGGACCCAGTCCAGATGGCTTTTGAAGGTCTCCAAGGATGTATTGTTCACCAGCTCTCTGGGCAACTTGTTTTTATGCTCAATCACCCTCACTGTAAAAAAGCTTCTCCTTATTTTTAGCTGCAATTTCATTTTTTATCAGTTTGTGCCCACTGCCTCTTGCCCTGTCACTAGGTGCCACTGGAAAGAGCCTGACTTTGGCTTCTTTACAGCCCCCCTTCAGCTACTTATAAACCTGGATGAGATCCCTCCCTGAGTCTTTGCTTCTCCAAGCTAAACAGTCTCTGCTGTCCCAGTCTTTCCTTCTGTGAAGGATGCTCCAGTCACTTCACCATCTGTGCAGTCCTTTGTTGGCCTGTCTCTAGAAGCTCTGTGTCTCTCCTGTAGTTAGAAGCCCTAAAATGAACACATTGCTCCAGCTGTGCCTTCACCAGTGCTGATCAGAAGGGAAGGATCACCCCCCTTGATCCAGTGGGAAGGCCTGCCCTGTATATCTCTGGAATCCTTTGCCACGTTGGCACAGTGCTGGCTCGTTCAATTTGCTGTCTGCTACCCCCTATATCTCCTTTTCTGTAGAGCTTTATTTCAACTGGTCATCTGTGTAAATAAAGCTTCTATATTCCTGCCACATTACCCACTGTTTATTCCATTCTATATCTCCTTTTTGTGTTTGAGTTTGGCCAGGTGGTCCTTGTTCGTCTATGCAGGCCTCTGGACTTTTTTGTCTGACTTAATATTCAGAGGAATGGGCTGCTCTTGAACTCAGAGATGGTAAGTTTTGAATATTAACCAGTTTTCTTGGGTTCCACTTCCTTCCATGGCCTTATCTCAGGGAACCCTTCCAAGCAGATCTCCAGAGGGGTCAAATTCTGCTATCCTGAAGTGCAGGGTTATGAGCTTGTTTTCTCATCCTCTTCCCTATCCTCAGTATTCCAAACTCCACCAACTCATGGCCTCTGCAGCCAAAGTCTGTTTGACTCACATTTCCAACAAACCCCTCCTTGTTGGTGAGTACTGGGTCCAGCTGAGCACCAATCCTTGGCAGCTCCTCTATGGTTTGGAAGAGGAAGTGATCATCAATGCATTCCAGGAACGTCCTGGGTTGATACTACCCTGCTGTCTTGTCCTTGCAGCATTGGGGCAGTCGTCCAAGGTGCCCAAGAGGACTAGGGACTATGAATGTGAGGCTGATCCTATCTGTCTGCAGAGGGCCTGATTAACTTGTTCTTCCTGGTCAGGAGACATATAGCAGATGTCTACTATATTGTCATCTTTACATGTCATCTCTTGAATCTTAACCCACGAGGCCTCAGCTGTTTCCTCATTCTTCCCCAGGAAGAGCTCCATTGTACTCTCACAGAAAAGGGCAACTTTTCCTTCTTGTCTTCCTATCCTGTCCTTCCCAAATAGCCTGCATGCCTCTGTGGAAAGACACCAGTGATGGGAGCGATCCTACTGCAACTCTGTGATCCAGATAAGATTGCAATCCTGCAGCTCCACACACTATTTATTTCCCATGTTTAAAGCCCAGTGAAGGTGTGGAGTTTCCTTCACTGAAAACATTCAAAACCCACATGATTGCATTCCTGTGTGACATACACTAGGTGATACTGCTCTGGAAGGGGGTTGGACGTGATCTTTCGAGGTCCTTTCCAACCCCTAATATTGTGTGATTTGTGATATGCCATACTGCATGCATTTACATACTGGCATGTTAGAGAAGCACCTCAGCATGTTAAGTATTTGGAGACTGGAGAATTTCTCCATAACTGCAATTGCATTATAGGCACAAAGGTGCCTTGTAGGCACTTATTTGATCACACGCAAAAAGCCTCATTTTGCTGATTTTGTGATCTCTTGTCATCACATCACCCATGCCCTTTCCTTAGTGATTCTGTTGGTCACTCCCTCACAGGCCTGCTGGTTACTCTCTCCCTCACTGGCCATTCTTAGTTTAAAGTCATCTTTATGAGGACAACCACCTCACTGATGGCAATAGCTCTTCCCAGCTCAGAGAGGTGAATCCATCTCTCACGAGAAGATGATCTGCAAATAGGGTTCCATGGTCACAGAACCCAAAAGCCTCTCACCAGCATCAGTTCTGGAGCAAGTTACTGATTTATCTTACTAGTGCTCTTCTTCCCAGGACAGCCAAGCATACTTGTGCTCATAAAATTGCTAAATAAAGAGTTTGCAGTTCTTCAAACTATTACTTGGCAAAAGAAAATTGCCTTTTGTTCTCATATAATATTCACATATTTTGTATACTTTGGAAGATACCTTATTTGGAAGTGCCATTCAGAGCTGGGGCTGGAAGAGGAAGTATTTAGGTATGATTTCTGAATTGCTACAGGCAGTTATTGTACTTGTTGCCTCTTTTGTGTCCTCTTGAGAGTTCTGTGAATATTTTAAAAACAGCACAGTACACGTTAAATGTAAATGTAAAATTAAAAATTTTAAGCAAGGATCATCTATTTGAGAAGAAAGAGAAATGGCATAATGTGTTTTCCCAACAGTAGCTTTGAGGACAATAGGAAATTATTCTTTCTTCTACAATTTTTGTAAGAAAAATGGTTGCCCACTCTGTACTTTCATAGCTTCTTTAACAGTTAAATTGTCAAATGTTGACTCATCCTAGATATGATATGATGTAGATGATGTCAGAGGGAAGGTATGGGTATGTTTTGTCAGTGTGGACTGTGTTCATTGACTTTAATTGCACCACTGGCAAAAATAAGTCTATCACAACAGCTATGTAATGTTAACTCCTCAGCATTTGGTGAATAGCTTGAATTGATCTATAAAGCCTGAAAATGAAAGGGACTTATTCAGTATATACTGCCACATTTAAAAGTATATAATAACGTACTTAATCTTAAACTGCTTATATACAGGGAAAATGATTATTAGAATAAAAATAAAATAAAACCCTGCCACAACTTTTACATATTTGATGGCTTACTACAAAACCTGAAGCTTTAGGCAGATAGCTAAGACTATACTGAGAAGAGACTCCTTCAAACTTGTACTATCTTTGCCCTACTATATACAGTATATATCTGAATGTGTGTATGTATATATGTATAAATACATGTATGTGTTAGAAAAAGCAGGTGGATACTTTCCCTAGTGTATTTCTCTGATGCCTTTTCGATTTCAGTTTTCACTTGTCAGGTTCTACCCACCTGCCTCCTGGGCCCCTTAAACCTACTAGCGAAGTTTATCAGAGTGAAGCAAGTTATGGATCATTAAACTCAATTAGAGAGATACAGCTCCATGGGACAAGATGGTAAGCATTCAAGGGTAATAAAGGAAATAGCTGATGTCTCTTTGGGGTGACTGTCATCTTCAAAAGGATATGGCAACGCATTTAAGGGAGGTTCCTGATAGCTGGAAGAAGACAAAAGATGCAACCACCTCCAGGAGAGGAAAAGGGCAGGATCCAGGCATTTGCAGGCTACCTGGAAAGGTTAAGGACTAAATCCTCTTTGAAGTAATTTCTAAATACTTGAGGATCAATAAAGTTATTGTCATATGCTAACACAGGCTTACCAAGGGTAAATAATGTCTGATTGACCTGACTGCTTTATGTGGTGATGTGACTAGTACTATGAACAAGGCAGTGAGAGTTGTATACTTTCACTTTATCGAGCCTTTTGACAGTTTCCCAGTCTCATTGTCAAGAACTTGGTAAGACACAAGCTGGTTAAGTGAATGATAGATGATTGGAAAATTGGCTGGACTGCTGAACTCAAAGTGCAGCCAGTGATTAGTGGTATCCCTCACAGATCAATACTGTGAAGAAAACTCTTAAATGTCTGCATTAGCATCTTGGATGATAAGATTGAATGCATCCTCAGCAAGCCTGTGGACAAACCAAACTTACCTCTGTGGTCAGTACACTTGGAGGGCAGGACATCTGCCTAAAGAAATGTGGACATTCTTGAAAGTCGGGCTGGCAGGCCTAGGGAAACTCCATGAAGCAGTACAGGCTGAGGACTACCTGGCAGGAGAACTGCTGGCCTGGGGGAACCTGTGAGTAGGCCCACAACATGGGAGGGAAAGCAGAGAGAAATGAGTCTCCTCAGATCAGCAGGTGGAAGACTAAGGGGAGATCTTTTTGCTCTCTTATGCCTATGTAATGTAAGGATAGAGACAGAAGATGGAGCCAGACTTTTCTTGGGAGTGCCTGCTGGTAGGATGCAAGGCAACAAGCATGAGCTGGACTGTGGAAAATTTAGATTTTTATGTGTTAAAATCTATTTCTTTTTTCCACCCAAGGATAATCAAATCCTATATCAGGCAAACAGAAGGGGTGTGGAATATCTGTCCTTGGAGATGTTCAAGACTCCACTAGACACACCCCTGAGAAGCCTGATTTAATTAGATTTAAAAGCTTTGTCTAGTGACCTTTGGAGGTCCCTTCCAGGCTAAATTACCCCGTGATTCTAAAGATACCCCTGAAATTAATATTTTCAAGTGCTCAGCTTGGCAAAAATTTAATTCTCTAGTTTAAAATTCTGTACTATTATATATTTCTGTGTCAAACGTAAGAAAATACTTGTGCTAAAGATAATGTAACTGATTGTTTAAAAAATTGGAACACCCAGTTCTGAGTATACAAATTTAAAAGAGTCCTAAAGGATTTAATGTACTATCTTAGCACTAAGCTCAATTGCTTTATATAATTTCTGTTCCTCATTTCTCCTGAAATTAATTATTTACTTAGATATATATTTTTAACAAACAGCCTGTGCCTGCTGCCAAAGTTATAAGTGGATATGTGGAACACTTATTAAAAATTTGAGACTAAATCAGTTTTCTTTTAATTACCAAACCATTTTCTCTGAACCTCACCTCAGATTTATTGTTAGTTGTGTCTATGTGTGTAAACACACGTATTTTCGAAGGACCAGCATTTATCCCCATTTCATAACTCCTTGATACTTTTGAATTTGGATTACAAGAAGACAATATACTTTATTCAGCAGATTTGTTTTAATCTAATTACATAGGTGAATAAAAATTGCTGCATGCTGTTGCATCTAATGTAAGTTATCTATTATTCACACCACATTTACTTTTAATATTCATGCAGATTCCCTTTGACATAACCTACTGTGTCACAGTTAATCCAATAAAGATAAAATATAGCTCAGCAAAACACCAGTCGATTCCAGCATTCTGGTAATTATTAAAGACTATTTCACACTGGTTCCTTCAATCAATGCATATCCCCTTGGATATGATAGTGTTCCTCTTTGAAGCTTTCAATCCTCCCAGTGGATTCAGGGGAACGTTCGGGCACTCTTTTAGTCTCTGGGTCTCCAAGGCAATTCAAAGAGCACAACAAGCCATCACTGGTTTATCCTCAAAGGCTGACACTGTCTGTTTGATGTGTGGTGACATAAAAAGTCATCTCTAGCAAAGCATGTGTTTGCTACCAGTCTATTGAATCAGCCATTTATCAGCTAATCTGTATGCACCAAACATGCCTGCTAACAGATCCAAGGATTGAACACAGTCTCCACTTGGACCTAATATTGATTTGATGCTCCTCTCTAATTTCATAGTGGTTTTGGAATCCTGATATTGAAGCAACCTTTTACCTTATAAAATAAGCACGTACACAGCATTCTGATGGTTGTGTGTTTGTATGCAAGAGCTAAGAGCAAAGATTTTGCAGAGATACAGTTCTAGCAGGACAGGTCTTTTGCTTGATCCTGAGTAGTCTGTTGCCCCTGCTTTCCAGGTTTCATAAAACACACAAGAAGTGATGTAGATTTTTTTGTTTTTTAAACTTTAATTCTAGAGCTGCCAAGGTTGAGGCAGTAACATCCAAATATGGGTGATTTTATAATTAAGATCAACAGCAGTCTACTTTTCTTCCTGGCCAATGTCTGACAATAACTGGCTTTTGTAACTTGATGATGAGGTATGAACATTTTTCTCATTTTTCTTGTATTCAATATTTTATTATGTAACACAATCTGGAAGAAATAAATTAATGCATGCCAATGAAATTTGCAGATAACTCCACATTATGCAGGGAAGTAGACACTCCAGAAGGGAGAGAAATCCTTCAGGAAGACCTGCACAGCCTGGTAGAGTAGGCTAACAAGAACTTTAGAGAGTTTGTCAGGGACAGGTTTAAGGTCTTTCATCTGGGAAAAACATAACACAAGAGTGCAGCTCAGACTGGGATCTACATGGGTGGAAAACAGTTCTGTGGAAAAGGACCTTGGAATCCTAGCAGACAACAAGCTTACTACAAGTGAAAAGGGTGCTGAAGCAGCAGAGGAAGCCAACAGGATGCTGGGTTGCATCAACGAGGGCATCACCCGCAAAGATAACAAAACCATCATACCACTCCACTCAGATGGTATTAGTCCATACCCGGAATACTGTGTTCTGGTATACACTGAGAGACCTGGGTTTGTTCAGCCTGGAGAAAGAAAGACTTAGGGAAGACCTTATTTCCATATTCCTGTACAAAAAGGGTGGTTACCAGGAAGATGCAGACTCCTTTTTTTACAAGGAGTCACGTGGAAAACATGAGGGCTAATGGTTGCAAATTATGCCAGGGAGATCCAAATGGGACACAAGCGGAAAATTTTTGACTATAGCAAGTGTCAGACATTGGAATAATCTCCCCAGGGAAGTGAAACAACTAAGCTTGACGAAGTGCTGCACTGTCTCATCTAAGCTGTGGTCCTACCTAGGATAGTTGACCCAGATGATCCATGGTGTCCCTGCCAACCTGGCCTTCTGTGATTCTGTGATTCTATGAACTAGTAAGAGTTATAATGTGGTGCAAGCTTTTATAGGAACATTCCTATTTAATTGTTGCTAGACCTGAGAATGACACTTCTCAAGATTTGTTCTACCACAAAAAATAAAACTTATTACAAATTTTTCTACCTAAGGAAGAACTTGATAGCATATTCAGTAAGTGGTTGGTTGCCTTTTTAATAGTGGTGGTGAAGACTCTGTCCTCTACTACAGCCTCTAAAGCTCCTTGCAGATATAAAAAAGGTGAATCCTATGCACCTTGTCTGCTTGTCACAGATTAGCAGTCTAATTCTTAATGATACTGTGTACTGGCCATTTCTAAGGTCACATAAAGGCCAAAACAGTTCCCTTGTAGTTTTTTCTGCAATCCCCTTTTGGGAAGAGTATGTCTGAACGCAGTATTATGGTATGTACCAAGACTATATTTCACTTTAGTGACACAGCCAGTCACACAGAATAGATGAACTTGATGAGGTTGCACAAGGTCTCATCCAGCCTGGCCTTAAACACTTCCAGGGAAGGAGCATCAACAACATCCTTAGGCAACGTATTAGTACCCTCATGGTGAAGAATTTCTTCCTGATATCTAATGTAAATTTACCCTCTTTCAGTTTAAAATCAATGCCCCTTTTTCTATCACTGCCCTCTCAGGTGAAAAGTCCCACCCCATCTTTCCTGTAGGTTCCCTTCATGTACTCGAAGGCCACCATAAGGTCTGTCCAGAGCCTTCTCCTCTCCAGGCTAAATAACCTCAGCTCTCTCAGCCTGTCTTCATAGCAGAGGTGCTCCAGCCCTTTGATTATCTTTGTGGTCCTTCTATGGGCCCTCTCCAAAAGGTCTATGTCTTTCCTGTTGTGGGGGCTCCAGACCTGCATGCAGCATTCCAGGTATGGTCTCACAAGACCAGAGTAGAGGGGCAGAATCACCTAACTAGCCCTGCTGGCCATGCATCTTTTGATGTAGCCTAGGAAGAGACTGGCCTGGGCTGCAAGTGCACACTGGTAGCTCGTGTCAAGCTTTTCATCTACTACTGTCCCCTGGACTGTTCCTCAAGGCTGCTCTCTATCCATTCTACTCCCAGTCTGTATTTGTTCCTGGAATTGCACCGACCCAGGTGCAGGACCTTGCACTTGGCCATGTTGAACTTCATTAGATTGGCATAGGCCCACCTCTCCAGCCTCTCAAGGTCACTCTGGAAGGCCTGCCTTCCCTCTAAGGTGTCAGCTACACCACACAGCTTGGTATCATCAGCAAACTTGCAAAGGATACACTCTATCCCACTGTCCATGTCTCAACAAAGATGTTAAACAGCACTGATCCCAGGACTGACCCCTGAGGAACACCAGTCATCCCTTGACTCCACTTGAACACTGAACTACTGACCACAACTTTCTGGGTATGGCTGTCCTGTAAGATATTTCCAAAATTTTAAAATCTGGTTAGACTTTCATTGTAGACATACTTCACAAATCTTAATGTGCTATAAAAGTGAGTTTTGGTCTGACTTATTATAGTATTGGTCTGTCAGTTACAATGATCTCTGTAAAACAAATGAGATTCTGAATGGCATTAAAAAGTATGGTAAGGTATGCAAGTATCAGCCTCTTTCCTTTATTGCTTTTAACATCACATGATTCCCTGCTGACAATTTTCTTCATATGAACTAAAAACCTTTGATCCCAAGGTATTATTTTTGACAAATCTATTACTGCTTCTACTATTAATCCATCTGATGATCTTACACTTTTCAGTACAAAAGTGCCCGATGGAACTGCTCTGAAGTGTCCTATTACCTGCACACAATGTGGGAAACGTCTTTCTGGAAAGCTTTTGGATGGTTCCAGCACCAAAGAACATAAAGAATTATGAAGGAAATACCTTAGCAGTTAATGTTCAGAAAAGACCATGTACTACATACTTCATAGTGAAAGCGAAACCAGTGCATTTGACAAAAAACAAACAAAACAAAACCAAACTGAATTAAAGAATTTGCTAAAAAGTTTATTTTTTCAATTTTGAAATTTTCCCCCACCAATTTTATTCTTTTGTTATATTTTATTATTTTCTTTTTATTTTATTGACTTTCCACTTGTTTACTCAAGAAGCATCAGATAAAATGCTAAAAAGCTACTCAGTGGTATTCAGGAGATTCTGGATTCTGAAAGCAGCATTTCTAGGCAACTGGGGCTAGTAGGCTATCGTTTGTAATGCCTTGATAATTGTAAGCTTTGCTTCCTCAAGGGACTATATCACCAATATCATGGCAAGCACATAAGCCATTTACAAATGTACCATGTGGACTGCCTTGGTTAACACATGAGGAACAAAAGAGAACAAATGAGCTTTTTGAACCTGCATTTTGAGGCAAGGGAATTGTGCTGGGTGTTTATATCATTTTCTGTCTTCTGTGGAGTGGTAGGGAGGAGATTTGTAATGTGTACTCATATTTATATGAGTGAACTTTAAAGTTTCTGAGTATCAAGTTAAAAACATGCTCTAGACTTAAGAAATTTCAATGTCCTATCTAGTCTCTTCATAGAAAAACTCAGAACTGCAAAAAAACTCCTCCTTTCTCTCTCTCCTACCACCTCCACACTTACTCTCCTTAGTTGTGGCACATGCAATTACAAAATTAATCACCTACTGATGTTTCTCAGATCTGATACAGAATTATTGCTCTGATCTGATGCCAGCTTCTGGAGCCCATCTGGAGCCAGAGTGCATCTCTTTTAGTCCAGAAGATGTGCCTTAGGAAGCTGGGCTTGCAGCACAGGGGGTGTGTGAATGAAGTGAATGTGTAGAAAAAAGGACAGAGAGTTAAGTAAGCAGTGTAGTCAAGAGAGTAAAGTCAGTGTAGCCTGAAGCTGTTTTAATTAATTGAGCTTCAGGGACTGCCTCTTAGAATGGGTAGGTGGAACTGCATAAGTGCCAAAAAACTCCCAGTCTGGCTGCTAAATCCCATACTTCTCTTTTCATATAGCTTAGGTACAGCCACCATATGACATATATATCTTTCAGAGAAGCTTGTCTACCATTTTTGTATCATTTAGGCTTACTTTGTGAATATTAACAGTTGAGTCAAATCAGGTCTTCTTTTTATTTTACTGTTCTACTGTATCTGCTACACAAACAGAAAAAGGTTTTCACACATACCAATCAGATCTGAAACTTCTCCCTAACACAACAAATATCTATTAATATCTAGTTTGTACTACTTTGTTTTTTTCCTTGTTCCTGGGTTTACATAACTTTCAGAATTAAGTGAAAAGTAAGATGGCAGACAATATTTTTAAATCCCTCTCTCCTATTGGAGTAAAGATAAAAGTGAACATGATAAATTTACAGAGCTTTTCATCAGTCCTGAAGTTGTTGCTGACCAGGAAACTAGGTCATGCAATTGTTCTTCATAAAAAATTATCTTTTGATGTGTCTCAGTAGCAGCCTTTCTTTAACTAGAGTCCTGAGGTTTAGCTCTTCACAAACTGAGCTTCATGCCACAGATATTTATTTACTTTAATGCAATCCTTCTGTCTGACTTAAGTTTCCTTATTGATGTATCCTGTTCATGTCATGAAGTTATTCTGTTTCCTTTATTTAATTATTGAAATATGTTTTCATATGTTTTCTAGTCCCAAACTTCTAGACTCAGTTTACAATGATTTCTGCAGTTAGCACCTGAGATATGTACTTCTAGAACAGGGACACTAAAAATTAACGTGACCAGGCAACAAGTGGTTACAAATAGTTGTAAAATTCAGCTCCAGTTGATCTTCTGTAGTCACCATGATTTTTAACTTGTCTAATGCTGAGGAACAATGAAATACTGTTTTGTTTGGTGACTGTTTGACTACGTTAGCAAATACACAGCGAACAGGTACCCCTTGGTATAGATATGAATTTTGAATCAACGAAAAAACCTGTCAGTTACGGTTACCTTGATATTAATAGGATAAGAAGGCAAAGTTATAAGGGTTTGGAATAAATTTCACTAACAAATTCCTTTGCTTTTAAGAGTAATACATTAATATCACACACAAACATAAAGAAAGTATTTATGAATATGTCTTTTGACTTAGTGCAAATAATCCAAACAATTTTTGAGGGCTCTCATCCAGTAAAGGTCCTGCTCAAACCATTCAACCTGGACAAATATTATTAACACCTGGCTAACTTTGTTCTCAACATATTTAAATATATAAGCTGTTATAAAACCTCGGTTATGTATTTTGTTAGAAAAAAATGACCCTTTCTATCTACTCTTCTAAGTCTAGAAACTTAAGCACTGGTTCACACATGCCTTGCTATGCTTTTAGTATGTCTAGGGAAAAGAAAACACTGTTTAAGCTGTTGAATATCTTGAAAGAGACATAATAAATTTGCAATATACTATGAATGGGTATAAGAGTCACTCCATATTCCCATTGAAGAGATGATCTCTCCACTCATTTTATTTAAACTTAACATTAAGGCTTACTTATCTAAATCTAGGGCAAAACAAAGTAGGGTAGCATTCTGTTTTATGTGCTCAGGTAGAAGATGTCTCTACCCCTTCAGAAACATCATGGTCCTCCTATACTGAAGAACATAGAATATATTAGTTTCTTCATCCTGATTTGCAAAGATAGGTGACCTTCTATTACCTTCTGCAGTTTATTGTTTCAGAGCAGTTCTGGGATTCATTTTGTGCTGGAAACCAACGTAGGGCCAATTCTTGACATGAAGAACCTCAGCAACTACTTTGTGCCTCAGTGGTCTGGTGGTGTCTTGGCTGCCTCGATTTGTCCTCAGGACCGGGCCTGATCTGTGACCTCAAGCTCTAAGGTGAGGAGAAGAATTCTGAGAGCTAGAGAAAGGCCGGAGTATTGATGTAGTCAAAGAGTGCACACAGAGAACTGTATACTACCATGGTGGGAATATTTATATAGAAAGAGTCCTACCAAGCCATATTCTAAGCGATCACTTCTGAAGCAAGAATACTAAGGGAGCCTGCATTACTGAGGGCAATATGCATGTCTATGGTTACTTGCAGTGTTAAGAAGATAACTATATGTTTTGATGGTCCTGTAAATTCACAAGCTTACTATTAATAGCATTTGGTAAATAGAAAGAAGTACAGGGGTAAAACTTAGCTTTTTAAGACTGAAATAATGATGAAACTTTTATGGTAAATGGAAAATAAGATAAGTGAAGCAGACCTTCCTTGTTTTCTGTTTGAAATATTCTGTTTGAATATCTTATATTCTGTCAAATATAGGGTCTCATTAACTTATATTGTTTTTGAGTGCTTTTTTGAGAGCATTTGAAGAATGGCATAATTCCTCCTAGGTAGTAAAACGAAAAGGAAATAGCCTCAAACATATACCCACATAAGTGTCATGCACAGTGTATTATTTCATAGTGAAGAAGTCCATTTGTGAACAGTAGGGAGTTAATCTCATCTGGCAGGTAAACACCTACTCGGTCACAAACTCATTCATCTCATACTAGAGGGGGAGAGAGAATAGGAAAGGCAAAAGCAAAGAAAAGTTGTAGATATATACATATATATACACAAAAACATACAGATATACATGTATAAAAAGACAGATCAATAATTGAATTGAAGATGCACATTCAAGGAAAACAAAATAAGGAATTTATTCACTGCTTGCCATGTGTAGGCAGATCTTCAGCTGCTTTCTGGAAATCAGGTCCTCAGTATACATAACAGGTATGACCTCAAAGGGATTATTTTCCTCCTTTCCCTGAACTTTAATTGCTCAGTACAATGCTGTGTTTTCCCCACGCGTGACTTTAGTTATGTTGATATTGTATGGTGAGAACACAGAAGAACCTAACAATTTCAGATATTGTTAATACGTTACATGGGCTAAATGGTGTCCTGGGAATTAAACATACAAGTTTACTTTGATGAGAGGAAGGATTTTTGGCAGATAGCTTCTATCTGCTTTTAAAATAAGATTTGAAAGGAAAGGAAGGAGGAGCAAACAGTCTATCAAATGCTGTAAAAATAGTATAGCAGGAAGGTCAACAACTAGTGAATTCTGCAGTTTAATGGCAAAATCATGAAAATCTTGTTCAGTTGAAGTGATGGCAAGCCATAAGTGTGCTAATAACAAAGGAGAACTAACTTCCACTGTGTACTGTAGCTCCTTAGTAAGGTTACCAAACTACATTAAACATTCACTCATCTGTAGCTCATAATTAATCACTCCTTGAAAATTACATTGTATAATAAATGAGGACAGACATGATTCATTAAAACTTCTAATTAATTCCATTTAATACTATTTCATAGTTCATTGGTAAGTGCTGAGAGAAGGATTATATTATAGGATATTTGATGCATTAGTGCCAAAGAAGCAAATAGGGCAAACGTAATCTAGAGTGCAACTTGAATATTTTCAAATGTAGATACCAATTTTTATCTCTAGTAATGCTGTATCTATATGTTGTGTCTGAAAACATCTTCACTACCTATTTTGGTTTTAATTTATCTGTAACTCAGCTGTGGAGGTGAATTGTAGGCTAAACCCTTTATTCCTTTCCACCTCTTCCCCTATCAAATCCTCTAGAAAAATAAATGTAACTAGCATATTTACTCTTGGAAAGACCAAACTTTTTATTGCATCATGAAAATCTGAATAAACTGTTTTCAACTAAATGCTTAAGGTAGAGTAATTAATGTACAGGGGTAAAACTTGCTCCATTTAAGTTCTTTGAAAGGTAAAGTTTTGTAAAATCAAAACCAATTTTTGCAAATCAATTTTTGTAGGAGGTCAAAAGACACCTATTTAAAAATCAGTTTGGTTTATATGTTTATTTTTCACTTATTTCAAGAATGTAAATATCCATCATGGTAAATGCTATCTGAACCTGTAATGAGATCTGTGACAGGTAAACCTGACACTAGCCTTGATTTGGTTCAGGCTTACTGAGGGGCAACAGGCTTCATGTCCTTGAGGTGAACTTGAGAAATGGAAAGTCTCTGCCTCACATACAAGGGAGGGAAGGTATCTTGAAAAATGTTTTAAAAGGTGGTTTGAAAACCCAAACCTGCAAGATAAACAAAGTACAGAATGAGATACCAGAGCTGATACAAGGACATCTATCTTGCTTACACCATTGACTAGCAGCCAAATACTTCACTCTATAAATATTGCCATCAGAACTGGCCCAGTTGGAGCCCTCTCTGACCTAAAAGCTGGACTTCATAAAAGTGAGTTCTTCAGCAGGGATGTCTCTCAGTGTTAGAGATTTCTTACATGAGACTAAGAGATTCTTCCTTACTCAAGACAGAGAGATTCTTTACCTGTAACAGATCCTGGTACATGACTGGTAATACACTCTATTAATACTTTGAAGCATAGATAACCCATGTAGTTTTTCAATATATTATAAATATTGTATGGATAATTCCATTACACATAAACCATTGACCAAGTCTGAGACTAAGATTTGATCTAGCCACACCTGGGCTCCAAAAGAAGTTTAGAAAGCAAGGATCACTCTCTTTGTTTGCATGTTCCCTTAGGCTCTCAAGCTCTAAACTTCACAGGGTTAGAAAGAGTAGCAGTAAGCTTCTTACCTGGATTTGTTCTGGCATTTTCTAGGAACATGGTGTTCTTTTACTATTTCACAAAAATGGGCCCCTGTAATAAGTGCTGACCCTGAAAATACAGTGGCAGTACCACTCTTTTGCTATGAGAATGCTAGTTAGGCTGTCATTTTCTGGCTGTTGTTTATCCTTCAAAAGTATAGAAGACATATATTGGACATAAACACAGATTCTAATAGACTTCCAACAGATTTTGAGCAAACATAAATATGAGATATGAGTAAAAAAGAAAAAAAAAAAAGTGTGCAAGAGCAGCTGCATGGGATCTTTCCATCTCAGTTTACTTGGGAGGACTATATTTAACCTTGGTTGATCTTGGTGCAAAATCTCTCTACATTTACTATGGGAGTAAAGATGCAGCTTTACTCTTTATGCTTCTGTAGTAAACTTCTCATTTTCGGTTGTTTTTTTTTTTCCATAATTTTTTTGAGATGTATGTTAATTTCCTTAAGCTTTTGTCAGTTTAGGGAGACTGAAACAATTAGTAAATTCAAAACATTCAAACCAGTGATTTCACAATGTCAAAATACTTACTCTCTGAATTAAAGCTTTGTTTCACAATCGCTATAAAATCTTATTTATGTGTCAACACTTCTTGAGTTGGTATTTTTCTTATAAAACAAATCTATTCAGTATCACAAAGATGCAAAAATATTGATGGAAAAAGGTTAAGAAAAATTTTGGGCTGATTTGCACAAGGTGTTTGTCTAGCCAATCAAGAAAAAAAATTTAAACCAGTAAAGCAGAAAATAAGTTTCATTGCATCTGTTTCCATAAAAGCATTTTTTTCCATGTTTCCATTGTTATCTTTTAAACAATTTTTTTAGAAAACCCCTACCTTGTACCCTGATACCAGCCACCACTTATGAAACAGACTAGAGGCTGCATCTTAAATTGATTCAGTAGCAAAATTTATTCAATAGCAAAAGACTTGATGATCTCTGAGGTCCCTTCGAACCCAGCCAATTCTGTGATTCTATGAAAATAACTACTGAAGGTTTCCATTCTTTTAACAAAGAGATTGGGCTGGCTGTCACATGCTCAATAACATACTTACTGTAATTCATTGTTAAATTCCTTCTAGATACTTTTAAGTCTAGCCCAGAAAAATTATAGAGAAAACATCAGAAATTAATTCAGTAAGGCCAAATAAGTTTTAATTGCAAGAAGGTATTTATATGCTGTATTTATTAAGTACTTTACATTCTTGATTACTTAATCTCCAGAAATGCAGACAGTTTACAAACATTTAAAAGTTTCTGATGAGAGCAAGCTTTTGTTCTTTTTGTAGAGACCTCATGCACAACACGGGTGTAGCAACCCTGAAGCTTTGAAATCTTGCCTCTGTGGAGGACTGTGTTAGCTGATACATCTGCAAAATTCGAAAGGGGTTTGGACAATGCTGCCAGTAATGAGATGAAGCGTGAAAGCTCAGTACTATTTGTGTAGTTGTGTTCCTGTTATTTACAAATTTCACTGTGGTTTATATCATAAGATGAAGACAAAACTAAGGCACAGGGAGGCTGTGGATTCATAGTGCTCCTGTTGTATGACTAACACTTTTTCTCCCTGTTTGAATGTGAGAAAATTACAGTTGCCCATAGAAGAAAAAATTTGATTCTAGTTACTGAATATCTTGTAAATTCTATTATGTAGTGTAATTTACCTTACTGAATGCATCTCACTGAATCTACCTGACTTCTCTTACTGGTGTATAAACATAGTTTAAGAGGTATAAGACATATAGATAAATACAAGACACACAGATTTTGTTAGCTGACAAAACAAAGAACTACCTGTTCTGCAAAAAGTTGTGTACACTTGCATTGACTTCAGGATTCCCTACAGAACTGGGAAAAATATTGTACCTTCAAGCTGTATTTCCAAACATGTCTCTTTTCCTTTCAGTAAGAGCCTGCTTAAATTTACTATTGTGAAAGAAGACCTGAAATATAAACAATGAAATCACTGAATTAATGGGATGAAGAATACATTAATGAAAAACATTTGCAGGCAGTGTCATTTGTGCTAGGCATTTACATAACAT
The DNA here is from genome assembly GCA_038090715.1 of Florisuga fusca. Classification (NCBI taxonomy): domain Eukaryota; kingdom Metazoa; phylum Chordata; class Aves; order Apodiformes; family Trochilidae; genus Florisuga; species Florisuga fusca. The sequence goes on from JAAWXA010000012.1 coordinate 19,980,480, forward strand.
GAAAACAAATGAGGAAAAATGAAACAAAAGTTCCTATGGTTTTCATTTGTTTATTAATTTAAGTGAGGAACTAGAGAATGTATAACAGTTTCTTTATATACATACATATTTTCTGATAACTTCAAATAGTATATATGTTCTGTTTTTCAAAAATGAATTTACGTGTAATTTCTAATAGTAATTTTTTTTTTGCTTGTATTTTTCATATGTTTAAAGTTATTAAAATTATATTGTTTCTCTTTTTACTTCTCAAATCAGAAAAATATCCACTTTAGAAAGGGATGCATAGCTCTGCTTTTCTGTAAGCACTTTAGTCTTGTATAAGTCACTGCTGTGAAAAAAAAGAACTTATTCCATTCTGCTTGGTATCTCTGGGTGCTCTGTCACGGCTTGAGTGCAATTACACAACGACATGAAAATTAAGCTTAGGAAAAAACCCTTTTTGTCAGACAAATCATGTCTTTGATGTTACCCATCATACAGAAGTCTAATGGCTAGTGGAGTCACAAGAGAGAAGTGGAAAAGAAGAGCCTTCTAGAAATGGATACATACTATTTCTACTGCTCCCAGTGAGACTTATGTTATATTAAATCAGAATAGAGACCTGAGATGATGGCTTAGGGCCTCATAGGGGTTTATTTCTCTAGCTATTAGTGATTCAGCTTTCCAAGTACTCAACTATGGGAAATAGGATCTCAAGAACTTTGGGGGATCTTTAGCAAAGTGAGCTTGGGATGAATTAGACAATGATTAGAGATCTAAATTCCAAGACTTGCATCTGTTTTATCTACTGGATGGCAGAATGTTTTCAAAAGGTCAATTTTTTTTTCACCCCAGAACAGTATCTTGGTCAAGTTCACCCACCTATATTCTTTATAGTTGGCATTTTAAATAGGCACTAGAGACTTTTTCTCCCAAGTGGAGGTTAACAATTATGCTGAACATTTTTTACACCAAGCAGCAACTTCAGAATGTGTAATAATGAATATTGCATATAGACATTGCTTGCTTTTCTCTCTCTGATTTCTACTTCAGTTCCCATGGTACTGCTCTTGCACCCTTAGGCACGCAGGAAAAGCATGACATGCTACAGTTTCACAATCTAGAGAAAAAAGGCTCCCTCAAACACACTTTCTTTCAGAAAAAATTTCCTCTAAAATTATAGAAGTGGTATAAACTTCACTGAATAATGGCTTGTAGCAGTTGTATGATTATAGTATAACTACTGTCTGGTATACTTGTTTTATAAGGATTCTGAATCAGAGAAACATCTTACTCACAAAGGATTCCCCTGGAGGTTATATACTTGCTCATATGAGGACTGCACTTCATGGCCAATGGTGCAGTGCAAACAGCCTCAGAACTTTGTCCCTTTGTTTTCAATCTCACTGACTGAATTTGAGTTTCTTACAGTAACTTGACAAATAACAGAAGTTTTCTTGCCACTGACAGCATAATCTGCCTGTAAAACTAAGTGAGCTTCAAAACACATACTACTTTGAAAATAGAACTCTATGTAATGTAGACTCAAGTTTTATTCATTTGGGACTGTCTTTATTTTTTTCAGGAAGGAAAATAACATATGTGTGCTGTAAGAGGAACCAAACTTTTGAATTATAGACTGCATTATGCTCCTCTTTAAAAGAACAGATAGAAACAAGGAATAACTCTATGCCAGTGATGAAGAAAACTCTTCTTTCCCTGGTGTTTGAAGAAACTATTTATTGTTTTGAATAGGATGACCTCCATACTCCTAATGGTAGTTCTCCACTTCCAACATACACAGCACACGGTCCTGGGCATTCTCTACAGTGAGTAGATTTTTTTGGCTGTGGGGAAATAACAGCCCCTGAAAAGTATTTGGTGGTTTATTGGATGCAAGAGCAGGCAGAACCTGAGCTTGCAGCACCACTCTGCTGATGCTCTCATAGGCTGCAGCTGCAGGGCTGGCCCAGAATGCCTTCAGTTCTCAGTGGGGTTCTCTCTTAAGAATTCATGGGTTTGGGAGCACTCTGTGAGGAAAGCCCTAGAGATGCTCTATGCCTCTGGGCTTGGTGGATCCCCTCCTGACAGTGGAGGGGGAATTGCTGGGGCTGAGCAGTGTGGGTTTTAATGCTACTGTGGGGATCTGCTCTGGACCCTCTCTCTGACCACATCCCTGCAGTGGCAGTTGGATGAGGAGACCTCATGAAGTCATTGCCTTCTTGAAGTCATTTTCCACTTGCAAGTGCAAAAGGCTGCCTGCAGAGTGGGCACAGAGCTCTCATTTTGGCCCAATCCTCAGTGCAAATGAAGCAGAATTGGAAGAGGCAGAAAGTGTCTGACAAAATGCCTGGAGACAGGGCCTGTGGCCCACAGGCAGTCACAATTGCTCATTGGTGCCATTACAGAAGTGTTTGGGGCTATCCCCCAAAGGCTGCCCAGCTAGGAAAGCTGATGATGGCCTTGTTGGGTGAATGCCATAGGATGCTTGGCATGCAAATGTAGACTTGCGAGTGGGTTTTAAGGTCAGGCTTGTCAGGTCATGTGATGGGAGGCTGGTGCCCTAAGCAATGCCCTGACCTGGCAACTTAGGTAGGAGAGCCCTGGTGATCTCCTTGTTGCTGACCAAGGCACTGCAACTCATCTCCTCTGAGGGTTTCTCTCAAGGTAGAAGGACATTGACCCTTGTGATCCCTCAAATTTATACTGAGTATGACGTGTATGGGATGGAATACTCTGTTTGGTCAGTTCTGGCATCTATCTTGTCCGGTCCTCCCCAAGGGAGGGGTTCAGGTGGGACCTCTTTACTCCTTCTGGAGGGTAAAATGTTCCTCAGAGCTGAGCAGTGTCCTTGGCTCTGCACACCAGTCTCTAGCAGTAACTATAAACATCCAGTGTTACCAGTCCTAGAAGCAGACACTGTCTGAGAAACTTGCTGTTAATTTCAGCAAGTGAAGCTACTTACAAGAAACTTAGCTGAAAGCAAAAGTACAAACCAGAAAAGCACCTTTATCCTGGTCCAAACCAGGACAAGGTCCTACTAAAAACTTTGTACTGATCTTTCTTGCTGGACCTGTTAAGTATTGAAAGGCACCAATAATGTCTCAGACCATTCCCATAACATTCTCTTCTCCAGGCTAAGCACTGCCAGCTCTCTCTGCCTGTCTTCACAGCAGAGGTTCTCCATCCCTATGATCAGTTCTCCATCCCTCTGTCTTCTGGACCCACTCCAATTGTTCCATGTCTTTCCTGTACTGAGGACTCCATAGGTGGACACAGTACTGCAGGTGGGTTGTCAGAGAGTGGAATAGAGGGGCTGAATCACATCCCCCAACGTGATCCTGCTTGCTGCAGGGGGATTGAACTAGATGAGCTTTAAAAAAATTCTATGCCTGTACGATTCTATGATTATATACCCTTCAGACTACTATCTATTCCTGCTTGTTCATGTGCTACAAATGATGTTGCAACAAAAATCTGTGGTCAAAAGAGACTTCAGAGCCCTGTCAAAAATGCTAAAAGAATTGGGAGCACAGGAAGTGTTTTATTCAATCCTACTAGTAATGGGGACAGACTTTGGAAGAAACAGGTGAGCCCAGGATACCAATCCCAGGCTCCAGAACTGATGCCTCATCCATCTGTTCTGAGCGGGGAAAATTTGTCTTTGGGTGTAAGCTGGCAGGAGTGATTGAGAGAGCTTTAAACAAGAATCAGTGGGGGTAGGGGATACCAGAAATGTAGCATATAATCCAAGGGTTTTCATGGCAGCACCTGGAAGTGGCAATGCTGGTGGGAACATTTACACTGCCCCAGGGAGCATGAAGGCCTCAGGACTGTATTTGAAGTCCTTGTTCATTAGCACATGCAGTATGAGAAAAAAACAGAATGAACAGGATGCATCATTCAGCTCCCAGAGCTATGAGATCATTGGTATTAGGGAGACTTGTTGGAATGATCTCCACAGCTGGAGTGCTGGGCTGGAAGGCTACATCATGGGAGAGTTCAGCTTCCCAGACATCAACTGGGAATGCCATACTGCTGTGATGACCAGGTCTCTGAAATTCTTGAAGTTTGTGGGAAATAACTTCTAACCATATATATTCAGTAAACCAGTGAGGAAAGATGCTCCCTAGACTTGCTGTTTGGGAATTGAGAGGGACTTGTGGGAGACATGATGTAGTAGGTGGCTGTCTTGGCCACACAGATCATGATATGAGTTTCAAATGTCATGGGAAAAAAGACAGCAGAGTTTCTATCTGGGGTTTCAGAAAGGCACACTTGAGGCTATTCAGGAAGGTGTTTAGCAGAGTACTCTAATACAGGAGTAGGATACTCTAATAGGAGTAACAGGAATCTGCTTTTGAGAGCTTAGGATTCCCTAAGAGATGATGCTCTAGGGAGCAGTGACATTCCATTTGTGGACACTGAAACTGTAGGGATGAGTTATGTCAAATAATGTCTATGGGACCTTGTGGGATTGATCCCAGTGTACTGAAGGAGCCAGCAGATATTACAGCAGGACTCCTCTCCAGCATCTAACAAAGGTCTTGGGAATCTGGGGAGGTCCTCACTGTCTAGAAACTAGCCACAGTACTCCAGTTTACAAAAAGGGTGTGGGGCAAGACCCAGAGAACTACAGGGCTCCTAGCTTTATCTCAGTCCTGGAAAAATTACGGACAAGATCGTAATGGGTGGTATTTAAAGGTATTTAAAGGACAATGCAATTATCAAGCACAGTCAGCATGGGTTCCCAAAAGGAAAATCCTGTTTAACTAATGTGATATCCTTCTAGAAGATCAACCAACCTGGTGAAGAGTCTGGAGAAAATGTCACATGAGGACCATCTGAGGGAATTGGAATTGTTTAGCCTAGAGAAGAGGAGGATGAGAGGAGTCCTTCTTGCTCTCTACAACTATCTGAAAGGAGGTTGTAGTGGTGGTGTTGGTCTCTTCTCCCAAGCAACTGGTGATAGAACGAGAGGAAATGGACTTAAGTTGTGAGACAGATGTTCACATTCGATATTAGGAAAAGTTCTTTAATGAAAGAGTTGTTAGGCATTAGAACAGATTGTCCAGGGAGGTGCTGATATAGTGGTCCCTGAACGTTTTCCATTAACATGTATGTAACACTTGAGGACATGGTTTAGCTGATTGGTAGTCTTGGGTTAATGGTTTGACTAGGTGATCTTAGACATCTTTTCCAGCATTAATCATTCCATGACTCTATAATTCTATGACAAAGTGACCTGGTGACCTGCCTACTGGATGAAAGAATGTGCTGGATGTAGTTTTTCTTTATTTTAGTAAGATAGCCTGATACTGTCCCTCAAGCCTTCCTTCCAGAAAAATAGTTGGAGTGTGAGATAAGCTGGTAAAGGGTGGACTTAGTGAAGAACTGGTTGTGGAGTGGAGCTCAAAGGGTTGCCTTAGATGTGGCTATACCTGGCTGGTTCCTCAGGGATAGCTGTGTTCCTCAGGGCTCAATTTTAGGGTCAGTTCTGTTCAATATATTTATCAATTATCTGGATGCAGGAGTTGAATGCACAATTAGCAAGTCTGCTGATGATATCAAACTGGGAGCTGCTGTTGATTCTCTTGAGGGACAAGAGTCCTTGCAGAGCAATTTACATAGATTGGAGCATTGCACAATGATTAATGGGATGAAATTTAACATGTTCAAAGGCCAGATTCTGCACCTGGAATGGAGCAACACTGGGCACAAGTATAAATTGGGACAAAAAAGGCTGGACTTCATCCTTGCAGAAAGGGATCTGTGGATGCTGGTAGGCATCAGGCTCACTGTGAGTCAGCCGTGTGCCTTGGCAGCCACAAGGTCAACCCACATCCTGGGGACATCACACACAGCATGAGCAGCCAGGGGAAGAGGGGATGATCCCACTGTGCTCAGCACTGAGGCAGCCTCACCTTGAGCACTGTGTGCAGCTCTGGGTTTCACAATTTAAGAAGGCTGTGAAAGTCATTGGGTATGTCCAGAGGAGGGTTACAAAGCCGGTGGAAGAGATGGAAGGCATGTGCTCTGAGGAGATGGCAAGGACTCTGGGTTTGTCTCATTTGGAGAGGAGGAAGCTGAGGGGAAACCTCACTGCTCTCTGCAGCTTCATGAGGAGGGGCAGTGGAGAGGGAGGTGCTGAGCTCTTCTCTCTGGCATTCAGTGACAGGATATGTGGAAATGGTCTATTCTCTTCTATATTCTATATTCTATATTCTATATTCTATATTCTATATTCTATATTCTATATTCTATATTCTATATTCTATATTCATTATATTCTGAATTTTATATTTCATATTTGTATATAAGCAGCAGTGAGAGAGAGAGAAAGATCCCGGCTCCAAGGACAGAGATAAACCTGTGTTCGAGGACAGGAGATTGAATTAAGCCTCAGACAGCTATCTACTAGAAATCCCCAACCAACAAAGAACTAAACTGTCTTATGAAAGTGTTTTTGTATATCATTAGCCCTTCAGTTAAATAAAGCCAGGTGTGTAAATCTGATGGGTGAATAAAGCCTTGTGAAAGAAATTGTGTGCAATTTTTGCTTTTCATTCAAGCTTCTAAAAATAATGAAGTTGTAGTAAGGTTTTTGAGATTCACAGAAATATGGAGTAGGTTTTGCCTTATTCTAAAAAAGGTCACATGCTCATTAGAACATATATATAGTGGTCTGCTTAGATCTGACATAACTTGAAGTATCAGAGGAGCAGCTAATTTCTTCTAAACTACTAGGCATATAACCCTTTTACTATTTTACTTTAATGTCACGTGTGACTAGTGTTCCTGTGTTCTGGTGTGGGATGATACTAAGTTATAATAAATCCACATCAGTAAACAGACTTCCAAGTTATTTGGAGAATCAGTGATTTAAAAAGAGAGAGAAGTACATTGTCATGTGGCTAGGTGTGGGAAATGCTTATGGTGTTTCCATGATTATTACACATGTAAATCACAAATGTTTCAGATAATAACAGAATTAATAACTTTTAAGAATACCTTGGTTCATAGTCTATCTCATAAAAGTTATATCATTCATCTTCAGTATACAGGAAGAAAGTAGAAAAAAGATTGCTTGCTAAGAAAGAAAGAATTGTAGTAAAACATGATGAAAAAATTCTACATTTCTCATCTTCCGTACTGATAAGACATATGTATTATGATACTATGATGATTAGGATTTATGTATATGCATCATAGTGTTATGGTATATTCTGCCTAGAAACTCAATCCTAGTTGGAGCATATAAGTGTTTCTTGGTTACACAGGTCAAGCTCACTCATGTGATGTCATTTGATATCTGGTCTGGCTTGAATGAATCTTTTTTTCAAACTGCTAGTCTTGGGCAAAGCATTTCTCAGAGTCTTTTCATATGGTTCTACAGGGTGTTGGACAAAAGGAAACTGTTTAAGCAACAATAAACATGCGAGTTCCTACTAATTACATATTAGTCTGAGCAACTGTAATGAGAAAGTATAGAAACAAATTACAAATAAGAAGCAGGACTGAATGCAAATGTTGAATGTCTTTTCCAACCTAAATGATTCTATGATTCTATGAACTGTGTAATATTGCAGTAATGATTTCACCAAGTATATTAATGTATTTTATGAAATGGAATTGTAATTCTTTTTCTTCATACAATTTCTATGTCCTAGATGGTAGAAATGCTGACTTTACTGGGAGAGTTCCTGTGTTTTGGCTGATTAATGTCTATCTTCTGCATCATTTATGTGCAATATCACAAAGTATTTTTATAGCTCTGAGCTTCTAAATCAATAGTTATGATTTTGATTTCTTCACGCTGTGCATAACCCATTCTTTAGAGCCTGATCAGTAAGGCTTGTAAGACATATACTTCAATATGCCCCAATATTTCTGCTGAGATACATCTTATCATGCGTACATATTTTGCAGTTTTAACAAGGATGTACTAGGCCAGATGGCAAGCCATCTAAATACTCTTCTCTCTCAAACACATTTGTTGAGCTACAGAAGTAGTAGCGAATGACAGTCCCTCCCAACGGAGAGGTTATTAACCAAATAGCCTACTACTATGCTGTATTAGAAAGATGAGTCTTCAGTGAAAACCTACTGAGGAGTAGTCCCAGAGTAAGCAATGGGAAGGAAGTTGTGTGCGTGTTCCTCCTCTGCTTCTTACAGTAAGAGAAAGGCCTTGGAGGGTAGGGATTGTACTGCTGGGAGAGAGTGGAAAGAATTTATAAATAGTTGGTGATACTCAAAGAATCAGCTTTTAGAAGCATGTTGAAGAGCCTCAGTTCTGAGCTATATTAAACAGTAGAGCACTGAAAGTTGAGGTCTTTCACAAGTTTTTCAGAGGAAGAATAGATGTGCATCCCCTATCCACTCCTCTCACTGGAACAGTATACATATGACAATAACACAGGAGGCTTCTTCAAGTCTTTCTGACACCTTTCCCATCCATCGTGGCTACATGTGATGGGCTACAGTGTCCTGACTTTCAATTGTATGCTGCTGGGCACTGTCTGAAAATACAGAATATTTATCTCAGACTAAACATCAAAAATTAAAGCACCTATAATTAACTGTTACTATAAAAATCTTGGTCTTTCTATTGAAGATTACTAAATTTAGTGCCCATTTCTTGGCAAGACAGATATTTCATTTAAATTGAAGATTAATGGGTTAATGGGTCTTTTATCATTGATAAGCTCTTCTACAGGTCACTACTGTTTGAATCTCTTCGTACATGTGCTACACAGGTCACCCAGAAGAAATTCGGCACAACAGGGCAGCTTGCACATTCTATATATATGAGTATTTTTTCTACGATTCCTTTTCAGTCTCATCTAAACCCCTTTTACACTAAATATAAACTCAACTTTTGAACTCACAATGCACAAAAGGATTTAAATTAGAAAAAAAAAAGGATTGTCATCCTTTATTTTAAATAGCATTAAACATTTAGGGATCAAAGTGGACATATTCATAAAAAAAACTTTTATTTTATTTTACTTTACTCACTATACTTGCTACTGATGCTCCAAGGAGAGTGAGATGAATGAATAAGGTCATAGAAGACAGTTTTCACAGCTTCTCTCAGGGAGCAAATATGTGTAACAGTGAAAATACTCTTGATTGCTTTCCATTTATTCCTGCAGATATTAGTTTCTCCTACCTCTTGTTGTAAAGTTTGAAACAACATCAATTTTTAAGCACTTGAAAGTGCTTTTCTATTTAAAATCAAACAAGACAAGCATAATTTTCATTCCAGTTCTGTGTGTTTTCTTCTTGAAGTATGCTGAATGTGTAGATACCCACTGAAAATAATAAAATAAAAGAGAAAAGGATGGGGGAGAGAAAAACTAAGTGATGGAAATGAGTAATTGCTTGGCAGCAAGTCTGCAGGGAGAGAGCTGACGCTGTACAGCACATATTTCATGAATAATGAGAGGAGTCTTAGTGCTGTGCAATCACTGCCTATTGGGTCAGAAATTTCACATTAGTGGATTCATCAGAGCAGATCGGTGTCATAAAGACATTTTTTCCTGAGGTAAACACACCTTTTCCTTCACTGAACTGTCATCTCTTAGTTTATATAGCGACTACAGAATAAAGCCTTATGAAATCTATTAGACGGATATTTGTAATTAAGCACACTTCAACTATGATTTTATTAGTTGGTTTATTTATATGAGAAGGAAATTACATAAACAGATGTATCTATAGGTAAATGCAAAGCTCACACATATAATTCCACTTAGTCTATACAAAAGTCTGTTAATGGTGATTTATGTGCAGCATTTTGTCAAAAGGTAGGAACATCTGGCTTTTGCAAATTCATCTTGTCCATTCTTTCTAGAATTCCTTAATGCATTTTTTTTCTTTTTCTATTTACTTGTTTATTCAAAAAAGAGTAAGTACTCAATTTTATCTTTCCTTCCGTTTCAGGAGGTACACGATTTCAATATATCTGAGTGTCATTTGGTTTTGCTGGATGGGGTAGGAAATAACTAGGAAATAAAAAAATCAAAACAGTTTTGGCTGTGTTGGAGTGCATTCTCCACAGTACTTTCTCTCATTTATTCTTTACCTGACATCATCTTTTTCCAAAACTTTTTGTTCTCGCTGTATGTTGTAGTTACATAAATTGATAAGGCAAAATTGTGAGGGGTGTTAAAGTGAAGCAAAAAGTGCAATGCAAGATAAAAAATATCATTTGGATGTTCAGGCAGTGAAATAGTTTGATTGCCTTTACTCTCATCCCTGAAAGGGTCATAATTCTGTTTACCTGAAAATGAATTCTTAAACAAGTAGCTAGAGCTTCATTACCTTGACTAGAGAAGTTAGGAGGGTTTATTTGCAAATAAACCCCATTAAAAACTTTCAAGAGTCTTGTGGCACAGTTTCTGTCTCAGCCTTACTTTCAAAGTAAGCACCTGTTATTAGCACTTTCCTCATCACACTAAGTTCCTGTTAAAATTTTTTGCATGATTGAGGAATATATTTTTTTCCTTCTTGGGAAGATACTGGAAGGCAGAGGGGACACAGGGAGAAGACTTCCAGTCTTCAGTCAGTCCACTAGCAACAAAGATGGTGAAGAGTCTGGAAAACAAGCCTTATTAGGAGTGCCTAAAAGAAATGGGATTGTTCAGTCTGAAGAAACTGAGGCTGAGGGGGGACCTCATTGCTCTTTACAACTACCTGAAAGGAGGTTACAGCAAGGAAGGGGTCAGTCTCTTCTCACTAGTAACTAGCAACAGGACAAGGGGAAATATCTTCAAGATGCACCAGGGGAGGTTTAGGTTGGATGTTAGAAAAAACTTTACAGGAGGGGTTATTAAGCACTGGAATGGGCTGCCCAGGGAAGTGGTTGAATCACCACCCCTGAATGTCTCTACAAATTGTGTAGATCCTGTACTTAAGGCCATGGTTTAACAGTGGACTAGTAGAGCTTTGTCAGTAGGATTGGGTCAGAGGCTGCACTGGGTGATCTTACAGGTCTTTTCCAACCTGAATGATTCTGTAATTCTCCATATGACAGATCTACCACTGATGGATTGAAGAGACTGGATAAATTCAATACGTTTGTGCTAGCCAACAAAATCTGTTCAAATACTGAAAACAAACCTGAGGAGACACATCTAATGCATGATTCTCTTCAGAAAGGTGAACATACAATGCACTTTAAAGAAGCTCAGAACAAAATTGTGTGCCATATTAAAAAAAAAAACAAACAACCTTTTAAATGCACAGTGATTAATAGCATAGATTTGGCTTTCTCCTTGAAGAAACATTTCAAAGGCAAAACAATACATAATTCTGCAGGGGAACCCTGTGGTTGGAATCATCTTGTTCCTGTTACTTATTCTCTTGCAGTATGAAACATATTCCTGACCTTATAGAAATAATGGATAGGAAGAGAATTTGTGAGAACTTGGGCAGCCCATTTCTGGTGCAGTGCTTTGTTTTTATTAAAACCCCATCCCAAAAAGGAGTTTGAGTTACCCGAAATAGGAAAGTATTGTTATGACTTACAGATAAAGGTTTTATCCAGACTATGATTCCTTGGAAATCACATTATTAACAACAAAAACAAACCTCAAGGTGTAAGAGTTGTTCTAATTTCTTATTAGTAAAAGAGAAAACAGGCATAAAAAATAAAGCTTATGATCTAAAAATCCTTCAGTTTTTATTTATTTGGAGTATAATATTGTGAAGGGCCAGCCTCTTTTCCTTTACATTTGCACTCTGAGCAGAAGAGGACTAACTTTCACACTCATTATAGAAATGAATCAGCCTAGAAAGTTCTAACCTTCCCAGTAACATACCTCGTGGAGAATATCAGGAAGGTATCAGCTTATGGAGAGTTTAATGTAGGGAATAAGAACAAAATGTTAGGGCATATGCTTTCCACTGGCAATAGAAGCCTCTGCTGCCTGGCTCTGGAGAAATAATTAAAAAGCTATCTATAGAAAAGATTGTTAATTAACTATATCCCTCTACAGAAGAAGGGCCAACAAAGGCATCTACTCAAAAGGCTGCCCCTGAAAACAGGTCTTGCCCCTAGTACCTCTAAGACTTAAACTTGTTGATGAGCATGATCTAGTACATGTGTATTTGTCTTGCTTAGCAATATAGTCTTATAAGTGGGCTTAGCAACACCCTGATTGAAGCCAGCAATCAGTCTCCTTCTGCTTGCCTTCTCCCTGTAATGTGGCACAGCCTAAAAACCTTAAATTCTGATGGAAAGGTCTGAATTATTCATCAGACAGTTAATGGCAGGTGATCTTTTCACGATACAGCCTTGTCAGTAGGTGTTTATTGCTCTGTTTCACCAGCAGCCCTGCTATTACTGTGGGGCCTGAAGAACCCCACATAGAGGCATTACGTGTGTCAGTAAAGATAGCTCTTTAAAGACTCCATTTTGCCTGGGAGGTCATCTGAAGGTTATTATGAACAAATTATTTCTTCATTTCCGCTGACTGAGGAGATAGCCTTAATGATCTGTCACCTAGCAATAGGCTGCCTGTTCAAACATAAAGAATGGCATACTGATGGCTTGTAACTAGAATCAGTTCATTTTAGCTATTCTCTTGTCAAGCATGTTTCCAAGATACATACAGCATTTACATATTCATGAGCCTTTGCAGACATTGATGCCATGATGAGGCCTGTCTGATAGTGTGAGACAAGTTTGTCTTGTGTCCTGAGGCACTTAAAGTCTATTAAGTGAATCTAATCTGTTCAGTTCTGTTCTTCCTAGGTGGTGTTCTTGGCCTAAAAAAGTGGGATTACAATCAACATTTGTGTACAGCACCTATATTTTTCCTGTCCATCTACCTCTTTTCCTTGTTGAAAGTTAATACTATTTATAGAAAGGCATGCTAAGCCAATTACCTACTAGAAAGACAAAGCATCATTGTCTTACATTACTGTGACTGCTTAGCTCCAGCCAGGGAAGGTAACCTACCAAAGAAAAAATGACTTTTTAAGAAGTCTTTTTTTTTAAACTCCACTGAGGTATTGATCTCTAACCCTATTTGGGTGTGCAAAGGTGGGGCTCTGTTACTGTAACAGAGCACTGGAAAAAATTGCCCAAAGAACCTGTGGAGTCTTTATCCCTCCTGGATGTGGTCCTCTGTAATGTGCTTTAGGGGATGCTGCTCTGACAGGAGGGTTGGGCCAGGTGATCTCCAGATATCCTTTCCAAGCCTTAGCATGCTATGTGGGGTTCTGTGTGAAAATAAGAGTCAGAAATAACAGTATAAGTGAGGTATAGGATGTAGGGTTAGGAAACAGAGAATTAATCTTCACCACTGAAGCAGCAAAGGACCACAGATTTCTCTTCCTAATTTGTACATTCACTGTCTTGAGCATGTGTCTACAAAAATGCTACTATTTTCAAGAGAGATGAATTTGAATTTAAATTTAATTTAAAATATGCTAGTTAATAAAAACAAAAGCATGAGCAACTGTCAAAACTGGAATGTCTTGAGATGTTTTCTGAAGTTAAAAGAACTGGGTAAAAAAAATAAATCACCTTCTGGGGATGGCATTAACTTCATTTGGAAGTTTATGTAATTTTCTGCAGCTTTCTTCACTTAACAAAGAGGAAAATGAGAGGTTAGCCCAGAATTTGGTAAATAAATGATGAAAGAGACAAACTGCAATTTCCCCAGTCTATCAAAAGGTAGATTATCTAAGAGACAAGTGTTCTCACTTCTTCCCACAAAGTACTGGCATAAGGGACTGCATTTTGGAGAGATGAGGAGCTACAAGGTTAAATACAAAATTATGGAGCACATTATTTTGACAAATTTTAGCATTAATTCTGTAAAAAATATGGTCTGTAGCACAGAACAGTTATTCTTCTGTAATGACTAAATTGCAGCCTAATAGGTGGTGTTAAGAAGAGAACTAGCAAACTATTTATGACCTGAGTTTGAGGTTGCAAACTCCATGCAGAAAAGGCTTACAAAGGGAGAAGGAAGTGTTTTGAGAAGCCATATAGAAGCTACCAGTGTATGAAATATGACTATATTGCTAGCCCTGGTTGGCTGCCTACTGTAAATGAACTCCTATACAATCATATTCATTAAATTTCACATTTGCATACAAAAGAGGATTTTAGATGGACAGGTTAATGCCTTGTCTGTCTTTGAAATGACAGTTTTAAGTGCTAAGGTGAAAGTACGACATAAAATTGAGACGTGACTATGATGGCATCTTGATAAAGTTGACATAATATTGCAGCTGGAAAGTGTTAATTATGTCAGTTTCTTAGGGCTGGATGGAAAAGTAAACTGACTGATGAGACAAAGGGCATCTTAGTATAATAGTGATAAATTGGAAAGGGAACCTTAATTCTTAGTCATCCTTTGATTTAACTCAGTAACTTCCCCTCCAGTGCTCACTGACTACTTGATATCCTGAAAGAATAAAAAGAGTAGTACAGAAATGTTTGTTGTTATGACAGAGTGTTAGGGATTGATAATTAGTACACACTTCAAATTACTGTACCAAGCCAGAGGCATACCTAGGCACAGAACTTCATTCAGTGTGTTTAATTTCTTGTTTTTCTCAGTTACACTTTTTTGCTTTTTGCTAATCTGCATCATAAATATATTATTTAAATATATTTTCGTGTCTTCAAAATTCTTACAGACAAAGTTCAGTGCTTTCAGTATCTCTGTTTTGATTGTAATTAAAATAAAATCTGTTATTTTTTGTGAAGAAATTTCAATACATTTTCTTCTGAACTACACAAAGGGCTTGCAGACCAAGCTGTTCTCAATTTATGCAGTAGCAGGGGGCTGTTTGTAGTTGTTTGGAGGTTTATGGATTAGGTATTTTTGAAGGCAGAGTCAGAGATTTCCTTTAACGTCATCGTTCTTCTCTGATTATGGTATAGACTAGAATTCATTATGGACTTGTTTCCATACTCCTCAAATTCTCTGTGGTGTCGTCTCACCCCCTGCTGAAGTAAGAATTTGTGCAAACTTTACATGGACATATATAGCTCAAACAGGCTTAGCAGAATGTCCACCTAGTCACATTTTCTGTTGTTAGAGGATAAAGCTGTCCAAAAGATTGCTATAAGTGTAGATATAGAAATTTCAAGACATTGAAAGAGAATGCTTATTTACTTCTGCTCAGAAATATGGAGGCCAAAACAACAGTGAATGTCTCCAGTGATGTGAATGGTTCAGTATTGAATGTGGTTAGGGAAATTCTCATTTAACAGGAAAGCACCTTTCTTTCTTTCTTGATTTTCAAATTCTCTATTTTTAATCTTACAAATTACTATGTGTCTTTTATTTTAATGGATTAAATACAGAATAAACACAGATTTTAAGTAGCTGTTCTGAATATATCAGGCCTTTTCAGTGAGGCTTTGATGTATTTTAAAGCCTTTGAAACCTGACTTGGATGAAATGTCAATGTATTCATGGTGTAATGCATTGAGGAGTCTTTGAGAGTTTATTAGAGAAATGATGCCTGGCAAGAAGTACACATTCTAGAAGAATTGTTAATTTTGAAATTAGCTCCGGCAGATCTGCTTAAAGAAGTTTATAGGGGGAAAAATACTCTCAAAATCATCTGAAATGAAGCCTGCAGTGAAGATATGGCAGAAAGGCTGATGGGGGAATATGTTAGTTCTACTTGCTTTAATCCATTTGTTACCAGGAGAGAATTTACACAGATTAATGAAGCACTTGAGTCAGATATATACTGATGAACTTGTGCCTGCTTCTCTACCCTTTGCTGCTACTGAAACCAGAGATGTGAAATTGCCAAAGAACCTACACCCTTCTCAGAGCTCCTCTGATCATCAATTAGAAAATAAAATGGAACATTTAGGAAATGAGGTCCCAGCTTTCTGATCACATGCAATGCATGAAAAGCTGCTTTTTCTGGTATGTACTTTGTTAACGTGTCTTGTATTGGTACATTAAGCAAACTATTGAGTATGACTGAATATATGGAGAAGAAGCCAGCCTTCCCCATGCAGACTGACTAATCAGGTGTTTTGGGAGGAAATTTTCTGGTATTTGTCACCTCCCAGCCTGCAATCATGACATAACTCAGCTTTTGTTACAGCTACTTCAGTTTACAGAAATAGGGATGGTAAGTGCATCAAAGCTATTTCACACCAGTCTGTGGGGTCCTAAGACCCATTTCCTGACTGAACATTTAGAAAAAGTGTCCTTTAAAACCATCTCTATAATGTCCTATTCAGGAACATTTTTCCTCTTCTGCCTCTTCTGCCACTGCATGTAGGAGATACAAAATAGTCTTGCAGATGTACCAGCCATGAGATGGACAGTTTGAATATCTATGGTAGTATAGCCATTTACCAAAATGCTCAGTGGCTAGGTTGCAAGTAAATAACAGAATTATTGAATCAGGAATAATGTTTAGAAAAAAATGGGAGAACTTGCCAAAAGTATAGGCAAGTCCTATAGGAGGTCACACAGGAACACATCCAGGTGGGTTTTGAATGTCTCCAGGGAAGGAGACTCCACAACTCCCTGGGCAGCCTGTGCCAGTGCTCTGTCACCCTCACAGTGAAAAAATTCTTCCTGATATTTATATGGAACTGCCTATGCTCCAGTTTATGACTATTGTCCCTTGTCCTATTATTAGTCACCCCTGAGAAGAGTTTGATTCTGTCTTCCTGGCACTCGCCCCTTACATGTTTATAAACATTGTTGAGGTCACTCCTCATTCTCCTCTTCTCTAAGCTGAAAACCCCCAGCTCCCTCAGCCTTTCCCCATAAGGGAGATGTTCCACTCCCTTCATCATTTTGGTCTCTCTGCACTGGACTTTCAAGCAGTTCCCTGTCCTTCTGGAACTGAGGGGCCCAGAACTGGACACAATATTCCCGATGAGGCCTGATGAGGGCAGAGTAGAGGGGGAAGAGAACCTCTCTTGACCTATTAACCACCCCATCTAATGGACCACAGAATGTCATTGGCCTTCTTGGCCACAAGGGTACATGGTTGGCTCATGGTCACCCTTCCATCCACTAGATATATTTAGTTACTACTAATTGAAAAGCCCTTTCCTGCCTCACCTTCCTCAACAGTCTGTGTGACACCTCTGTACATCATACCCCTGAAATGGACAGGTACAGGACTAGTATGGCCATCCCCATAACCAACTGGGAAAATTACCTCTCTGAAAAATATCAAGTCCTTCCTTTTTGTCACTCTTCACACTGAAAATAGCAGAATACAGAACTTTAGGACTCCAACTTTTAGTTGGAGACATGAGCAAGGGACAGCTGACTTTCAGTGTCAGTAATGGCTCATGGGAAGATAGTGGCACCACCTTTGGCAAGAACATTTTAACTGTACAAAGGTGAGAGCGTGACTTTTTCTGCTGCACTTATACACAATTATCCTTGGGGAAGAAGAGATTTGTGACATGCAAGATCAAGAGAGCTGAGGCATGGAACTTCAATGGTTTTAAAATAAGCTGTAATGAGACTAGTCTCTGTCTGAGCTACAGTAAGAAATATGAAAATATCTGTGTGGCAAACCCTTGCCTTTATAATGGATATGTCTACATTTATGCCTTGACAAAAAGAGGCCTGATGTGCATAGCACGGTTTTGTTTGAGGTCTTACTAGTTTACGTCATACATGAGAAATACTCTTTTTCTAGTAAAATAAAGATAAAACTTTTTGTGGTTCCCCCCCCTGGAATTATTTCTCCCTTTATGACTTAGTTTGATTCCATCTCCATTTTTCTCAGATATACTAAGCCTTGAAAAATTCTTCAGTTCATAGTGCGCTTGGCTTACCTTTTTGCTTTTTGATGCCTGAATGAAAAAACAGGTTTTAGATGTACTTGTAGAATATATTTTCTGTATCATTTTGATTTTATCAAGCCAGAGTACTTTTAATCAAGTTGAGAAATAAATTTTCTAACCTTGAATTATGTTCTAGTGACTGAAAAAGACAATAATAGGGATGTTGACATCATCTAGACTCTATTCACTGTGCCTCTTGAAAATGGCATTAAATGCTTTAAACGTAGGAGTCAAGTGACAATGGCATTACCTTAGAGCTTCTATGAAGGTAGCACTTGTCTTGTATGGTTGAGTTACAGTCAAAATACCATTTTGTCTGTAGTTTTATCTCTACCAAGAAGGAAATAGTGGCTTTTGACCACAGCCAATATTGTGAGAGCTACTCTGTTTAAAGAGGCCCACAGAGAACTTTATTTTATGCTTACTCGTAAACACTTAGAGGTATGTCGGGGTACTGAAATTTAAAGTGCTGTAGGGCATCTCTATGTTTATACTTCTCTGCATTCATTGCATTTACTGTCTTGGTTTGGTGCTAGCTGTTGCTTTTCATTGAAGGTGTCACAAGAGTCTTTGGACTTGTAAGCACCACAGTCCTTTGTTTTGGAAACTGTTGTGTAAGTCAAATTTTTAATCATATTGACATCATTCTAAAGCTTTCCATCTCTCATATGATTTGTTCTGGGCTGAAGAGCCTCTGTCACTTGAATGCCATAATTTCTAAGAATTATAGTCATATTGCTGAGTATTTCCTTTCAGACAACTTGCAGTCTGACTTTATTCAGATTATTTTTTTGTTTACTCCTGCTATCCTATTGTTTTTATCTTTCTAGGCCCTAAAGGCCCCATAGGATAGATCCTTTTTATTCTGATCTCTTCATGGTGAACCTACTCAGGACTGACTTTCTGTTCTATAATGTATTGGCTGGAACTAAAATTTTATGTCTAGATTCCGGGGGCTAGTAATTTGCTCTAGATTTGTCAAGAGTCAGCATTCTAGGCAGTATAAAGCCATTATTTTTCTATGAGATACCATTCCTGCATTGCTAGAAATGAGTGGGAGAATATAATAAAAACTTGAGATTTTAAGAAGGACTGGATCATGCTCATTTGGGCCAAAACATTGCTGTTTTTTTCCTTTGAGATCTTAACCTTTTATTACATGAAAATTTCTTCATTATGCAAGCAAAATGTTTTCACTGTTCAGAATGTGAGTCAACTTCCAGTTGACATCCTCTTCAGAGTTATATATGGCTGAACAATTCCAAGGCAGAGTTTCAAAATTTTATGTTTTGAATCAAGTGAATGTGTAGATACATTTGAGTTATATAGAAGCAGCAATAGCAATTGTACTTTGCAACAGAGAAAAGAAGGCATTATCGATCCTTAAAGTTTTTTAGTAGCCAGTGGGATTTTTCAGCTTTAGTAACAGATCAAGAACTGCCACCAGAAAAAATTCCAAACAATTTATTTATTTTATTTTATTTTATTTTATTTTATTTTATTTTATTTATTTTATTTTATTTTATTTTATTTTATTTTATTTTATTTTATTTTATTTTATTTTATTTTTATTTTATTTTATTTTATTTTATTTTATTTTTTAATTTTATTTTATTTTATTTTATTTTACTGTGTTTTGGGTTTTTTGTCAGTTTCGTTTTTGTGGCTGTTGTTTTGGGGATTTTTGTGTTTGGGCTTTTTATTTGTTTGATTGTTTTTGTTTTGTTTTGTGTTTTGTTTTCCTGGAAAAACCTGCTAGGAATACTAGTGTAAAAATTCCATCTACAAGCAGAGACAAAAGGGGAAAAATTAATTATTAAGAATGATATACCCTGACAAAACATGTATTAGTCTTGTGCTGAAATTAACATACATGTCCCTGATATTATAATAGATGTGAGACAAGTACTGGGAACAAAAGCTTACATTCTTTCAGTATGCTAGCATTATGTATGCTTGTTTAGTGTTGATGACTTAAATCATCTGGCTTTGCAGCATTTGTTTGAAAGTGAAGCTTGGTATTAAACAAAAATTGTTATTGATTATTTCAATACTCTTTTTATTTAAAAATGTTATCTAGGTATGCATATTCTTTGTATTGAGTGATGAATCCTCACTGTCTTATTGAAATAAATTATAAAGCTCAACACACTGTTTGGTATCTTAAAAAATGGGTTTAGATGCCTGATTAATTTGATGAAATGTGCTTTCTCAGAATACTTTGTATTTTGTCTTTCTAAAACATGTTTTTTTTCTTGCTTGTTTTATATCACACAACTTTATATCACACACTTTATATCAGTCTAAAGTGATGACAAATCACTTAACATCAGTGTAAGAAGCGGTGAATTAATGAGCATGATCAATATTTTAAGTAAAGGAGTCTGGCATACACTTACAAATGGTGCCTCACAACAACCTGGAAGTTGTTACTAAATTAGTAGCAATTTATCGTGAATATGAATATTTTTGCCTTTTGTTTATATTGAATTCTGGTCTATAATGAGATCTCTGAGATAAACGGGGCAAGATTAGTGGGGAATATACATTCAGAGTATGTATTTTGACTCGGGCCTTAAAAATGGGCAACTGCTCTTGCAAAGGGACTCATTGCATCAAAATGTCATTAGGATTTAATGCTAGTTTAAGAGTATACATGTGGAATATTTTGGACTTTTCCAGACTAGTCCTCTAACCACTTGCATTCCTAATGATGAAAAATTCCTAAAACTGTATCTAGTTTTCAAAATTATTTAGAGTTTCTTAAGACTTATTTCAACTAGAAGCTGAATAAATTCTGGATCAATGTTGTTCTCCTATCTTTTAAACATGTCTGGAACCAACTTTGTGGCAGTGTCCCTGGAGTACTGCTAAGGTTAATACTGTTTTTCTTTTATTACATTTAGAAAATAAGTTCAGGTGTCGCTGTGCATGGTGAATATCATGGCTTAGTTTACACTTTTTCCAAGCTTCTCATCCCTCACAATTTTCTATTTATTTATGTGAACATGAATTATAAAATGGATCATGTGCTGTCAGAAGCAGAAATTTTTATTTATTCTTTTTGTCATTATGAATGGGACCATCAATTTTATTTTTGAAGTACCTAAAATTTTTCCAAACTATTAGTATACTCTTAAGAGAGAATGCAAACAAAACTGGGACGCTTTCAGTGACCTACATCCATGCTGATTACCTGTTTCATTACTGTTTGCCCCTAACCAAAGGAAACAAAATACATGTCAGCAGTAATGAAAAATGAAAGTAGGTCAGTCTACAAGACCTCTGCATCAAAACCAGAATAGAATACACATTTTCCAAAGAAAAACAAGTAATAATTATGTTAATGAAAGACATTTTAAAGTGTTATAGTATTAGTCAGAATTATTAGCAGAGAATTATTCAGTTATCTTTCCTTCCATGTAACTTAACTCTGGGAAACAGGAAGTACTACAAATAAAGGACTTTCATCTTCCTTGACATAATCCATACAAGATATTAGAAATTACTTAGCTGTATCCTAAAATTTTCTCTCCTTTCAATGGGTTTGGAAAATAACTGAGCAATCAAGAAAGGAACTGCAAATATTTCAGCAAACCTGAAGAATTTTAATTTGTAGGGTGGAGGAACTTTATGTTATGCTTCCTATGTGGAGACTTTAAACCTATCTCAAAGATGAATGTATGTAATGACATCTTATTATAATTAGATGATTGATGTAATTCATACAAATAAAATCTAAAGTGTGTTTCACTGATATGTATTTTTGAAGGTTTTTGAAGGATCTGATAGCAGAACATGTCCTTTGTACATCTAAGGTCCCAGTTTTGACTCCACTTTACGCCTTTTTCTCTGGTTGTGATGTGTGCATGTCTAAAACTTTTTGATTGAAATAAATGATTTAAGATTGTAATGTGAAGTTAACATGTAATATCATGTTGATCTTGAGCCTCACAGGAGCTATACAGGAGAGTGGCTTTTCAGTAAAAAGATTAATGTTTGAGTGGACATGTATTTGAGGGCTTCTCCATCTACATCATTATGTCCCAGAAAAGGCTTCTCTGCCTTCTTGCGCCACTGCAGACTAGTAATCTAAAATTACACACCAAGAGGAACTTTGCTTTAAATTGTGCTAGTGTAAATTCTCATTAATTCATCTCTATGTTTTCAGTGCTCTGCTGTCAGGCATCAGTTTTCTGTATCAGAACTATAATAAAATATGAAGACTTACAGAAAAGATGCTTTCTTTGAGTAAATCAGTGGATGAATGAAAAAATGAGAGGGCTGTTACTGCCTGTAGGACTGGATCTGGCTGAGATGAATTTATGAGGGTTGTGTCTTCACAGAGGCCTCTCTGGACCTCTGCTTTGACTTTATGTATCAAATACTTTAAAAATGTATAAAATATATTTTTATATATAAAATATAAAACATAAATATATATAATATAAAATGTATACAATACATTTTAAAAAATGTATAAAATACGTATAAAATACTTTTGATAACACACCAGTCTTTTGGCTACTGCAGAATGGTGCTTGCATAGCAAAAAGTCTGTTCAAATAGAGTTGTTAATTCTTGGCAAAGTAAGGAGGGAGGCCAGCAAAACCACTACCATGGACTTCTGTAAGGCAGACTTTAGCCTGTTCAGGACACTTGTTGAGAGAGTCCCTTGGGAGATAGGATGAAAGGCAAAGGAGTCCCGGAAGGCTAGACATTGCTCAGGTAGGAAGTCTTACAGGTGCAGGAGCAAGTCATCCCCATGTGTTGTAATTCAAACCATCTGGGAAGATGACCAGCCTGGCTGAACTGGCAGTTTTTGCTGGTACTCAGGAAAAAGAAAAATAGTTTATCACCTTTGAAAAAAGGGGCAGGCATCTCAGGATACACACATCTCAGGCAACACAGGCTGGAGAGCTGGACAAAGAAGAACCTGATAAGGTTCAAAAACAGCAAGTCCTGCACATAGGGATGAAGAACCCCAAGAATCAATGTAGGTTAGGGGTGGACTTGCTAGAAAGTAGTTCAGAGAAGGATCTGGGGGTCCTAATAGACAGTAAATTACCCATGACCCAGCAGTGTGTCCTTGCTGCCAGGAAGTCCATTGGAATCCTGGTTTGTACAAAGAAGAGCATGGCCAGTAGCTTGAGGGAGGTCACTGTTCCCCTCTACTCTGCCCTGCTGAGGCCACAGCTGGAATACTGCACCCAGTTATGGGCTCCCCAGTTCAAGAGAGACAGGAAACTACTAGAGAGAGTCCAGTGGAGGGTAATGAAGATGACTGGGGGATTGGAGCATCTCTCTTGTGAGGAAAGGCTGAGAGAGCTGTGACTCTTTAGCCTGGAGAAGAGAAGGCTGAGGGGAGAACTTGTTAAAGTCTACAAGTATCTAAAGTGTGGGTGCAAGGAAGATGGAGGTGAACTCTTCCCAGTTGTTACTAGTGAGAGGGGCAATGGGCACAACATAGGAAACTACAAGAGTGACAAGGCACTGGCACAGGCTGCTCAGGGAGGTTGTGGCGTTCCCTTCTCTGGAGATATTCAAACCCCACCTGGCTGCAGTCCTGTGTAATGTGCTCTAGGTGATCTTGCTTTAGTGGGAGAGTTGGACCAGATGATCTCTAGAGGTCCCTTCCAGCTCTGATGAGGAGTAATACAAGGATCTTTCTAGGTCATGCAGAAAAAAAGCTAGAAAGACAAAAGCACAGCTGAAGCTCGTTTGGGCTACTGTATTAAGAGATAACAAGAGTTTTTAGAAATACACTAACAGCACAAAGAGAGCCAAGGAAAATCTCCATCCCTGTTTCTTCTATGACCAGGGGCCTAGAGCATGATGCAAAGGCTGTGGATGGTGTCTTCCTAGAGCTCAGAATTTAGCACTTCCATAGTGTTCTCCTAGAGGAGCTGGAGTATCATGGCTTAGCATCATGAATTCTTCTGTGGCCTGAAAACTGTCTGGACAATTGAGCCCAGAGAGTTGTGGTGAATGGAGTTAAATCCCATTGGTGTCCATTCACAAGCGGTGTTCCCCAGGGCTCAGTTTTGGTCTCAGTCTTGTTTAATATTTTTATTGGTGATCTGGATGAGTGCATTGTGTAAACCTTCAGTTAGTTTGCAGATGATACTAAGCTCAGTGGGAGTTTTGAGCTGCCTGAGGGTAGGAAGGCTCTGCTGAAGAACATGGGCAGGTTGGATAGATGGGCCAAGGCCAACTGTATGGGATTCAACCAGGCCAAATGTAGCATCCTACATTTTGGTTACAACCCCAGACAATGCTATAGGCTTGGGGAAGGGTGGCTGGAAAGGTCCCTGGCAGAGAAGGACCTGGGGATGCTGGTTGATTACTAGCTAAATATGAGCCAACAGTATACCTGAGTGGACATGAAAGCCAAGAGCATCCTGTCCTGCATCACAAATAATGTTGCCAGCAGGACTAGGGAGGTGATTGTTCTTCTGTACTCAGCACTGGTGAGGCCACACCTTGAACTCTGTTCATTTTTGGGCCTTCTACCAGAAGGACATGGACTTGCTGGAGCTTATCCAGAGGAGAGCAACCAAGATGCTAAACTGTCTGGAGAACAACTGTGAGGATAGGCTGAAGGAATTGGGATCGTTCAGTCTAGAGAAGAGGAGGCTGAGAGGTTCAGATTGGATACAAGGAAAAAATTATTACAGAAAGGCATTGGAACAAGTTCCCCAGTGAGGTGGTGGAGTGACCATCCCTGGAGGTGTTAAAAAAATGTGTGAATGTAGCACTTGAGGACATGATTTAGTTCTCTGGTGGTGTTGGGCTGATGGCTGGACTTGATGATTTGAGGTTCTTTCCAATGTTAATGATTCTATACTTCTATCATTCTATCCTAAGGCTTTGTCTCTGTTCATATCCTCTCCTCACAAAGGCCTGTAGGTTGGGGGTTGGCAAAAGTTTAGGAGGAAATACAACTGAGATAGACAATCCCAGATGGCCAAAAGGGTATTCCACAACACCTGGAATGGGATGCCCAGGGAAGTGATTGAGTCATGATCCCTGAATCTGTTAATTAGATATTTAGATATGGCATTGAGGGTTATGGTTTAGTGGTGGTCTTGGTAGTGTTACATTTGCTTGGACTTGATGATCATACAGATATTTTCCAACTTAAACAATGCTGCAATTCTATGATATTGTGCTTGGCAATAAAAGTTAGAAGAAAGAAGGAGAAAGGAGGGTCATTTGCGGTTCTGGCATTTCCCTTCACAAGTAACTGCTAGTCATGCTGAGGCTCTTCTTTCTAAAGAGGATGGACATCTGGCTGGACATCTGGCTGGACATCTGCCTGCCCATGGGAAGTGGTGAATTAATTCTTCTTTCTGTTTTGCTTGTGTATGCTGCTCTTGCTTTTCTTACCTTGATCTATGAGTCTTTCCCCCTTCCTTCTATATATCTTTGTATCCCAAGAAGAGGCAAGAGTATGAAAGGAATGGGTGTAACCATTTAATGAACTCGCTGCAGTGCACATCTTAGTGCTTCAGCTGAAGTGGTGGTACACTGTGGAAAGCCTATTAAAAAAAAAGGCAAAATATCACTTGACAGAGAGGACAGACAAAATGTGACAGCAACAGCTTTGCAAACACCAAGGTCAGGCAGAAAGTGAAGGAAGAAGTGCTCCATGCAGCAGAGCAGCAATTCCCCTGCAGCCCATAGTGAGGACCATAGTGATGACAAGTTTTCCACTGAAGTCCACAGTGGAGCAAATATTCACACTGCAGCCTGTGAAGGACTGCAATTGCAGCAGGTGGACATGTCCTGAGGGAAGATGCAGTCCATGAAGAGCCCATGCAGGAGCAGGCTCTTGGTAGGAGACCTGAGCTGGACCACAGAAACATGCTAGGGGAAGAGATTTAGACAGAAATACAGGTCCTTTAAATCTAAAGATACCATTGACAGAACAGAGACTAAACACAATACTCTAATCTTAAAATGCCATTGTCAATTAGCATTACAATCAATTAGCATTACATTAATTGGCATAATTTTTTCCTTGGTAGTAAGTGCACCCTCCACGGGCACCCCCTTGTTGTGTGGGAAGAGCTTGCTTGCCCTTGTGAGGTTGTGAGCTCTGCTGGCAGTGGCATGTGCCTCCAGTAGGGTCTCCCATGCCAGACAGGTCACAACTGAAGGGTCAAAGTGTGCCCTTGGGCAGGATGGGCTCACTAGCTGTCAGGCAACCATCCTAGGAGAAGGGCAACTCTAACTCCAAACCTGGGTAAATGGAGCTCGTATAGCCCTATAAGGCCATCCATCTAAGAGAAGGATACTCTAAATAAACCTATGTCCTGAGGACTTCATTGTCACTGTCCAAGCTTGCTAGGCCCTGGCAGATGAACCTTAGGGGTAAAGGGTGGGGCCAGCTCCATGCATGCTGTGCCTCATCGAAAAAAGCCACAGTGCAGGCTCGAAGGGTGAACCCACACATATAAAGCCCCTGCAGCAACAGGCGAGGGTTGAAATGGGAGGTGAAAGGTGCACTGGAAGCCACAGACCCATGCAGGTGGCTCAGGACTTTGGTCACTCGAGACTGACCCAGGAGATGGGAGCCTTGTTTGGTAGCATCCCAAGTGACCAAGAAGCCTATTTCAAGGAGAGCACTGCTTGCTCCACACAGAGAGGAGCCTAGAAAAGGTCGTCTGACCAAAGCTCATCTCCGCCCCTAATCCTGCTGGCTACCCACAGTCAATGGGCATCTTCTGATGTGGTCAAAGAAAGACAAAGAGACAGAGGCATACACCTGCTCTAGAGGTGTGTTCAGATTGACACTCACATATTGGACCATCAGAACCATGCTTGATACAATGGACAGTGGAAGTCCTGAGCATTGTTCTCCTCTAATTGCTTGCAAACTATCATGACTTAACATCGACATTACTGCTCTCAATGAAGTTCATCTTCATGAGGAAGGCAGTCTTAAAGAACATGGTGCTGGCTCCTTACTCTATTGGTCAGACAAACCCAAAACTGAAAGACACTTCTCAGGAGTCAGCTCCATCGCCTCCAAACTAGAAAATTTGCTGACAGGTCATTCTGATTTCATTATTTCCTTACGCCTCCCACTACACAACAAGCAACATGTTGTTCTTTTCAGTATTAATGCCATAACCCTTCAAGCTGACCATGCAGAAAAAGACAAATCTTATGCTGACCTGCACCGCCTCACCCAAAAGGTTCCTGCAGGTGATAAGATCATAATCCTTGGTGACTTCAATACCAGAGTAGGAAAGGACTATGAAGCCTGGAAAGGAGTATTAGGCAAGCATGGTGTTGGAAACTGTACTGACAATGTCTCCTGCTAGAGTTTTGTGCTAAGCAGCAGCTCACCATCAGCAACACTATCTTCCAACAGAAAGACAGCCTGAAGACAACCTGGATACATCCTCACTCCAAGCACTGGCACCTCACTGACTATGTCTCAGTGTGCCAGAGAAATGTTGGTGATGTCTGTCATACCTGAGCGATGCCCAGTGCAGAATGTCATACAGAGCACTGCCTTGTGCAATGCAAACTTGCCCTCTACTTTAACCCCAAACCTAAGAGGGGTGGCATCCCAAGGAGGAGGCATAAAGTTAATGATCTTCAAAAACCTTCAAGCTAGACTTTTAGATCATCCCATAGACCCCTCTTTGGCATCGCTTCGGCAACACATTAAAAGTAGCATCCTGCAGTACTCTGAAGAATGCCTAGGGTTTTCCTCAAAGAAAAACAAAGATTGGTTTGATGAAAACAACCAAGAGAGCCAAGAACTTTTGAAGAAGAAGAGAACCATGTCTTTTGTCTTGCATGCATTAAGCTCCAGCAGAAAATTTGAGACATCCAGAACAAGTGATGGATCAACCTAGCAGAAAAGGCGGAACTCTGTGTAGTTATGGGTGACCACAGAGGGCTCTATGAAGCACTGAAAGCAGTGTATGGACCCACACACCAGGTCCAAAGCCCCCTGCTCAGTGCAGATGGCCAAATGCTTCTGGCAGATACAATCTCCAACCTGAACCAATGGTCTGAACGTTTTCAGACTCTCTTCAGTGTCAGCCGTGTAGTCCAAGGCTCAGCAATTCAGCACATTACACAACAACCGGTGAAAACTGAATTGGGCACAGCCCCTACTTTGGGAGAGACTCTCAAGGCCATACAGCAGCTGAAAACTGGCAAGGCAGCTGGGGTTGATGAAATCCCATCTGAAGTATGGAAGCATGCAGGCCAAGCAGTCCATGCTAAATTCACGAGCTCCTTGTAAGTTGTTGGGAACAAGGCAAATTACCACCAGATCTCCAGGATGCAGTCATCATCAGCCTGTACAAGAAAGGAAAAAGTCAAACTGCTCCAACTATCGAGGTATAACTCTGCTCTTCATTGTTGGAAAAATCCTTGCAAGAATATTTTTGAACAGGAAAGGAAAGGAAAGGAAAGGAAAGGAAAGGAAAGGAAAGGAAAGGAAAGGAAAGGAAAGGAAAGGAAAGGAAAGGAAAGGAAAGGAAANAGAGACAGGGAAAGGAAAGGAAAGGAAAGGAAAAAAGAAAAGAAAAGAAAAGAAAAGAAAAGAAAAGAAAAGAAAAGAAAAGAAAAGAAAAGAAAAAGAAGAGAAAAAGAAGAGAAAAAGAAGAGAAAAGAAAAAAGAAAAGAAAAAAGAAAAGAAAAAGAGAACAGTTAAGTTTTATCTGCAGGCCTTGGTCTCTGGCTCAGGATGGGAGGGTGGTGGCATAGGACCTGCTGTTCCTGCTTGGCTGCTGTTCTCAGCTTTTTTTCCTGATGGTGCTGTCCCACAGCTGAAGCCAAGGTGGCGAGAGAAGAAGGGGAGGAAGAGAGAGCCAGCCTCTTCTCCTTTTCTCTTTGTGTGGTTATACACGAAAAAAGGTTCTTTCTTTTCATAAATCACTGGCACACACTGGCAAAGATTTGCCATCCTGAGAACTTCTCTTTAAATTACTGGAATCCTTCAGTCCTTGTTGCCTTGCTAAATTTATTATCTTTGTCTTGACAGTGTACCAGGAGACCTTCTAATTAGCATTCTTATCTTTAGGCACCTGCCAGGCATGATACAAAACAGAAGCTGGTTAAGTTTGGGGTGCAAATCTGTTAATTGAGAATATGTTTGATATATTTTTAAAAGAGTAGAAAAAATGCTGATTCAAGAGACATATTTCATATTTTCAAAGTGTTTACATCAGACTCCTTCCTGATAACCAATGGTGTGAAACAAGGCTGCATTCTCACACCCACTCTATTCACAGTCTTCTTCAGCATGATGCTCCAAAGGCCCATGGCAGACCTTGATGAAGAAAATGGCATTTACATCCAATATGGTACTGATGGGCCTATCCAGCCTCAGGTGACTGAAGGCCCACACCAAGACCCTAAATCACCATGACCCAGTGATGCTTTTTGCTGACGATGCTGCCCCTGTTGTTCACATAAAAGCAGCTCTGCAGCGCATAACATCCTGCTTTAGAGAGGCTGCAGATCTTTTTGGGTTGGAAGTCAGCTTTAAGAAGACAGAAGTTCTCTACCAGCCTGCACCACAGGAAGACTTTCATCATCCCCACATCACCATAGGTGAACCAGAGCTTAAGTCAGTCCAGCAGTTCAGCTATCTGGGATGCATTATTTCCTCAGACACCAAGATCAACAAAGAGATAGACAACAGATTAGCAAAGGCACACAGAGCATTCGGAACACTTCATCAAAGAGTCTGGAACAATAAACACCTGAAGAAAAGTACAAAGATCAGTGTCTACACATCCATTGTACTGTCTACTCTTTTATAGGGGTCTGAATCATGGGTCATCTACCACCACCACCTGTGACTCCTTGAACCCTTCCATCAGTGCTGCCTCCATACAATCCTAAACACCCACTGGACTGACTGTGTGACCAATGTTCCTGTCCTTGAACAGGCAGGGGTCACCAGTATGGAGGCCATGATACTGAGGGCACAGCTCTGCTGGGCAGGGCACATCTCCAGGATGGAGGATCACCCCCTCCCTAAGATTGTGCTCTGTGGTGAACTTGCCACTGGCTGCTGCAACAGAGGAGCCCCAAAGAGGAGATACAAGGACTCCCTGAAACAATCCCTCAGCTTTGGCCATATTGACTGCCAGCAGTGTCCACTCTGGCCTCCAGTCAGGAGCCATGGAGACACACCATCCATAATGCTGCTGCCTCCTTTGGGAACACACATAGAATCAGTCTTGGGGAGAAAAGACAGCGCAGAAAGAACCGTGCCTTGGCTGTCCCCTCACAGGAGACTTTCTGCTGTGCCTTTTGCAGCCGCACTTGAGTGTCCCACATTGGCCTCATCAGCCATCAGTGTGCTTGCCGCAAGTGTGGGGAGAGCCCTTTTAAAGCTTTGTTTGTGAAGCCAAGCCATGAGTAAGTGCCATAATTTTTATATTGCTTTGTGTTGGTCTTCTGCCAGTGTAAATAATTATAGAACTGGGGCATGAATTCGTATATTTAAATAGATTATAATATCTGTCAGACATAGAACACATATAAATGTTTAACAATTTAACAGACTGAGGTCATGGGTTCTGCTGACTGTTTCATGAAGATTTATACAGAAAATTATTGTTTTGAGGATTTTTTTTTTTTAGGATCTTCATTGTTCTAACATCATAAGCATTTTTTAGGTATTAGTGTTCACTTTTCTCAGATACAGTAAATAAAGTTTTAGGTTGATTATTGTGAATTCTATAAAGCAAGTTATTCTTGATAAGACCACTTAGAAGTTGCTGAAGGGGCTATTATTTCCCTTAGGCTCCTTTTTTTCCTTTTAGTGATAGTTCTAGTTTTCCAGAAGTCTATTTATAAAGCTCCATTCTGCTTTGTTATTTTTAAACAGGAAAGAAGACCTGCAGTAGAATACTAGTGCTGATACTATGAACAATTTAAAATTATACCCTTTTAGTCAGCAACAAGGTGACTGGTGAAAAGTATAAAATGTAGCCTGCAGTAACTAGATAATTTTGGGAATGGTTTTGGCAATAATGATCAAATAAGAACAAGACAAATTCTAGTAAAGTATAATAAAAGAGTGATTTTCTCTTCTAATAAAAATATTTCAGATAAACTCTCCCTGCTTGTTGTTTATAATCATATATTTCTGAATTTTCTGTACAATCATGGACTACAAATACCATGTGGATGTCTGCCACTGAAGATGGAACTTCACACTTATCCCTTTTAAAACACCAATAAACAAACACCATCTGCCATCATTAAGACAAGACCTAGACAGGACATTCCACCTTTCTGCAGAGAAGACTTTGTTTGGTCTGTGCTTGATTTTTTAAGTCTATGCATGGAGATACTTAGAAATGTTTCATTTCTCATAAATAATACAGATTAATATAATACGTGGTTTGAAACTCAGGCCCAATAATGAGACAGATGCATCACATAAGCTATTTAGGAGAAAGCAGGAGAAATATTACGCATGCAGTGAATAAACAGGTAGTCTGGATAAACTTTTTGTTAATTCATGTCAATTTTTTTTATTCAGTGCATGAATGAGTAGCCAATCCACAAAATTTACAGGTGTGTTGACTACAGGTGGCAGGTAGTGGAATCTTTTGCATGAAATGCAAACAATGTTATATATAAAGATGAAGCCATAAAGAGTAGCATCAAATAGAAAAGGTCCTGCTGATGTGTAAGTAATAGGGACCAGAATTTTATCGTGGGTATAGAATAGGCAGGTACTACAGAAAAGTGTCATGTTCTTGACTACACTTGATCAGACTGCTTTGCGATGAAGTGGAGTGAGAAAATACCATGAAATGAGGAACAGTTAATTTATTAGTGAAACATGAAAGCATAGTATCGGAGAAATAAAACATTAAACTCCCTTACAGGATGAAGAAAGATTGGGTGGCATAGGCTCTCCATACATTAGCTAAAATGCTTTTTATAAGGACAGCCTACCTCTAGCTTCATGTCTGGCTGTTCATTCACTATACTGGCCCATATAAATGTGCTACATGCACCAGTTATTTACAAGTGCTACAGAGAACTTTGTACGCCTCTGCGATTAACTTATTGAAGGGAAAACACCCAGAGAGTGCAACAGCAGAAGAGAGACCATTGCCCAGAGCAGAGCAACGAAGGAGCAGAGAGGCCAAGGTCAGTGAGGAGGAAGGAGAGGGAGAAGGTGCATGAGCAGAGAGATATTTTTCTCTACATCCTGTGCTGAGATGACAGCCTATCCCCTGCAACCCATGGAGGAGTACGGTGGAACAGACCCTGAAGGATCACAACAGAGCAGATGCTGTGGGCCTGCTGCCTGTGAAGGGTCCTGTTGGAACAATTGTGGTTCTGCAACCTCTGGAAGATCATGGACCAGATGTTTTGGACCTGCATCTGTGGAGGAGACTATTCTGGGAGTAATCTGTGGCTCCATGGTTCGCCCATATTGGAGCAGTTTGTTCCCAAGGAGCTGTGCCTTGCAGGAATGCCTCAAATTGGAGGGGTTCATGAAGGACTTTCTCCTGTGGGAACTTTCTCATGTTGGTGTAGGGGAGGACGGTGAGGAAACCTTTCCCCTGAAGAGGAAAGAGCAACAAAAAATAACCTGTAACATCAGTAAACCTTGTTCCCCCATGACACTCTGAGGGAAGAGGGAGAGATTGCAGAGCAAAGTAATTTGCGCTTGGGAAGAAGGGAGGGACTGGGGAAAAACATTTAAGCTCTGGGTTGTATTTTGTCTTTGCCCTGTTTTGACTTGATTAATGATACATTAAATTGATTTTTTGTCCCAATTTGGATCTGCGTACCTATGACCATAATTGGTGAATGAAAACCTAATTCTTTTCTTGACCCACTAGTTTTTAGGTGGATTTCCTCCATGCCACCCCACAGAGGGGGCATGCATAGCCTTGTGTTCCTTTGTGATCAGTTTGGCTCAAACCACAACACAGAGCATCTGCGCTAGGCCTTTCAGAATTATATGCTTTCTACGCTGGTAATCAGGTCCCTCTTTTTAAGTCATTATGGAAACTGAGGTTTTGATATGAAAGGCTGAAACCAGTGGCTGAAACCAGTGGCTGATTTCAGTTTGGATTGTTATTTCCAGTTAAGGATTTATTAAAGTATTTGTTTGGAATCTGGCTTTCGGCTTTGAACATCTGCCAGTAAGTCACTTTTTAGAAATCTGATTAAGCAGAAGACACTGATTTGTTTTACTTTTATTTTAATTATTTTTAATTTATAAGGGGCTACATTCCTGCAGCTAGCTCTGAACTGATGGGCATGAGCAGATGTTATGGGCATTCTGTCTCTTTTATTGTTAGACCCATGTTTTCTAATACAGTTGACAATCTGATCATGGAAATATTTTCTGCCTTGTGAAAGTTTGAAATCTCTGAGTCTGAGAAAAAGGTCTGAATTGAGTTTTCTTTTAAACTCTGAAAGTGATTTGAGTTTGGTTAGTATTACAAACTTGTTTGGATTGGATTGTCTTCAGACATGTAAGTATATACAGCTTCCAGTCCTCTCCCCATGACATTCCTTTTGTAATATAAGGATTTTAAATCACTATAAATTGATTAACCTTTTTTTTTTTTTTTTTTTTTTTTTTTTTTTTTTTTTTTTTTTTTTTTTGACAGCTCAGAAAATTTACTTTTCTATGAGTCTTTATTTAGCTGTAAGGCATATACACCTTCTTTATGTGTATTTCCTTATACTAAAGGAAGTATCTCTTTAAAGACACTGTTGATGCATTCTTCAGCAAATTAATCTACCTGTAATCATTATGATTATTGTATTCCTTCCTTCCTAGTACAGGATCTCATAATAATACAGGTGTAATCTCCCAGTAATCAGAAAACATTACGGGGAAAGAATAGATATGCACCTTTCTAGACTAATACCTGGTCAGAAACTGTTTCAGATTCACAAGGCAAACCCTAATTTTGGTTTGCTCTAGGGAGGAAGTAGTCTAACCCATTCTTCTCTGACTCTGATGATCAGAAATGAGGAGGAAGAAGCTAAGATTTTGCACAATATTTCATCCTACTCATACTGGTGGAATGGTAAGAATAGCCTTAGAATGCTTATCTTACTAAGACCTAGAGTCCACAAGCAGTCTGTGCCAGAGGAAGAGCGACGGACAAACAAAACAAGGTGGCATTCGTATTGGCCTCACTTTTTCTTACGTGTTTCCACAGAACTTTGAATACATATTACCCATACTTTTTGATATATGTCTTTTAGACGATTTCCCTGGACAAAGAAGAATGTAAATTTTGAAGCTATGCATTGAAATTCTGTCTGTCTGGGTCTTTACCAGCCTGATTCTCATTTAAGTACTGTCCTTGAAAATGAGTGTTCTTTCCCATTCCACTGAAGCATTAAAAGAATATTAATCTGGTAGTTCCATGATACACTGTGGTAGGTTGACCCTGGCTGGCTTCTGCATGTCCACCAAGCCACTTTCACTCCCCTCATCCTCATTAGCAGGATAGGAAGGAGAAAATAATGTGTGAATGAGCTCATGAGTCAAGATGAAGGAAGTTTAATAAAGCAAAAGTAAATGCTGAATGGAAGCAAAGGAAAAAAGGATTTATTTTCTACTTCCCATCAGCAGGTGATGTCCAGCCACTTCCCAGAAAGTGAGGCTTCAGTACACCAAGAAATTGCTCTGGGAGACAATGGTTATAATGAGAAATGCTGCCATCCCTCTCTTCCCCTTCCTTCCACTTTTTCTTTTAGACTTTATTACTGAGTACTGTCACATGGTATGGAAGATCCTTTTGGTCAGTTTGGGTTAGACACCTGGGTTATGTGCCCTTCAAAACTCTTGCCCATCTCCAGCCTACAAGTCTTTGGGAGAGAAGGGTGGGAGGTGGAGAGACAGCCTTGAAGCTGTGTGAGCACTGCTCTTAAATAGCCAAAATGTGCATGCATGATCATCAGCTTTCTAGCTACAAACACAAAGCAGAGCAAAATGAGAGCTATTATACTGAAAATTAAATGCAGCTCAGCCATATCCAATACATGCGCAGACTAAAAAATATCTGTAGCCTGTAATAGGTCCACCCTTTCAGTGAAACTTGCTTAAACCTAATTGATCACGAAAGACAGAGGAAACACTTGTGTCCTGCTTGATTGCTGCCCCATCCTGTGGTCTTCTACAAATGCTAATACAGCTGAAGCATTCCTTATTTGTTCAATCTGATGGATTATTGTTGTGTCTGGGTTTGCACTTTGAGCTCTTTAAGAGAATGGTATTGTCTGCTTCTGTCCAGAAATATGAGTATTCCTGCACTATGTAGTTTTGTTATTTAACTTGCAGCTTTCTCTTAACTAAAATCATCAAAAATTATGAAAGATGGAGACTAAGATATCTCAGACTATGGGATGTTACCATTTACATTCTTAGTCTTATTTGAGCTTCTTATATCTTCTTATTTGACAGAGAACCCTAACAGACTTTGTCAAATTTCTTGACATACAGAACTCAAATATAATAAATATATTGGTTGAAACCTTTTAGGGACTTAACATACCATAGTTGGCATTGGCCAAAAAGGAAGTCCGGCATTCACCTGGACTTGTGCAAAGCATTCGGCACTCTCCCACATGACATTCTGTTCTCTAACTTGGAAAAAATCTGATTTGGATATGGAATTGGCTCTATTGCTGCACTCAAAGAGTTGTGGTGAATGCCTTGGTGTCCAAATGGAGAGCAGTGACCAGTGGAGTTCCTCAAGGGTCGGTACTGGGACTAGTGTTATTTAACTCCTTTGTTGGACACACGGGCAGTGGAACTTAGTGTACCCTTAGGCACTTTGCTGATGATACCTAACTATGTGGTGTGGTTGAAATGCTGGAGGGAAAGGATGCAATTCAGAGAGGCTTTGACAGGCTTAAGAAATGGGGTCATGCCAACCTCATCAAGTTCAATAAGGCCAAGTTGAAGGTCTTGCGCCTGGGTCTGGGAAATCCTAAGCACAAATAGAGATTAGGCAGAAAATGGGTTGAGAAGAGCCATGAGGATGACTTGGGTGCATTGGTTGTTGAGAAGATCAACATGAGCTGTCAGTGTGCACTTGCAAGCCCAGAAAGGCAGCCGCATCCCCAGTTACATCAAAAGAAATGTCGTCAGCAGGATGAGGGAAGTGATTCTCCCTCTGCTCTTGTGAGACTCCCACCTGGTGTATGGTGTCCATTTCTGGAGCTTCCAACACAAGGACACAGAGATGTTGGAGGGAGTCCCAAGGAGGGTCACAGAGATGACCAGAATGCTGGAGCACCTCTTCTGTGGGGACAGGTTGAGAAAGTTGGGGCTCTTCATCCTGAAGAAAAGAAGGTTCCAGGGAGACCGTATATCAACCTTCTAGTACCTGAAGGGGGCCTACAGGAAAGCTGAGGAGAAACTTTTTACAAGGGTTTGCAGTGACAGGTGAAGGGGTGATGATTTTAAGCTGGAATAGTGTAGATTTGGGTTAGATACAACAAAGAAATTAGTTAGTGTGAAGGCGGTGAGTCACTGGCACAGGTTGCTCAGGGAGGTTGTGGCTGCCCCCTCCCTGGAAGTGTTCAAGGCCAGGCTGGATGGGACTTTGAGCAATGTGGTCTACTGAGAGGTGTCCTTGCCCATGCAGGGGTCTTGGAAACAGATGGTCTTTAAAGTCCCTTCCAACTGAAACCATTATATGATTCTATGATCTGTGCTGTAATAATGATGATTATTTTAGAAGATTTAAGATTACTTTGAGGAAACAAATGGAGAGAACAATACAAAAGCTAGCAGACATTCCCCACATCCATTTCCCAAACCCACTTAGAAATAGAGATGAATTTGGAAAAATCTTTTATATCAGAGCCTGGGTTCTGGCTATATAAGATTACTTTGCAACAATATAAGGTGCATAAGTGCCTTTTCATCGTATGAAGAAACCATGCCTGCTGGCAAATGAATCATATTATAAAAATTGATTGTATCCCAAAAGGGAAAAATGTTATTGAAGATCCAATGGCCTGGGATGATACACCATTGATCATTGTAAGAAATACTTCCAGAAACTGTTTTTAATCTTTCCACCAGAGCATTAGCAATTACTCTTTAGCCCATGGTGAGTAATGGCTTGAGTTTCCGAGTTTCCCAATCGATAAAACATTTACCCTACTACTACAAATGTGCTCTTCGCTTAGACAAGCAGAATTTTTCTTCCAATTACTCTTTTTTTAGTGTGACCTCATAAAATGTTTTTGAACATATTTCAAGGCTATTTAAAGAAAGGGAAAAATACTTTTCCTCCCATGTACATTTATTTATTTTCGTCATTCTGTTTTAAGAAGTAAGTCATTAAGCTTTTGTAGGACTCAGGATCTTGCTAGCTTGCCTATTTGATGCTCTGCACAATTTCCTCCAAATATGGGTGAAAATAAACTGCCAATTATGTTTTTTACTTAGAAAATAAATATATTGCAAAAGTATGCTAACTTAATTCCAAAAGTATTTTAGATTTCTTAAACAAAGGTGAATATTGTTTTCATACTATCCTAACTCTATATAA
Source organism: Florisuga fusca (assembly GCA_038090715.1). NCBI lineage: Eukaryota > Metazoa > Chordata > Aves > Apodiformes > Trochilidae > Florisuga > Florisuga fusca. The sequence goes on from JAAWXA010000012.1 coordinate 20,017,827, forward strand.
ACACAAAATTAAAAAAGCATAAATATACTTGGATGTATTCTGTAATACTGTGGTTAATGAAGAACAATCACAAAGAACAATGTTAGCAGGCTAATGAATAACTTTGCAGCAAATGAAATATGTTGAGATATAAAGATAGATGCTCATAAATGCTCTTTGATGATTGGAAAGTTAATGTTCAATCAAGTTTCTCTTCCCCAGAGATTGCATATTATCTCTCTCTGTACAAAACACACACACACACACCCCTAATGTAAAAAGTTCATAGCCATTATTTAATATTCTTTATGCCCTCTGCTTGGAACAAGGTGTATTTCACTCCATTTATTAGAAGCTTCAACTTTCACATTTATACAATGAAGTATGAAATCTAAAAAGGCACTAGTTTCTTATGTGCTTCAGTGGATTTAACAGAGAGATAAAATTTCACAGCCTAAACTTTTCTGTGAACAGGTAGGTAAATAAAATGAAATACTTCTAATCCAGACTGTGCGTACTCTGGGAGTTGTGATTGTTCTTGACCAGAGCAAAGAGCAAGAGGAGACTTGAGAGAAGAGGTTGAGGGTGAAAGATAAACAGATTGTAAGGGTTTATTGGCAATTTAGAGTAGTAATTAAGATGCTTAGCTAGAGTGGGACAGAGTTGACTATAGATTTCACAGATTTGAATCGCCCAAGAAAACTATGATGATGTATATCACGTTTCTTGCAAAAAAATAGACTTCTGATTTAAGTTTTTGCAGACAGGGCTAGAAAAAGTGCAGCAAACTCTTAAAAAAAAGTCTGGTCATAATGAAAATCAGTGGTAAAGTGACTTTTGAGAGTACGAAAGATAAAATAGAATTCCAAATTCCTCTACCTCTTGCCAGTCTTTACTTCTCCTGTGGTAAAAAGGGATATGGATGGGATGATTTTTGTTGAAGGAATGTTGAAACCTTTAGCTGGTTGCTGGAGCCCAGTCAACCAAGCACTTCAGAAATGTCCCTTCTAACAGTTTTCTGCAACTTATTAGGGATTTAGTTATGGGAAACCTGATGAGGAAGAAGGAACTTGAAGTATTTAGCACAAAAAGGGTTATGCATGTTTTTTGTTGGGCTGTGGTACTATTTTTCATTACCACTGAAGGTGAAAGGTTCATGCTTTATGCTGTGCGATTCTTGTATTTTGTTAGAGCAAGTAATGAAATATGTGACTAAAAACCAAACAGTATAAACCCAATTATTATACAAAATATCATAATGGAAAGTTGAGCATATTATAAATCCTTTTCTATGCCAACAATTTGATTCCATGGTACAGATTAGCTTTAAATATTTTACATATAGGAAGTAACTGATCGTACACCAGAGCAGCAGGCTTAAATGGTAAAAGGCAATATAAAGTTAGTAGTTCTTAGCTTGTGCTGAAGGATTAGGTGCTTCTCCTGGTTGCCATGTGTATTCCTGTGACTGTGGGAAGAGGACAGTATTACTCATCCATTTGTGTTCCTTTGATCAGTCTTGAAGAAGATGCACAATTTGCAAACCTGCTCCACTGAACAAGATACTGAGTTAAGTTCTAAAGACATTTCCTGTGGTCGTCTCTTTATCTACCTTGCTAAATCTCAGATTCTAGTTTCTGAAGCTGTGACTGTGAAACTGATATGCTAGGCTTAGCATCAGGAATCTATTTTTAAAATGCTAATGCCCTCCGACACTAATGTTCTCACAGCCACCTTCCTAATCTATCTTTACAACCATTCCAGCAGAGGAATTTTGGTTATTGGATTCGTTCTAGAGATTACTGTGGTTCAGTGAGGATCCTGTGGAATGATAAAAGACTTTAAGTCTTCTGTGCTGCTTTTTTGTAACCCTCGGTCATTCTACAGGTAGGAGTGAGACTTTCTTTTTGTTGTTTTCTATTGTTATTATTGATAATATTAATATTATTATCATTATTATTATCATCATCATTATTACTACTAACGTTATTACTATTATTACGTTCTTTGTCCCAAGACAAGAATCTATTTGTTAATAGCATGCAGTATAGACAGCATTAAGGAATAGACTCTTCATCTCTGTTTCCTTTATGTTTTGAGCTGTACCAATATCATTGTTTTAATTGACATCACACAGTCATTTAGATCAAGACGGAAGTTTGTGTGTTCTAAATCTGATATCTGGTAACTGCCCTTGCTAAATTGCTTTTTAAAGGCTCTTGGATTCTACTTGTACTGACTCAGAATTTATAATTGTAATGAATATGTGTCATCACTGTTTTTGTGTCTTGTCACCCTGAGAAACGAATATAGATTTTTTAAGTCCCAAAAGGTCTTCAGGATGATGAGAATGTATTGAGACACCTGTTCCTTGGGGAATGAACAGAGAATATTTGAAGCCAGCCACACATTTCTATTCATCCTGAAGGTAACCTGAAGAACAGCATCCTGGTGCTTCTTTAAAGGAGAGAGGTTACCAGGCTTTCTCCTTTGTTTTTTTTGGGTTTTTTGTTTGTTTGTTTGTTTGCTTTTGTTTGGGGTTTTTTTGTTTTTTTTGTCAAGCATTAAGATGTGGTATAAAATTTTCACACAGGTGTAAATTGATAGCTAAAATCAGAGCACCGGAGAAAAAAAAAAAATATAATCATAATTATTTTATTCCTTGAGTGACAATTTAGAAAGGAAATAAGCTTCTTAGAGAAGCAAAAGAATCTGTTTCCATGGATGAATACCTTGCTAGTATCCACAAGTGATGTGTAAACTTGTAATATTTTATTCTGATTTGTGAAATGTAATTCTGGTCTCCATTTATTTTTTGCTGCCATAGTAATAGCCTTGATTGGGGTAAACTTTGGCTCAAAATATCACAGTGAGGTATCTGATCAGAAAAGTTCCATTTACAATTGTGTTCACCAGGTACAGGAAGAGGCAAAAGCCGTGCTGGGTATTCATGTCAAGTCTATCAGAACTCAGAAACACATCTGCCATTGACAGATCTGCAGGGCCTGACCTGGTATCCTCTTTCTGTTTGAATGTCAGGTATAATCCCTTTCCTAGTATTTTCTTCCAAAATTACAGCTTTTGGTTTTTTGAAAATTGGACATTTGATATGATGAGGAACACCTGCAAAGAATTTGGAACCCAAATTATCTAGAAAAGGCCAAACACTGGCCTTTAGATGGCACTGTGTACCTGTTGAATAGGAATTCTTTAACCACAGGGTAAATTCATGAAGCATAGCAATTTCCTAAGGTAGAACTGAGATGAGGTTATATCATCCAAATAAAATGAAGCAGACATCCCACCCTAGAACCCACCTTATCAGAATTCCACAGTTGGCTGGCTGCATCTGACTAAAATTTACTAAACAAACAGGAGGAAATAAGTAAATTGATAAGCTGTTTTTTTTTTAAGTTTGAACAACATATATTGACATTTTGATTTGGATTTCCCAGAGCAAACCTAGTTGCTTGTGATACTTCTTGGCTCTTCCCCGCTCCTTCATGCAAGAATGCTAAAAGGAGTTCAAGGAAGTTAATATCATAGTTGAATGTGATATGATAATCAGATAGCAACAGTAAATTCTATGGACAGAGAAGAGCCATCAGGGAGGGGTATCCATTCATATGCATAAAACCAGAGGTTATGATATGCACTTGGCAGCAAAACAGTAGTCTAATATATTTTTTCTTTGTGGTTTTTGGGAGACAGGGGAAGAAGAGCTAATTTTTTGTAAATGTCTTCAAAGAGTCATCGCATCTGTCATTTTTAATATGCATAACATTGGTACTGTACATAAATATGCATATTTTATTTATCTTGCCATTATACTACGTTCATGTTTAAAGGCACTTTGGTTTTATAAACAGCTGAGGTTTGGTTGCATCCTGTAATGTCATTATTAAAGGCGAGAATTTACACAGAAATAAAATTACTAAGTAAATTTTACCTCAGATTCCATGTGAGCCAAATATATTTTGTTTAGACAGTTTCTATTAAAACATGTACCACGAAGTTAAGTATCTATCTCTGCTCATTGCTGTGCAAACACACCCTCTTGGCTTAGGGGCACACAGCATTTGAGCAGGCTCTGTCAGAAAGAGAAAAGTGTGTAATTTGGATGCAACTATTCTGTTACCTTTCATTTATGGAAATTATTCTTTATGAAGTGCCTCCTGGATAGGTAAGAGCTTAACCCCTCTCATGATGGCTGTGTGCCATGTTGTATAGTGCTGTTGATACCGGTGAATCAGCTAGGCAGAACGAAGGAAGAAAAGGACTGTGCTGCTGGGAGGAACATTTCCTTCTGCATGTCTATACACTTCAGTACAGAGAAACTCCAGATAGCCTCTGAGGGAGAAAATCTCCAAAACCCTGTTGATGTCCCTGTTTTCCAGATATATACTGATTCAATGCATAGGGAATTGACCAATTTTTTGTTTCTCTGAGTTTAAGCATGCCTAGACTCATATTTTATCCAGATTCCTTAAATTGATATTATTATATCTGAGAAAATTATTTAAAAATAACCTGTGTTACAAAAGTGAATCCCTTACAGTAACCATGTTAAATGATGGTATAGTAGTGTCAAGTAATATTGAACTCAAAATTTATGTTGCACAGTCTTTGGGGATGTCAAATTAATTAAAAGTATAGTTAAAATACATTTGTGGATTTCTCGTGAAGTATATTGCCTCTCTTGGGTCCTGCACTTGGGCCACCACCCCATGCAACCCTACAGACTTAGAGAAGAATGTCTGGAAAGCTACCCAGAGGAAAAGGACTTGGGGTGTTGACTAATGGTTGGCTGAATATAAGCCAGTAGTGTGCCCACATGGCCACAGAGGCCATCAGCAGATTTGCTTGTATCAGAAATGGTGTGGCCACCAGCACTAAAAGATGAATTTAATTTATCACCAATCAAATCAGGGCAGGACAAAGAGAAAAAAAAAACAGATCTTAAGTAATTTACCCCACAACTTCCCTTTTTCTGTACCCAAATTATTTCTGATTTCTTTACCTCTGTGCCCCTAGAAGCTCAGGGAGATTGGGAATGGGGTTTACAGTTGGTCACACATTGTTTTCTGTCGCTCCTTTCTCCTCAGGGGGAGGACTCCTCATAGCCATCCCTTGCCCTGAGATGTGGTCCCTCTCATGGGAGAATACCTCACAAACCCCTCCAGTGTGAGTTCCTCCCAGGCAGAAGCAGACTGTTGCATCATGGGCTTCCCACAGAGGCATGGCCTGCTTCAGGAGCAGTCATCTCCCCTGGAACATGGTCTTCCACAGCTTCATGTCCACTTTGGCTCCACTGTGGTTCTTCATGGGCAGCAGGTCCACATGTGCTCTACTGTGGTCAGGAGGAGCCCTAGGCTATACAATTGGCTATAAACTTGTATCTAGACATCATAGCTTTTTTTTTTTTTTTTTAATTATTTATTTATTGATTGATTTATTAAATCCTGCTGAGTTACTAGTAGCTTCTCTTGCTTTTGACGATTACAACCTTCTGGTCCTGACCTGAAGAAGTAGGCAGCAACTGAAATGAGAGTTATTTTGGAAAAACATTGAGGTCACTCAGATCTCTATGACATCTAACAGCAAAATAATATATGCTGAGGGCTTCAAGCAAGGGGCAGAGTGATTTCAATTCATGGCTAATTGAAATAGGCATCATAGAATCAGAATGGCCTAGTTTGTAAGGGACCTTAGAGATCATCTACTCCAACCTCCCTGCTGTGGGCAGGAAACCCTCTCAACTAGATAAATGACTCAAAGTCTCATCCAGCCTGGCCTTGAACACCTCTAGGGAGAGAACATCCACAACTTCTCTGGGCAATCTGTTCCAGAGTCTCACCACCTTCGGACTGAAGAACATGTATGTCCCTGCCTGCTTGTTTCTTGCTCTTCTAGGCATTTAAACTTAAATTTATAGAACTTGTGTTATATAGAACTTGTGTTTCAATGCTAACTTGTACTCTTTAAAATATAATGGTATTCTTCCCAGTTCTGCATTTGTCTCAGTACAATAAAGAAAATATTTGATGACAGGACTGTTTGAAACAGGTTCTAATGCCTTCTGTTCACAGAATGCACTTGAGTAAGATCATAGATGTGGTAAATTTGTAATTCGTTCTGAGCTGTGAGGTCAACAGGAACAAAAACCTCTCTGTCACTATATTATCACTTGAAAAACTTCCTGCTGACACACATTCACTCCCAAGGAAAGACAAGAAGATGACAACAAACTGTATGAAAATATATGGAGCCAAGGTGAAGCACATGTGTATGTTTTTAAGAGATTACCTCAGGAAAAAAACAAAAAACACTTTCTGCCAGCATTGTACTGCATTTACACAGAAACTATTCAGGCACATGTGTTTTCAAAGAAGTTGCAATTTCCTGTCAGATTTTTCACAAATCCTTTCTAACAGCTGTAGACAGAAATCCTGCTACTCCTGCAATGAATGACCTTCAGTGTTTGGATCCCAGAGAGTAAACAAACATTTACTCTACAGAGGAAGCCCTGCTGTGAATATAGCATTAACATTAGTGTGCATTAGACTCCTTAGCTGGTTTATTAGAAACTAAGCCTATTTCTGCACAGCAATTATGGGTCCTTGAAAACCAAAGCATTTTCCTTAGTAAGTCTGTTCTACTAACACTTCAATATTAAAGATTGATAGTAACAATAATGAAGATTACATTAGGCCAAGGTTGACAAGGTATGACTTTTGGTTTTATGTGCAAATTTTGTTTAGGCAGTGTTTGTTCTGCCTTTCAGAGCATTAGTTTCCATAAATTCCCTATGTCTTAGCTGCATAAGCAATGTTTTTAAACATAGCTCTTACACTGGAGTGTACATTAAATATTTATTCAGCTGATTAAAACAGTTCTACTTTTATTTGATGTTTGAACAGTAAACAGTTTGTTAGGGACTGAAATGTCTTCTTACATGTACACTTGCACACACTCAGGTCACAGTAGAAGGGCTTGTTTTAAGGGTATTTTATCTAGGCAACAGTAGGCATTACAGACCCACAGGTAAACCTTTTTTTGTTTCAACCCCAATACTTATTAGTAAATGGCAGTGAAAGTATCAAGAAGAGGTGGTAGGGCTTTAGAGAAGGATAACTGTTTCACATCAGTGAAAACACATGAAGCATGTAAGGGAATCTCATGTCTTAATAACATATTTAATGTAGTTCAGCTCTCAGAACTGTGCCCTTTGCACTCTACCATTAGCACAAAATGTTTAAAAAAGAAAGAAGCTGAAAAACCACCTAGATTGTTTGGAGAAATGCTAAGTCTGGGCTTGATACTGGTTCTACACAGAGATTAACAATTTTGGAGCAAAATTCTTCCTTTCACAGATTTTTTAAAGTGATGAAGAAAAACAGAAGAGCTTTCTGTGCTTAGATTGTCCAGAAAAGTTTAAACTAGAAAAAATAGATTTATAAAAATATTTCCATGAGGTACAGCATTTGCTTGGAAATTCTTTATGAACCAAGTATACAGAGCAAGCAAATACATAATAGAGTTCATTTCCTCCCTTTTCTAGCTTGTGCAACCACTTCAGCATTGCAAAGGAAGAAGGGTTCTTTTATCTTGTTTATCTAGAAGTAATAAGAGCTCCCCAGGTCATATTGGATACAGTTGTTGAGTACCCCATCATTAACAGCCATCCAGCGTGATAGATTTTGGTGAGTTGTGCAGTTGTAAGTGATGACAATGTGGTCAATAGTTTCCTGGTGGCACACAAAGCATCAGTGTTCCATCTGATAGCATACAAACCAGCTTTCTGCCTTCTGTCTGTACCTGTTCTCTGTTGGTTGATCTAACAGGAATAAAGAGTAGTAAAACTTCATTTATATCACCTAAATTAGCAGGCTATGGCTTCAACAATATGAGGAATGCTCTGCTCACATTCTGAAGTACCTATTATTGTTTAGAGAAAGACTTAGGTGACATTGTAAAGGAAGGTCTATAATCCTACATTGTGGGTATCTTTTTGGGAGTTGAGAGCACTTCAGTTAATTATTATCTGGTTGCGTGTGAGGTAACCATTACTTGCATTTTTGAAAGAAAGAAACACAGAACAGGAGGTAAAAACAGGACTTGGACAATATTCTCAGGATTTCTGCATGTTAATCCCATACAGATGACTAGAACTACCTGCACAGCAAAGAACATTATTGTAGCAGTTGAAAACAAAAGACTGTATTACATCTGCTTTTCAGTGTACTGGCCATAAAAAATGTTATTCCCTCATCCTCTAACTCAAAATTAAAATAAAAGTTGAAAGTAACTTCCTTTCGATCAGTTAATACTTTGTCATTGATTTACTGCAAAATTGAGCTACAAATTAGTCTGACATTAACATGTATGTTAACAATGTCATAATTCTAAAAATTAGAGAACATGATTCTTTATTTGAGATATTTTCCCTTTCAAGCTTCTTCTGTTATGCCTCAGACTCTGAAGAGATAGGGGATATACAAAGTGTAAGAAAATGGCTAACAGACTTAATTAGAGTAGTTACCTCATGCATTTAAAAGCCAACTATTTTATATGCAATGCACTCTATGTCCTGTTAGAACCGATCATAGTATTGCTCTGGTTGGAAAACATTTAAGATTATCAAGTCCAAACATTAACCTAATTTCACCAACCATTGAATCATAGAATCATAGAATTAGCCGGGCTGGAAGGGACCTCAGAGATCATCAAGTCCAGCCCCTGACCCACCATTGTGGTTGCCAGACTATGGCACTGAGTGCCACATCCAGTCTCTTTTTAAATGTCTCCAGGGACAGAGAATCCACCACCTCACCGGGCAGTCCATTCCAATGCCTGATCGCCCTCTCCGTAAAGAAATTCTTTCTAATATCTAACCTAAATCTCCCCTGGCACAACTTAAGACTGTGTCCTCTTGTCTTGTTGAAAGTCAAAAGTTAGTTGACCTAACCATACCAAGTCTTGTGCTTAAAATATGTTCCTAAGCACCACATCCATTCACCACTGAAACACCTCAAGGGATGATGACTCCACTATGTCCCTGGACAGCCTGTTCCAGTGTCTATCTTTCAGAATTTTCTTCTAATATCTAATACGAACTTCCCTTAGTAAAACTTGAGGACATTTATTTTTGCTCTTTTTCTTGTTGGTAGGGAGAAGAAACCAACATCCACCCCACTACAACCTTTTTTCAGGTAGTTGCAGAGTCATAAGCCTCCCTTCTTCTCTCAGCCTCCTTTGCTCCAGGCTGAACAACCCCAGTTCTCTTAACCTCTCCTTGTAAGACTTGTTCTTCAGACCCTTCACCAGCCTTTTTACCCTTCTCTGAACTCACTCCAGCACATCAACATCTTTCTTGTGGTTGGGGGGTGAGTAAAACCTGACTAAAAAGAAGAAAAATACATTTTTATTACAATACATAAAGCTGGGATATAGATTTGAAAGCAGTGCCCATGGATTTACAAAAAATACATAATGGAGGTGGATCACCAGTCAGTGCTCCTGATAAAGGTGTTTCCTACTGTATATATATCAAGTTTTTATCCGGTACAATTTATGAGCAACTTTTCAGAACTTACAAGTTTTCCAGGTCACCTTCAGTTGCTTTGTGCAAGCTTGTAATTTAGAAACAACCTCTTTTAGACTTTTGAGGCCATCATTTTCTTCTGACCTACCTAATGCAGTCATCTGAGTAGAGTGTTAACTTCACAAATTACAAGAAATTGTAGCATGCACTGAGTTCTGATAAACCCCTGAGAAGTGACAATGGGGGGTCTTCAGATAATTCACCAAACGAATGATGCCAAATTGTGAGGGATAATGAAATGAAGCATATTTCATTAATAGAGAATTGTGAGATACAGAAGTTTTTTAAGCTAAAAAAGTACAGAAGCAATTACTCTAGGATCACAGCTCACATCTTACTAGTGGGTCTAATCAGAGAAAAGTTCTCTAAGTTTTTCTAAATGTTAGTTCATAAGAGTCTGATGGAAAATGGAGAAAGCAGGTTTCATGGGTTATTCTGTCATAGTAAATTGAATCAAATAATAAAAAGTATTATTCAGGAGGCAAACTGTAAGAGGAGAATTGGGAGGTGTCCTTTGGACTTGGTGATCTTAGAGGTCTTTACTAACCCTAATGATTCTGTGATTTAAGGAATGATATACTTCACATCAAATATGTGAATAAAAGCAAAGGCAGTTGAAGAAATGCTTTTTATTTTAAATCCAGTTACCAGAATTTTACTGAGCACTTGACAACAAGCTGCACTGTATGACTACTGTAATGGTTTAGTTAGTAGTGATTTCAGCTTTTTAGTGATGATGAACCTTTACAACTTAACAGGTGAATTGGCTCAAAGTTTTCTCTTGCAGTTGTTTGTAACTATCATAGAACAGGTTGGACAGGACCTCTAAGCAACACCTAGTTAAACCTCAAAAAGCAGGTCCAGTTACAATACCTTTCTCATGGCTGTGTTCAGATGGAATTGACAAATTTACTATACTCCTACTTTAGCGTTCTGGATTTTCTTTTGTGACTATGCACTTTCTATTAACATCACTGTGCTCTGACTGGAGCAGATAGGGTGGTTGCAGATAACAATTAGATGTTTTCCGATCCTTCTCTTCCCAAAGCTGAATAAAACCTTACTCTCTGAGCCTCTCCTCTTGTTTGAACTACCCAATTCCCTTGGTAAGTTGACTTGCTTCCAGATATCCACTCCTGCCTGGTGCTGGGGAGACCAAGATTGAGCACAGTGCTCAGATGCAGTCTCACAGTGCTGAGGAGAGGGGAACAGTGACTACCATTTACATGAGGCTATGATCTTCCTAATACAGGCCACTGTACTTCCCTTGGGCCTGCAACTTTCTTCTTCTGAATTACCATACATAGTTGTAGTGAAAAATCCTAGATGCTTCTCTTATGTGTGCACTAAGGAAGGCAGTTTCTAAAACCACTTTAAGTGAGGCAGTGACTGATATTTTAGCAAATGTGTGCTGGTACCATGAGGCTCCAACTCTGTGCTGCTTTTTTTGATATGATGTTAAAAAAAAAGTTTTGTTTTTCATTAATACTTATGCATGACCTTCTACAAGATACCAGCAGGTTCTGTAGATAATGTTTCAGATATAAGTGTATCCATAACTTTGATCTAATACAACATATTGTGTTTCACTATGGAAGTGCACAGTGCCTATGGTAATTTTGCCTGGTGGTGCTTGCCATTAGCCTTGTAATTGCCTATTTCATACTTGACTGCTGATGCAAAACCACTATAATTTTTATTTATGAACTGGTGATGGACAAATTATTTAATACCATGTCAATTATCTTTAAAACATAATTACCAATGTCATGGCAATCACCACCTGCTTTTTTTACTAGTTCAGACCTACAACTTGGAAAGAGTTGCCTGTGATTTCTGGGCATCCAGGGATACCTGACAATGATTGGTTCTTAATACAGAAGCACCAGACTAACCAGCTTTATTTTAAAGAGGACTGTTTCAGAGCATTATATTTATGGTAGTTACTCTACAGTAGGTATGTGCACATAGTGATTTTAGTGGTGTAAAGAATGTATGAAATAGGTGTTAACAATTCTTCTATATTAGCAACATTTTGTACCCATTTGGAAAGGTATGGGATTATATATTTAAAGATTACCTAGTCCAAACACCTTGCAGTGAGCAGGGATGTCTTCAACTAGACCAGTTTGCTCAGAGCCCTAGCCAAGATGATCTTGAATGTTTCTAGAGATGGGGCATCCACCACCTCTTTGGGCAGCATAAAGTGTTTCTTTCTTTTTAAATCTACTTTCTTTTAGTTATAACAATTACCCCTTCTACTGCTACAGGCCCTGCTTAAAAGTTTGACCCCATCTCCTAGGCCCCCTTTAAGTATAGAAAGGTAACAATAAAGTCTGCTGATTCTCATCCTGGCTTTGTAGAAGAGGTGCTCCATTGCTCTGGTAGTTTTCTTGGCCCTCCTCTGGAGCCACTCTAACAAGTCCATATCTTTCCTGTGGTGAGGGCCTCTGAGCTGGACACAGAACTCCTGCTGAAGTATCACTGGAGGAGTATAGAGGGGTCAAACAGCTCCCTTGAGAAGTGCTTCTTTTGATGTAGACCAGGATACAGTTGACTTTCTGGGCTAAAAGAGCACATTGCTGGCTTATATCTAGCTTTTCATTCACCAGTACTCCCAAATCCTTCTCGGCAGAGCTACTCTCAATCCCTTCACCACCAGCCTGTATTGATCTGGGGGACTGCCCCAACCCATGTGCAGGCCCTTGCTCTTCATCTTCCTCATTGTAGACTGCAAGAAAGAGTCCAGATTTTTGCCTGTATAGGTATAAGAGTGTAAGTCTTATAGTGTAAGAGAAAATTGCCCCCTCGATATCGTGTGATCACCTCTCTCAGATGGTGTTCTACAGTCTACAATGTATATACAAAGCCAATGAAATAGCATAAAATGATGTGTAAATGATTTTTGCTAAAGTCAACCATCAGATCAATTAAGTATTTTTAATGACAGAATCCACTTTTTCTGTATTTGTGTGATGTAAAGACTTCAATATTGTTAAGGACCTCTGCATACATGAAAAGCAAATGAAACAGTTTGATTTAAAATATATCTCACATCTAATGTGATGTGTCTAACTCACAAGCTGATTTCTCTTTGGACTATTTGTCAAGAGTATGAGAGAGAAATCATAGGCCTCAAACGATAGGGAGAAAAGAATAGAAAGGAAATTCCTAAGATTATCCAAGCAGTTGAGATTCAGTTGAGATGCCTTTTAGAATTAGTAAATGTAAAAACTGTTTCTTCCTAGGGTAAATAGTTGTCTTTACTTTTTCAATGAGAGGCTTTTGAAGTTTTCAATTGAAGTTTTCAATTTCAAAAGTTAATTCCCTGCTAGAGGTTGCATTTAATCTTTTAATAAACTACTATCTTAGTTAAAAAAGGTATTCTTAGATCTATATTTGTCTGATACTTGATTTTCAAAGCCGCAGGCCAGATTCTGGTTAGTCTTGTAGCCACTTATCATGGAAGAGCTATAGGTGTCATTCAGTGAGGACAATTATAAACAAAAGAATGAATGAAGGTACACATTGACATTAAGTTATGGTGTCACCAATAGAATTACTGATATGAAGCAGTTAATAAATTTAAAATATTTGTGTGATAGAATATTTTTCCCTATTTAGTACATATGTAGCCAGTGTTTTAGAATTTTCAGTTAGATAAGATCTTTGTCTTTGAACATAAGATTATCTATCTATCTATCTATCTATCTATCTATCTATCTATCTATCTATCTATCTCTGTTTCTCTCTCTATATATATCTTTATCTATCTATCAATCATCTATATATCTGTCTGTCTGTCATCTTAAAACACTTTCTTGCCTTCTGAATGGCCAAGCTAACAATGTAATGTGTGCAAAGTCTCAGTTTTTGGCAGAGCACAGCAAAAATTACTTCCTTATTGATTACAGGTGGACAAAATTAATGTGTGTTTCAACTGATAAGAAATATTTAGCTCCAAGAAACAGATCTTGAATATCAGTTCTTCAGGCATTTTAACATACCTAGATAAAACATTCTGCCCCTTTTCAAGACCAAAATTACAGTCTTTAACTGTAGCATTCCTGTTAGGCATTTGGATCACATTTGAATAAGATTAAGCAGCACGTAGACTTACACCACTCCCTCCCACTAATAAATAAATAAATAAATAAATAAAATCTGAAGCTAGAATATATTTGGCTTCCTCTTACGTATCAGAAGATATGTAGGTGCTTCTGCTTCATTCTAGTTTATCTTTGTGTGAACCTTTATGTGACAAAATCTATTAATACATTTGAAAAGCCAGCTATAGGAATAATTCAGCAAGTATTTAAGAAAATTGAAAAAGAGGGCTTGAATGCTATCTTCCAATTTCTCTTTCAGTTCAACAAATTACTGGAGGACAAGCTTCATACTTGCCAGTCTCACGGCAGGCATCCTGATTTCTGTTTTGTTCAGTGTAGGCCTAAGGGCAAGACAATGTTTGCTGCAATTTTCTACAATAATAGCAAGACAATTTGCCAGTAATGGAGAAGTAGAGAGAAAATTAAGCAGTTTTCTGAGATACAGAAATGAGGCCAGAAAATATTTGGCCTCATGTTAGGCTTCGAATTCATAGTCAATTCATTAGTGTAATTTAGTCCTTGCATAAGGCTTTGAGTGATAAATTTACTAATACATCTAAAATGCCAGCTGTAAGAATAATTCACAGATTGGTGAGTGGAATTAGAAGGTGGGGTAAAATAAATCCTTCTTTTTCATCTGGGATATGAAAATTTATAAACGCCCCTGCAAAAATGAGTCTTTCTACTTACTGTAAATGAATAATATTACAAAAAGACACGTTATAATATTGTACTTACATTTGTGAACAAAATGTTTTATTTTGTTAGAATATTTAATGAACCTTGATTTTACTTTGCACCGGTTTCTTTTGGGAATGACTTGGAGGCATATGTCTGTCTTCCCTCAGAGGCAGAGCCAATTCAGAAAACTGACAATGTGGTAGGGTCCTTATTGCTCAAATGTAGTGTTTTGAACTGAATAGTAATTGTATTTCAACTGTCTTGTTTCTTTTATTTTAACCAAAGTGTAGTCTCAAAAAAATCCAGTTCAATCAACTGACAAAGCAAGCAGTAGGGTGCTAAACCACCAAACAACCTCTTCAGTTCACTGAACTGTAGCTTAAAGGCCACTTAGGTGAAGTAACTCTCTTAAATTTTTAATGAATCCTATACACTGCAGTCATAACAAACAGTTCTGTAAGAAAACCTTAGTTGCTTTGAAAGTCAACTTACGAGAATTGGTGTTTTTTTGGTGTGGAAATTTATTTATTTTGTGAGAATCTTATGGATATAGGGAGCAGCCCTGTCCCAAGTGTGATTCTTGGATTGAAGTTGTATATCTCTGCCAGAGTCCTATAGAAATAACAAAACTGATCAAATTGTCACAATTTATTCTTATTGGATAGAAGCATATTTTGGCTCAAGTTATTTCAAAGACTCAGCTTCTATGTTATGAAGTGTCCTGCTGGGACATTCTTGAATATTTTGGTTCTGTAGACACCAGGCGTTTGGAATCCAGGTTGCCACAGAAGCATATGCAGTATAACACATAAGAGGCTGGGAACTATGTGAAGGGACTCTTCTTCACTAACCCTTTTTGAGAACAATCACTGACAGAAGTGGAACTCAGCAGATTGCAAAAAAACAGTCCCAAACAATCAGAAGGATGAAGTAATTAAAAACTTCACCATAGATAACATCTTCTTGAGATACTTTGAGACACATGCAACATTTGTGTGTATAAGAAAGGATTATCATAGAAAAGAAAGATGATCTGAAAGGTACTTTATCTTATATCCTTATATCTAAGATGATCTTATATCCTAACACTCCCAGTATAAGCAATACAATGTTTCCTGTTACAAACTTGTGAGAATATGGTTTATTCTTGAATTCAGAAATTGGAGAAGGGGGTTTGAATGGCTTAAGCAGCTGGACAACAGTTTGGTATAATCTAATTGGCTTCACATGTCTTAATGACTTGCTCTCTGATTGGGCACAAAACACTCAAGGAGAGACTGCTGTTGCAGTCAGAGACAAGCCTCTGATTTTTTCAGTTATCCCACAAGTCAGGCCAGCCCAATTAACTTTCTGTGGAATGCGTATTGCTGGAAGTCTGTGAATCCAGGAGATCCAAGGCGATAAATGCTTTGGTTCTCAAAGTCAAGATAAATCTGCACTTGGAGTGCCCTGTGATAATCACTGGGAGTCAAGACAGCCCTGGGAATATGGAGGAAGATTGTGGAAAAGATTATATTACTATTAAAGCTCTTCAGTGCTAAGGAAGTCAGTTTTACAAGTACAAAGAGATTGTTAGTACTCAGATGATTTTTTTCTTTCCAGAAACAGGCTTCTTTGAAGAAGAAAATGATGGTGAGAGCTAACTATAACAAGCTAATTTTACCAGAATAAAACATTACTTCTAAAAGTAAGGACATGGATGAGAAAAAGGGAAGAAATACAGGGCTTCCTATAGAGAGATTATTTTAAAGAAAAGGAAAAATTAAAGATGAAGAGCACATAGCGAAGATATAATATTAGTGGGGAAAACAGTACCTGTTGCTGAGTTGAAAGACTTAAGTGTTGGTCTCATAGGGCAAGGACTGAAGTGTCTGAGTGTATCTTGTAGCTAATCTAGAGTTTTCAGAGTACTGCTGTACTCAATAGCGATGAGAACCAGACTATGCCACTGACTGTTCATATAGATTAACCATGCTTAGTGGTTACAGCTATATAGACCAGTTAATCTTTTGCAAAGCAGCTTGTCATTGGCTAATCAGCACGTCCATTTGTGTTTGAACCAAAGATAACTGAATATGTAAAATGGCAGAAATGTTCCCCTTCATAATGTTGCTCTTATTTTGAAAGCTGTTGTTAATTCCAAGTATTTTTCCATGCTGAATACATTGCTGTGATTACAGAGTCCATTTACACAATGAAGCACATGAGTGACTACCTCATTAGGAAGGCATTGGTTTTTTGGACTTGTTTTTTTGGTTTGGGGTTTTTTTGAGTCTTAAGACTAGTAATTTGCCAATATTGAAGTAGCTGGTGTCATTAGCTGAAGTATTATACAGAATAGTGGAGACTGAAGCAAATCCAGTTTTACTTCTCTCTCTGGGCCCAGTCCCCCAAATCTTTAGGATTTATATGTAACAAATACTACTGATTTTTTATTCTTTTTGAGGTCTTTTGTATCAGGATTGTACTTGCTAAATGGCAGAGAGCTATATCCACACCAGGATGCCAAAATACAGTATTGGCCTGGGGGAAATTGAACTTTCATTTTGGGGCAACCAAAATGTTGTTTCATTTGCTGTAGCGTAAGTTAAGAAGAGAGAATCAAGAAAGTGGGAGATAGAGAGACTCCAAAGATAGACAGAATGACACATGATCCCTAGGAACAGGGAACTGTTGTTCATAATGCTTGTGCTAATGGCATGTGAGAAGCAAATAGACAAAGCTATCTCTTTAGATGATATTGCCAAACAAGCCTGGCTGAGTCACCCCAACAGGCCCAGAAATTCAGCCTGCCTCTCTCCATTATTCTTCTGTCTTTAGGCTGAAGACACATGCTAAAAATGGCACTCGTTGGCTAGCTCTGCTGATCCTCCTCTACGTGCTTTCCCTTCTGCTTACTGTGGAGCCCTGCCAGCTGGCATGCCTCCCTCTCGTCCTCCTGCTCTTCCTACACTTGGTGCCACCTTGGCATAGCTTCTGATTGCAACACACTTGAGGAGCTGGAGCTTGGGCTTCTCCTGCTCTTTTGACTCCTCTTTCTGCCGGGTGCTACTACAGGCAGCTGTGGCTTTCTGAGTGCCTGAGATCAATGCTTGCAGTGTGGCAGAAAGACACACTGCAGAGTAAGAAGACACATTTACACGTGCAATAGAGCAAGAGAAAGTTCAGGGTCTCATCTTTTCTTTCTCCAGATAGTAAGAATAAGGTAGATATGAAGCCTTATTTCACGCCAAGAGCCATTTAACCACATGCATTCATGTCTGAATATACTACAGACACATTTTTAAGTGATACATCTTCACATTAAAAATGCTGAGGGTTTCATAACGACACACAGTAGACATAAGTATCTGCAAGTGTCAGAAGCTTCCTAGGAAATTAATACTAAAATCAAAAAAATAGGGAACTGATTTGCGGATCTCTAAATGTGTGTGTCTGTTACTTCACTATTTAATCACTCCTTCATTCTTTCTCTTTACAGGTTAGTCCATAAATGTATCTATAGTTCTATTGTGTGGGAGAACTTTTCCTCTTACTGCACGTGATTTCTAAATTTATTTTTTTTTAAAGACAAAATAAATATATCTATTCAAGACTAGAAGAAGATTTTGCTGAAATAACACAGTCCCATCTGCAAAAAGAAGGGACCATATATTGGAACCATACATATCATATATATTTTTGACCATATATTTAGGCATGATTAAAATTTTTATCATACACATCCTTGTTTTATGTAGGAACATATGCTGCCATTTCTACAAAGAGCTTGTCTGCCAAGTTGTTATTTTACCGCATTATATAGACTACCTTCATTAGATCCTGCCCATTTCCAAAGCAGTGGAACCTTCATATTTTATATAAAGATTATGTTTTCTGTTGTCTGATATCTGTTATACCCTTTCTCTTCAAATACCAGCACAAGAGTGGGTAACTCACAAACTGCATTGACTGCTATACCACTCCTGGGTTATTCCATTTCTCTTTAGAAGTGAAGAGAAATGTTGTAACAGAGCTCATTCATCACATGTAATATATAATGTATGTTTTCTTTTCTGCATGCTATTCTGCAGAACTAGAATGCTTTGAGATGACAGGCATGAAAAATTAAGAGCTCTTGGGAAGTAGGGGAGTAATGGGTTTTCAAGAGAAGAGTAAAACTTTTGGTGAGTTGACATTATTGCATCAGTGAAATAAATATAATTTTACTTTAAGGTAGTCAAAGCAGGGATACTTATGTTTCCTATGAGGTAAATATACACAGCATGTATATTTAAGTGTTTGCATGAAGCTATTTGACCTAGGATGATGGCTTTGGAAATGGATGTATTTAGTAGAAGACCAGTACTTGTCCAGTAAATAGCATAGTGAATTTTGTTCTCAGCATGCGGTGATATTTCCTTACTGAAACCTCAAGACTTCTTAGAAGTATTTTGCTTAAGTTTGTCTTAAATTTATCAAATGCTCCTTTAAAAAGTACCCTGAAGTCTTTTGCTGGGACAACTTTTGACAGTTCCTGTCCTGATAGTGGATGCACACTCATAATTTAAAAATGTAAAAGAAAAATGTAAAAAAAATAAGTAAAAACTTTGACTGCACTAAGTTTTCAAAGAAAAATAAATAGCTTATTTCTCAGACAGGGAGGGTTCATTAATGTGATTTTTTTTTTGTTTATTATTACAATGTGTACAGCATTTTATAATACCATCCACTTCTCAGATTACATTGAGTCCTATAAACACGTCACAATTTTTAAGGAGAATAATTCCACTTCAGTGTTTTAGATACTTGTGCCTATGGAAACTTTTTTTTCTTTTTAACCAGTTAAATTATCTTTAAGTGTTGCTTCAGAAAATTTCAAAAATTAAAGGCTCTAAGAGATTGAAAGCTTAGTGCATCTGTATGCAAAAACATAAACTGAGACTATGAATTATTGTGTTTTAATTGCTGTCTGTGTTGGTCAAGCTATTGATAAATGCATGGTCATCTGCTAAACAGGGTTTGATTACTGTTATTTGAGGAAATGCAGCTATATGTAAATAAACAATACAGCCTTTTCTTAGGGTTTATGCCATAATTTTCCTAGGAAAACCTTCTCCTCCCCCTCCTGTGGAAGGTTAGGATACTTTAGTGACTTTTTGGCCTCTTTTGCTTAATCCTAGCTTCTTTACTACATTTATGTTAACAATTTCTAAGGGATGTTAAACTGAATATCACCTGGAGCTTTCAACTTCTCTTGCAGGAATGCCCATGTTACTTCTGTGTTGTGCTTTAGGCCCAGCCAGCAATTAGGCACCATGCAGCTGGTCACTCATTCCTCCCTCATTGTTTGAACATGAGGAACTAGAGAAGGAGGGCTTTTGGACTCTGAGAGTGGCAGAACACAAAGGGAGGGCTATATTCCCTCCCATTTCTTGCCCATATTCTATAAAGTTTGGGAAGGCCAGCAGCTCCTTCTCTTTTTCTTTCCGTGACAGAATAATTGGAGACCCTTAATATCAGGGTTGTGGGTTTGAGCCCCATACTGAGCATCAATTATTCTGTCAATGCTTAGCAGTGTGGGCAGACCACAAGCCTAAGGACAGAATAACTCTCTATTCCCCCGTGCCCCCAAGAGGCAACATAAAAAGGGAAAAAAACCAGAGGTTTTATTGGATACAGATTTACTAACACAGGGGAAAGGTAAAAACATAAGGGATGAAGTAACAAAAAATACAAATATATGAAAATATGTATATATATATATATATATACACAACCAAATAGATATGATCTTTGATGAGCATGTGGTGAGCTGGTGGTGAAGAAGCACAAGGGAACAGCAGTGCAGCCAGGAGCGAGTGGAAAGAAAAAAGGTAGATTTTGTACAAAAAAGGAAAGGGCTGGATTTTGTAGCCAGGAGAGCTTCCCACAGGAGCCAGCCCTGTGCTCTACCCCACTACCAAAGCCACAGCACACAGACCAAACACAACCTAGTCATCTAGCAAATAAATAATAACCTCTTATGATCTGTGGCTTTTTTTTTTTTATTATTTGAATGCATAAACTTGTAGAAATACCTTAGTCATCTTTATTTAACCTTTTCCATTACTTTGATTTTCATATTTAACAGACTGTATTCAGTCCAGTAATTATTAAATAATCATTCTCCATTCCTAACTTCTTTCACTTTAGAAGTATTAATTTAATGAAATAAAACTGTTGAAAAACAGTAGCAAACTCAGCACATGCACACCTGCATAGAGGAGCAAATTGAGACTGACTTTTCAGCTGTGGCAAGCTGCAGCCTGGATAGCATAAATGAGTTGACAGCAAAATGTGTGGGCCTCTTCATCTTTACAGGAGTGTGCTTGTGTCACAAAACACCAGAAGTCTTATCATGTTTTGTATAATGCAGTAAGCTTTGTTTTCTGTCACAGACTGCTCTGAAACAAGAACAGTCTGTTTCTATTTAACTTGCCGCTGGAATCTTCAAGTGAACCAACCCACTGTTTATCAGAAGAAACACAGTATTTATGTATCCTCAGTGAAAATGCAGGAAATGGCTGTTTATGATAGCACAGGATCAAACTTCTTTTCATATGCATTAACCCATACATTAGGCCTGAAAGCTGGGTTTGTACATAATATTTCAAGGCAGTAAATCCATAGTAACTGAGCAGTTGAAACTCTGGCATTTTTCACCCAGCTAATATATGAAATGTGTTGATAATATATATATTTTTAAAAAAACCAAACCCCTTTCTTTCTGGAATTGGGTTTTAGACACCATAAAAAGCATCAGTTCTGACACACTTAAGAGTTTTGTTGTAAGGCTACAATCCTTAAGATTAACACCTGCACCCTTATATTCATCTTGGCACTGTTCTGGTTCACTCTTATAATTTCCTTGTGCCATATATAATAGGCAGATAATACTGGAATCTCCGCCCTCGTGAAAAATCATCTCTTTAGTAAATATGACCTCATACTCCCTCTCTGCACTTAGTCCTGACCAAGAACATTTGTATTTTCAAGGGGCCTCTGACCAGGATGTTCATATTCTGGCCTTTGGTCTGCATGCAACTAGAATGGATTCTGACACAAGTTAATGGATGTAACAGAAACCTTGTCCCCCTGCAGGAAAGTGAGAATGAGCCATTAATTTAATAGTCCCAGCACACAGCTCTTTGTGTGGCAGCTAAAAAAAGCTTGATCTAAAAACTGTACTCATGCACACACAGCAGGATATCTTTTTAGATTTTGCTACAGTTAGAAAGATGTACATCTGTGACAAATGTTGGTGGAGGAGGAAAATACCTTTCTCCAGACTGAGAGGCATTTTTGTGTATCAGCCCTTTCATCCAGTGTGAGGTATTTTGACCCAAATATTTGTCTTAAAAAGGGGAAAGGAAGCAGAATTTTCTCAATACAGGAGGAAAAAAAAAAAAAATTTTATTATCCTCCATAATGGCAGTACACAACAAAAAAAGGAAGACTTCATTATAACCTGGTCCATGCTATAATTATAGAGTGTATTTATTCAAACAAAAGAAAGGTTGGATTAAGACATTACTTCATTTGGCAGTGCTTTCATGGGCAAAAAGACATTTCCTCGTATTGATTTTCAGATGCAGTTCCCCATTCACCACAGTTTGGTTCCTGTAGTAATTTGTATGAAATCTGTATTTTGTATGTACCTTTCAGCCTACATATCAAATGAACTGGTTTAAATAAACAGACCCTGTAATACCAAAGGTACCTAAACTGTTGGAAGGGGTTTTATATAAGCAGGAATCAGAAATGTTTCATTCCCTGAAATTTAAAATAGAATAAGCCAACTCAAAGCAAGAATGAGGAACTCACAAGTTCATTAAAAAATCATTCTGGTTTGCATTCCATAATGGATTTTGATGAAAAACTAATGAATCATCTTATCTTTTATTTGTGAGAAGAAGACTGGAGCAGCTGCTAAGCTTTCCCCAGATGCAATGTATATTCTAAATGGTTGGACAATTGTGGTTGTTTTGCAGGCTGGCCTGCAGTTGTTATGCTTTCTACAAGATGTGTTTGCTCAAGGGGTCCAGTCACCATGCTAAATAAAATCGTTCACTTAGGTTGGCAAATATTGACTCAAGCTGTTACGCTTTTATGTTTTTCAGAGACTCACAATGTTTGAGAGCTCAGCAAGCAAACAAGAACAGGTACAGGAAGTTATTGTGATGTTTTGGACTCGTGTTTGTTATTCTTTTGCTGATGTGTGTTCTCCATTGTATGTGGCTTGTTACTAATGACCTCGTTATATGGTGCACTGCCAAAATTTTTAACAGAATACAAATACATTTCACATTTCCACTTGAAGAGTTTATTTTAATTGTGTTTTAAAATGTACTGTACCCTAAAGGCACACTCTCATCTGTAATGTACATTTTAGAAATAAAATCCTGTGAAGAATGGAATCTATAATGGAGTGAGGTGTAATGGACAGCTTTGTATTTAATTGGAGCTGTATCTGATTGTACCACTCAGCACAAACCTAAACAGTCCTGAGCTACAGGAGGAAACTAAACAGTGGGTCAGAAGTAATGGCTTTTCTGAATGTCTGGTTTACTCGTTTCTCTGAAGGGGAGAAAACAAAGTAAATACTGTAAAACCTCCTAAAGTTTCTGAATTTTCACCAGTTTTGAATGTGCTTCTTTTAATTATTTTCATTATTTTTTCTTTTATTTTCTTCTTTTTGTATAATACCAGAATTGTAAGCAAACACTATGCATTTTTTTTAACTGAAGGAATTCTTTTTTACAAAGACTAGATTACAGAGTGTTTATTTGTTTTGTCTGCCCAGAGGTAATGTTGCTGTAATCTTGAGTCAATATTCATCTTCAGAAACCATTGCTTCAATTAGCATTGTGCAGCAGTGATGCAGAAGAACTGTTGCTAAAACAGCACTGCTTAAAAAAAATGGAGGATTGAATCTGTCAATGGGTTTAGAAATGTTTTCGAATGCTGGATACAAAATCAACAAAAGCCAAGCCACTATTTCACTTCCTCATCAGTTCTTTGCAAGTAAATGAAAGTTGCACTACTGACCTGAGGAGAGATGGCCAGAGGTGGCAGGAGAGGGAAGAAATGGGATGATTTTGAAAAGATCCTGGATGGTCCTACCTGTTAGTTCCTGATATAGAAATAAGGTAAGTTGTGTCACTTATTTTTTTTTGTTTGTGGTTTTGTTTTTAACAGTAGCAAATTTAAAATATATTTAAGAAATGTATCAAGCTTCTATTAGTGTTGCTAACTTCTTCCTGCTTCCATACTGGGGGGTTAAAATTTCATCTTTTTGGAATATCTAAGCTGACATTTAGATACAAGTGAAGGTTTTTACATATGTTCAAAGGGAGAATGAGCACATACTTGAACAAGAGATTCCTTGGGAGTCGTGAAATGCATGGCTAACACCAAGTTCAGGAAATCTCCCAACACAGAAAATTTTTGGAGATTAGGGGAGAAATATTGTGTATGCTTGCCTCGTTCTTACTCTTTGCTGAGTGTCTATTTTGAATACTGTTCAAGAGACAATATAGGTCTATGTGATCTTTTGTTTGGAGGCAGGAAACTGACTCCATGCTCATGCAATTTCCCTTCAGAATGTGAAGGATGGTAGAGTCTGTCTATAACAACTCCTGAGTCATAAAAAGAGCATGAGGAGGATTTTGTCCTGATGGGCATAGCTCAGAAAAAAAAAAAGGTTGCAGGTGACATAATCACAGAAATGATACCTAAGTAAAGAACTGTGAGTGTATTTAAGTTACTAGTCCCATGAGTGCTACCATGCTCTCCTAGAAGACAGCAGGATCATCTTGTACGTTCTAATTTATGAAGAATAAAAGAAAGACATCAGCTGTTTTGAGCTTATAACCATAGCAAGACTGCTTCTAGTCTAGCTCTTAAAAGGTGGACAGACATACCTGAGCATTTAGTTTCTTCATAGAAAATCTTCAGTGGTCTTTAATGTAGCTAACTGGACTATAGTTTGGCACAAAAAAAAGCGCAAACAGTCCAGGAAGAAACCTGATCAAAGACCTGACTGCAGAAAGTAACTCTTTTTCAGTGTATTTCCTCTTATACTGAAAAAAAGAATGCAAGTGCTAAGTATGTGTTCTCTTGCTATAATACTGAGGTGTGATATTTTGAATTTTATTCTTTTTCATTTTTTATGATATGGGCTGATATCTATGCAGCACAGAGCTGAGACCCATGCCTCACCACATAATTCTGGGACATTGCAAAAGCAAGTAGGTTAAATACTGAGGTGAATGTGGCTAGTTAAATTTTACCTGTTGTAAAAATGATTGAAATGAACATCTTGCTAATAAAAGAACTGGAATGTAGAAGTTCAGGGAGAAATAATATGGATCTTGTTTTTAAAGTGATTCCAACATATTTCTAATAGATCTTGTAAAAAACTTGGAATTGTGGATGACATTGACTCAAAGTTTCATGAAGTTGGACCAATCAGAGAAAAAGCAGCTCTGTTGTGATGTTTATTCTTTGTTTGAAACTTTGCTAGTTTACCTAAGTTGTGAACACATTATTTGTTGTCACTTAATAACAAGTTTTTAAACTAAGCATGTTATCTGTAAAAATCACATATACTCTCTTTTTTATTTCAGCATTTTTAAAATGTCAAGGCTTGTAAGTGTGTCAGAAAACAAGGAGCTGTACAATGACATATTAAAATTCACATTTCAAATTATTTTCTGGTCTCCAGCCAAGTAATCCTTTGGAATCATTACACGTGAGTGCTTGCTTTGTAGCTATAACAGTTTATTTGGCTAAATCTCTGTTTTCTAGATGGATCAGGAGAATACATAATTGCCCAAAGTTCAGTGGCAGAGGTTAGGTCATGTAGAACTTTCTTTCTACAAACATGCTGGTCTGTTCAAAAAACATTATTACATCAACTGTTTCTTACCTTTGTGTTTCCACTTACTAACTTGAAAACTTCTGTTTCTGAAATAAAACAGACTGGGAATTTGACTCTGTCTCACAAAGTGTAAAAAATTATAGTATAGGACAGTGGAAAATGATGTCATTTTCTGAAACTAAACGTGTGCAGTATAAAGCAGAAAGTTTTTTAGGCTAAAACAACCATCAGTACATAAATGTAGTTACTGACAGATGGTAGCACATTCCACAGTAAAAGGACTCTTCAGGAACCCAAAACAGTTATTTGCTATTTATTATGTGTTTAAATTCAGCTCAAGCTCATAAATTTAGCAGTTGCTGTTCCGTATAGGTTTTTTATGTAAAATATATTACTGAGTTTAAATATAGAATAGGCCTGTTATTTACCTGGACACTGTTCTCAGTGCACAGTAGAAACCTTACAAAATATTAAAAGTGAGTTTAAGTGAGTTTAAGTGATATTTAAGTGAGTTGAAAAATTCTTTATGGACAGGTGTTTTTATTTTGTTCTTCAGAAAATACTGTTAATTACTTATTGACATCCTGAATATAATTTTAATGCATATTTCTAAACTTACACATCTCCTTATGTAATTAAACACTGCTAATTCAATAACTGCTATGTTATCATATGTGTAATGCTGAGATGAGTACAGCTGGTTTGGTTCAACCTGAATCAAAAATATAAACAAATATGTATACTTATATATGAAAAAATCCATTTATATATTAAAAGAACCCTAAAAGAAAAAGCTACTTTAGGACACCTGTGCAGTTGTGCCTTTGTAGAACTTATATCCTACTGTAAAAAAATGTTGGATGTGAATGTATGATGGTGGTGGTAGTGCACTATTTCAAGTTTCCTGATGTGAGTATGACTCCTTAGTGGTACTCTATTCCTTTCCAGTCCTTAGTGGTACTCTATTCCTTTCCAGTCCTTAGTGGTACTTTAACTGTGTAGCTAGGAGAGCAACTCTATTAGAGCTGTGAATGAAGGTCTAGTCTTGTTCTTCACCAGAAAACACCTGATTCCTTCCTACATTCTCCTATATCAAAATATATGGCAGAAAGGAGGCCATTTGAAGGGATAGGATTCTCCTGTGCTACATGTTTTCCCATCCATGGGCTTTCTGCCTTTCAGCTCCTTCTGGAATAGGTATTGCTGTCTTTTCACTAGCTGTACAGGTTTTGTTTCAGGAGAGTGACAGGCCTTGAACTTGTTTTTAATGATGCCTTAATATTTACATGTAGTTTGTGTTTGCAAATGAATTTTTAGAATTTTATGTTCTCAGAAAAAAAGGTCTGTCTAGCTGCTTGGAGAATGAAAGCTCCACCAGGCCCAGCCTCACTCCAGGTAAAGCACCAGTTCCAGGTAACAGCACTATTTGGGGAAAGTAAAACATGATTAGTGGTATGGGACCCTTTACAGCTGAAGAACTCTTTTCTTCTTGCACAAACTCTGACAGATAGTGATAATTGCACTTCTACTTAGCAAGATGCAAAATACAATGCCTGGTAATTTGAGGCTGTGGAGGTAATTATTGGATTAGATTGACGGGACTGAGGGAGAAAAAATTGGTGTTTTAAAAGAAAAGTGAATTTTTTTTACTAATAGGGTCAAAATAGTACTGAAAAAGCTGGAAAAGTGTTAATATAACCTGTTTAATATCTCATAACTTGAAATCACACCGTTTTTGGCTGTAGCAAAGCTAATGTTGATAAGATAAAAGGGGGATCTGTTGTGTGGTTAATTCTTGGATCTCTTAGAAATTTGGTCCAGCTAACATCATGTGATGATGTTGCTGAATTAAAGCCAAAGCATGTAAAATGCTACTGAAAATAAGCCTTTCGTCCTTACACAAACGCAAAACTCCTGCCACATTTAGTTTAACTTAGACCTGCTTTCAGGGTACCAGGTTTGCTTGAATACCATGAAGACAGAAAAGTCTTTTTCCCCTGTGTTGTATAAAGTGTAGTGTTCATGAGTACTCAAAGTTTTGAGTTCAAGTCCAGTTTTAGTTGATGTGGCAGTAATGGTGGTTGAGGTCAGGACTGTGTTTGTACAGTGACCCTTCAGACTGAGAGTATATGATACTTCATACTTTTCTTTTGTTACTCCTTCACTCCATACTTTAAAAACACTATTTTAAAATATGGAATCTCCATTGTGTGGCACAGGAAGTAATAGTAGTAATTTAAAATATATCTGGCCAAGTTCATGTAACTTCTGTCTTAAGAATGAAGATATGAGAAAAGTGCATAAAAATCAAAATCATACATCCTTAAAATAACTGTCTAGAAAGAAAGGATATCTCCTAGTAATACAGAATAAAAAGAAAACATTGGAATTGATTGACTTTCACTGTGCCATAGAACATTCCAGCTACAAGTCTTCCCCTACCCTTTCCCCTTCACAAAATCTGCATTTTCTGCTACAGAAGAGCACATCAGTTTGGTCAGTAGCTGTGATGACACCAAGGACAGGTTTCTTGGTTCCTTCAACTAAACTGGACATTGATCTTGTTGAATTGTTTGGCTGACTATGAGTAATAGATCCATGCACTTCCCTTGAGAACAGTAATTACCTGGTGCAAAATGCACCTCTCCTGGAAATAACAAAATACTCTACAGTAAGGAGTATGGAATCAGTCAAGTCAGGAATAGATGTGAGCTTTGAAGAGAATATAAACTATGGTTTTTTGTTGACAAAATACTCAGAGGCTTTTGTTTATGCTTTTTTTTTTTTTTTCTAAACAACACTTCCCAGACATAAATCAATATGGCACCATTTGAACTAACAAGAACTCAAACATTAAGTATAGTTTTCAGCACTTCATAACTACCCATTATGTTTATTTCCCAGTTTTCTTTGTTACTTGTTTCCTGTCTGTTCAAAGCCAACACATTTTTGGCTTTCAATTTGAAGCATGAGGCACTGCCAATCGGCAGGAAATATAATACAGATAAGATTCATATAAAGTCTTTTGAACTGTTAAAATCTCTGGATGGGAAATGGATGTTAAATTGTTTACATTTGGCACAAGAAGAAAAGTTCCATTTTTAAATCCAAAGCTTCTCTACCTTTGTAAATGAAAACAAATCACATGGGTCATACAGAGTTCCACTTTTGTAAAGTCCATCATAAGTCTGATAAAAGCTTTTGTAAGTCAGCAACTTCATCTGTGGTCAGTCTGCATCTTAAAATGAAGTGGCCTTTTGCCCTGTTCCCTTTACAAAAGTACTGTATCAGTAACATGCTCATGACACAGTAAAAGCTCTAAAATATTAAGAAGTCTTTTACTGGTGCTACACTTTTAAAGAGTCATGCAATATTTCTCCGTAATTTTGATTTTGCATATTAGTCCCACATTTGTAATTTTTTAAGGTTATATATCTAGAGCTTATCACTCCAGACTCTGTTTCTACTTTGATTTCTTTAGTTCACAAACGAGAATCTTTGGAGATGATACCTACAGCTGCCCCTCACCCTGAATTCTGTGGTTCTACAAATGAACAGAGTGCAGATAAGTAAAACACTTTGTCCCAGTTTTCTGAACATTCTAAGCATTGGAACTCAAAGTTCATGTTCACGTTAGTGTGGCATTTTTGTATCAGTCTTTGTATGTGTGCAAGATGTAGCTCAGACATATTCTGGCTGGTGTTAAATCTCAAAGATGAAGTTGAGAACAGCATCACCTTTGGAACAGTTAAGCATTGCTAATGAGTACTAATGTTATAGCAAATCAAAGAGTGAGAAGCAGTCTCTGGCATAGCTGCAGGCTGTTTCATGGAACATCATATATTTCAGAGCCAACAGAAGCAGTAACAGCTGAAAAAGATGTTCAGGACAGGCTTGCCAACAGTAAAGTACTTCAGCAACTGAAAATGTTCTCCAAGATGTTCAGGAAAGCAAGATCATTTGGAGGAGAAGCTTAACCTTGAAGCCTTGTGACATTTTGAGGTTGGATGGAATACCCTGTCGATGATGGATATGGTTGAATAGACACTAATCTAATTCAGGGAGAAAAATCTCTTGAAATTACAGTTAAAGGTTATACAGTGTTGGCAGAACCATGATCCCAGGGGTAGGACTTAAGCTATTGCTTATGCTCTTAACTTCTTTGGATCATTTAATGCTGGAATTTTCATATGATATGTGCTTCTTTCCTACGTCTTTCCAAAACAGAGATTATAGAGCTACAAATATTGTTGAATACTGAGGAATTTCAAGCCATGAAAATAATTATTTTTGTTTCAATGGACATTTAGGCCAACAGATGGAGTAGTGAAAAATTTGGTGGATGAAGAAATTGTTAAAATTCAGGTTTCAGATATCTTCCATTGTTCCAGGGAAGATTAGATAGATAAATACCTTCTTAAAAGTTTTTGTTTAGCAATTAAGCTAAACACTACCAACAGCATTTTCATTGTCATGGAAGATTTTAATAGAATACAATAATTTATAATAGGGTACACTTGAAAAGACAAGTTATCCAACAGCATTAATGAAATTTGACATTGGATTTGATAAATGTGACTGACTGTACAAACACAATAAAATTCTATAAAAATGAACTTTAAAATATTTATTCCCACAACTAAAAAGAAAACAAAGTGTTCTGGAAAAAAAAATGGCTTAGAACTTTTCTTTGTGATCTGCTGTCACCTCACATCAGAATTCTTAGCAGGAGGATAACTAGCCACTTTTATCTGAGTTTATGCTGGATCCCCTTACTCATTTACCTTATTTAAATCAGTAAGTTTCTCAAAGTAATGAAATGGGTCCTCTGAGGAACATTTTCCCACAACCTGATGCTGATTCAGAAAATCTGCAGCAGTATTGTGCCAATGTGAAATGTTTGTTAACTGGGACCACAAAGTATTAGAAGATACCAGATAGAATAGAACGTGCTAGTGTGCTTAGTTTTCTTGTTTTCTCAGTATTGAAAAAAGTTGTAACACTGTGAAGATGAAATAAATAGTCCTCTGGACTGGGAAAAGGGCAGTTTCTAAGCAAAAAACTCATGTAGCTTCAGTACTTTTGGATCAGGATCACAAAATTGCATTTGTGAAGATTGTATTGAACTGAGGAAATGATCTCACCCTGCAGCGTGGCCTGTTCTGAGGGAAAAAGGATGTGAAATTCAGAGCTGGAAAATCACAAGACTTCAGCAGAAAAAGCTGTTTTTTGAGTTTTATGAAACAGGTGAAATTACTCCAAATAAAGTATGCTTGTAATGAGATTTTCACATATCTCAACTGGCAGCTGCAAACTCATTGAATTACAAAACATTTTGGTGCTAATTGGTACAGATTTTAACTCTTATTTTAAGAATGGCAGAGAATACAACAGTAATACTGGTATTATGTGAGTGATCAGTTATTTTCCTGGATTAGGACTCGAAGACACTTGCTAAAAGTATAAATCTTTCAATTTTTCAGAAGTTTCTGAAAAGTCACTATTTGATTCTCTAACACAACCTTCAATCAGCATTCTAGGTCTTTATACCAAGCTTTGTGTGATCTTGTCTTTAGGTTTCGGGTTACTTTAGCTTTCTTAATTCTGTATACAGAACTCGGAGCTTAATCAAAAAATCTTCTTCTAAATCTTCATGAGAGCAGTTGATATACCTGTAGCTTTCAAGGCAAATTTCCTGAAGAAAGACTAGAGAAAACATGATGAATTCACTGCTGAATGGTGAAAGGGGTCTCATGAATAATGACACAGAAATGGCCAAGGTATTTTGCCATTTTTTTCTCATTCATCACTACTAAGACAGGCCTTCAGGAAGCCAAGGCCCCTTGGACCAAAGGAAAGGTCTGGATCAAAGATAACATACCATCAGTGGGGGAGGACTAGGCTAGAGAGCATTTAACAAGCTATATATATATAAATCCGTGGGTCCTGATGTGTTTCACTCATGAGTACAAAAGTAGTTGACTGATGCATTGCAAGGACATGCTTAATTATCTCTGAAAAGCTGTAACACTTGCAAGAGGTTCCTGAAGGCTGGAATAAAAAAAAAAAGTCACTTCTACCTTCAAAAAGGAAGATTTGGGGATCTACAGCCAACAACCTTCTGGGATGCATTAGGCAAACCTTTGACAGTGGGTCAAAGAATGTGATCCTTCCCCTCTTCTCAGTACTGGTTAGGCTACATCTGGAGTGCTGGGTCCCATTTTGGGGCTCCCTGTTAAAAATATGGATTTACTGGAATCTTCACTGGACCCAGCAAAGTTGATTTAGGGACTGCAACATCTCTAATATCAGAATAAACTGAGAGAGCAGGGACTATTCAAACTGGAGAAAAGAAGGATTGGGAGGATCTTCTCAGTCTGCATAAATGATGGCAGGAAATGGAAAGAGACAGAGTTTTCATTGCAGTGCCCATGGACAAAACAAGAGGCACTTGACAGCAACTGAAATACACAAAATTCCATCTGAACACAAGAAAACATTTTTTACCGTGGCAGCAATCAAAAGTTGGCATAGATTGCCAGAAACATTGTGGAGTTTCTTTCCATGAAGACTCAAAACCTGAGTTATCCTTCTCTAGGAGACCTTGCCTAAGAGAGAGTGGTGGAATACGATCTCAGTATGATCCCTTTCAGTCTCGGCCATTCTGTGAATATGTTTTTTGGACATTATACTCATTCTATACTTCTTCCAGGCTAGATGAAGAAGTCTGAAGAAGCTCAATGAAAGAAATTCTCTTTACAAGTAAACCAACTAAAGTCTTCCCATATAATGACTACAAGAAAGTGGAAGAATAGCTGTGCTCACAAAGAATTAGGGGTACTTGAGCAATTTTCTAGTGGCTAATTTACTGGTATATGTTATAGATAATAATTCAAAAAATGTATTCATGAGATTCTCGTTGGTTGATGGTTTAGTGAATTGAATCAGGAGTACCTCAAAGATGGTATCCTCAGGGGCTACCAAGACCATGTCATTCTCAGTTTTTGGTCACAGACTCCTCTCAGCATTAAAGCAAGAGGCAAAGGAGCTCTGATACCAAAAGCCATATTAGTTGAAATGACCTTCATATTATTATTTCTGATTTCAGCCTGGAATTGTCCTCTCCTAGTGGCCATTTGGTCCTCCCAGGAAGGTCTGGAAATGTGGAAGGGCACAGTGTCCACCTCTATTTTTAGATTAATATAATGCTGTGTCTTAATATTAGTTTAATTTCACAACAGGATGATAAAGAATCTCACATAGTTCAGGATAAATAAACTGATAATTTAACATACTGTGATGTATCTGCCCTTCATTGTACACTACCATGTGTCTGCCTTCAGATACATGTGAAAGTTTATTACTTAAAAAATAATCATGATGAAAGGTGACAGACCACGACATTTCGCTAGATTCAAGCTTTTGAAAAATGTTTTTCCCAGACAACTGATTTCTAGCTTTTTTCTCACCAGCACATAAGGCTGAGATGCTAGAAGCCCTTGGTGCCAGGTAATCCCTCCCCGTGTCCAGGCTAAAGTTGTGGTACCCACCAGCTCTACCCAGCCAACCTTTCCTGTCTGGTGGTCTGCAGAATGCAGTGTTCTTAGCATAATACTGATTCCAAATGCAGAAAGTTATTCTGTGACTATATATTTTGTGTTATGACATTAAAATATGGAATGACAATATTTTTCCTTTACAAATGCTTTACATGGGTACCTTATTTTTAACTGTTCACCTTAAAGAGTGGATAATGAACTCTTTAAGGAGTGGTGTATGTGTGTGTTTAGGGAATGTTTGGAGTCCCACCTTAATTGAAATAACACCAGAGCTTTGGAAAAGGAATCAGGTTCCATGAAATTTTCTTTATCTGTGTTTCCTATCTGGCTTGCTGCTACCGGCATTTAACCCTATGCTTGTTGCCAGTGTTTCCCAGGAAGCCCTATAATTGCTTGGAATTTGTATGAACAGTTCCAGTCTGGTGCACAATTAGGAATGCACTATAAAATCTGCATTGCTTGATTTAGCTGTGTATGCTATGTGTAACAATAAGACCATAGTTTACCATGTAGAAATGATTACTGGAAATATGTGAGATGGAAAATGTCATGGTAACAATTTATAATTTTTTTAATCAAAAGATGAGGGGAAAGGGAAATATAGCAATAGAATTGAAAAAAATGGTTGATATTCTATGGTACTTTCCTTGTTTTTCTTGGTTCTTGTTGGGGTTTTTTTTTGGTTTTTTTTTTTTTTACTTATGTGTTTTCTGACAATGCAGGAAGTCATATGTCCAATGATGATTGGCGGCTGGCATCAACATGCCATAAGAAAAGACCTAGCAGATTGCTCAGTAGGAAATCCTTTTCAACAAATGGCATTGATTGGAGGTGCTTTTGAAAGAAACTTTATGTCTATAGCTTGTCAAAGAGAGCCGTAAGGCTCCTGATTCTTTTCTTGTTTGTTTGGCTAACTTCTATGGTTTCAAAAAGTTGTTATGTCTTTAGCTGCATGTTTTTTGTGAAATCAGAAAGAGCTGTGAAAGGAAGTGTTGTGCAGCCTTGAGAATTTACAGTGTAACAATGAACACACTTGTCTGCAATTTATGAACAGGAGAGCCTATGTGGCTGTACAGAACTGTGCCCTGTAATAACTGACCTTGCTTAGGTCTGCCTACTGGAAACCTTCTTAATGTGGTTATTCACATCAATGTTTGCCTTATTGTGAACCAGGTTTAATAACTGTATCAGGTCTGTGATACATACAGACCTCAAAAACTTTTTTGGATTTTTTTTTTTTTTTTAAATCATATTACTAATATTTCCTGCTCTTATCCTGCACCTTGTTCTGGTTAATTATAAAGGAACAAATGTCATGGATTTGTGTGTAGCTTCCTACACTCCTGAGCCTGAAAAATGAGGGAAGAAGGTAAAATACTCACTGTATCTACATTATTTTTTTTAATCCAGCCAGTAATGACCACTTCAAGAACAGGGGTAATTATAGGCTGCTTTTCTGAAACTACTCAGACATCTGACAGGGTAGAAAAAATCTTAAGGACAGGGAATCTGTGACCTGATTCAAAAAAAGTGTCTGTAACTAAGTGTCATGTTGAAATAGTAAACAGACATGACAGCCTTATGATCCTATTAAGTATTGTAGACTTACTGCTTTGTTATGAGGAGACCTGTCAGTGTAGTTTGGGACAAAATAATGATGTGACAGAATTGCATAAACATTGTGAGTTGATCAGCAGTAATGAAGATCTATGTTTCCTATGATAAACAGCATATGCCATGTTTGATTGGGTACCAAATGAATGTAGAATTTGTGCATATGGATTTTTAAAAATAGCACTGCTGACTAAAACTGTACCCTTTTTACAGTAGCCAAAGGCTGGAGTATGTTACCTGACACATAAGGGTTATGTCATAATGACAGTGCTCTCTTGTAAAGTGAGTAATAACATCAGCAGATCTCTCTTTTACATATAGTATTCCAAATGTTTTTGAAAGTTTCTATATGTTATATGGAACATTTCCTTCAGAAGAATGTAAGTGAATAATTTCCTCCACTCTACTTACACATTTTCATTACTTTGAATAAACTACTTGATGACAGTTTTCATGTTGATAGAATGAGAAAACATTTGAAGCCAAAAAGATTAGGCAGTGTGTTTCAATGGGTTAATGCAGCCCTCTTTTTGGAGAAAAAAATATGCATCACTGTGGCATTGTTTGCTCACACTGTAAGTTCTGTTCAATCTGTATTCTTGTACATGCTTTTCCATAAGAGCACTTATGGTATGGACCAAGATGGGTCATTGCATGTCACTTATACATTTTAGTGTAAGTTATAATCAGCAGATTCAGAGTGAGAAGGTCTGGGCCTACTCTTTTGATGCTGCTGTGAAGTAAGACTTTAGGTAGGAAGGAAATCGAGATGTGTTGCAGAGTTCGTTGTGAACTAGTTTTGTTCTCCATCCTATATGGATTGTACTACTGGGTAAACGAGAACATCACAGCTATAGTGTCCTGAATTTGATGTGTCTTATTCAGTCTCTAATAAGGAAGCTGAAATTTTGTAAAGTGAATTTAATTCCACTTAGTTTAAGCGAGAAAGCTTATTCCCCCCCTTAAAGCTTATTCCTCCCTTATTAAGCCCCGCTAGACCTTCTTTTCACAAACAGAGAGGGACTGGTGGGAGTTGTAGTGATTGGTGGATATCTGGGACTCAGTGATCATGAAATAATAGAGTTTTCAATACTCAGGGATGCAAAGAGGGTGGTCAATAAAACCTCTATGTTGGACTTCCGGAGGGCAGGTTTTGGCCTATTCAAAAGACAAAAGAGTATAACCTGGGAAACAGCCCTTGAAAACAAAGGGGTCCAGGAGGGATGGACGTACTTCAAGGAGCAAGTTTTGAAAGCACAGGAGCAGGCTGTCCCAGTGTGCTGAAAGACGAGCCGGTGGGGAAGACGACCAGTCTGGCTGAACTGGGAGACTTGGAAAGAAATTAGGGTAAAGAAGAGGGCCTGCCAATTATGGAAAAAATGGGCTAACTACTCAGGAGGAATTTAGGAATATAGTTAGGTCAGGTAGAAAGAAAATTAGAGAGGCAAAGGCACAACTTGAACTGAATCTTGCCACCTCTGTGAAGGATAACAAAAAGTCCTTCTACAGATACATCAGTAGCAAAAGGAGGGGCAAGGAAAACCTCCATTCTTTACTGGACATGGTGGGAATATAGTTGTCAAAGATGAAGGAAAGGGTGAGGTATTTACACCTTCTTTGCCTCAGTATTCAACAATAAGAAAGGTTATCCTGAGGACAGCTGGCTTCTGGAGCTTATAGAAGGCGACAAGAATCTAAACAGCCCCCTGTAATCCAGAAGGAAACAGTCAGTGACATACTGAGCTGCTTGGATCCCCACAAGTCTACGGGACCAGATAGGATCCACCCAAGGGTGATGAGAGAGATGGCAGAAGAATTCGCCAAGCCTCTCTCTATCATCTCCCAACAGTCCTGGCTCACTGGGGACATCCCAGATGATTGGAAGTTGGCGAATGTCACACCAATCCACAAAAAGGGATGGAAGGAGGACCAAGAAAACTACAGGCTCATCAGCCTGACCTCAGTGCCTGGCAGGGCTATGGAACAGATCATCCTCAGTGTAATCACACAGCACCTGCAGGATGGGCAAGGGATTAGACCCAGCCAGCACGGGTTTAGGAAGGGCAGGTCCTGCCTGACCAACCTGATCTCCTTTTATGATCGGGTGACCCGCCTGGTGGATGAAGGGAAGGCTGTGGATGTGGTCTACCTGGACTTCATCAAGGCCTTTGACACCATCTCCCACAGCATTCTCCTGAAAAAGCTGTCAGCCCACAGCTTGGACAAGGGCACCCTGTGCTGGGTTAGGAACTGGCTGGAGGGCCGGGCCCAGAGAGTGGTGCTGAATGGGGCTGCATCCAGTTCGCAGCCGGTCACCAGTGGTGTCCCCCAGGGATCTGTATTGGTCCCAGTTCTGTTTAATATCTTCCTGATGATTTAGATGAGGGGATTGAGTCCATCATCAGCAAATTTGCAGATGACACTAAGCTGGGGGGGAATGTGGATCAGCTGGAAGGCAGGAGGGCTCTGCAGAGGGACCTGGACAGACTGGAGAGTTGGGCTGGTTCCAATGGGATGAGGTTCAACACGGCCAAGTGCTGGGTCCTGCACTTTGGTCACCCCCAGGGATCTGTATTGGTCCCAGTTCTGTTTAATATCTTCACTGATGATTTAGATGAGGGGATTGAGTCCATCATCAGCAAATTTGCAGATGACAAATTTGCAGATGATCCTAGCCTGTACCAGGAACAGTGTGGCCAGAAGGTCCAAGGAAGTGACTCTTCCCCTGTACTCAGCCCTGGTGAGGCCACACCTCAAGTACTGTGTCCAGTTCTGGGCCCCTCAGTTCAGGAAGGATATCGAGGTGCTGGAGCAGGTCCAAAGGAGGGCAACCAGGCTGGTGAAGGGACTCCAGCACAAGTCCTATGAGGAGAGGCTGAGGGAGCTGGGGTTGTTCAGCCTGGAGAAGAGGAGGCTCAGGGAGACTTCATCACTCTCTACAACTCCCTGAAAGAAGGCTGGAGCCAGGTGGGGTTTGGTCTCTTTTCCCAGGCAACTATCAGCAAGACAAGAGGGCATGGTCTTAAGTTGTGCCAGGGGAGGTTTAGGCTAGATATTAGAAAGAATTTCTTTACAGAGAGGGTGATCAGGCATTGGAATGGGCTGCCCAGGGAAGTAGTGGATTCTCTGTCCGTGGAGCTATTTAAAAAGAGACTGGATGTGGCACTCAGTGCCATGGTCTGGTAACTGCAGCGGTAGTGGATCAAGGGGTGGACTTGATGATCTCTGAGATCCCTTCCAACCCAGCCGATTCTATGATTCTATGATTCTTTGATTTCTATTTTCCTTCTCTCTTGTGAATATAAGGAATGAATGATGCAAACAAACTGGAACATCGGAGCATTAATGCATCAGATAGATGGACTATCACAAGGATTTACAGTTTTACAGGTTGCTTACAAAGACACTAAACTACTTTGGCCACTTGTGGAGAGAGTTTTTGATCCCATCAGAGCTTTGTGCAAAGAATGATTGCCTGTGAAGGGCACAAAGAACAGGAGATTTTTTAATGGGATGAGTTACATGGTGGATCAGAATGGATTCTTCATGCTAGTATCAAAACAATAATAAAGTCATCATTAAATTAGAAAGGGTAATATGAAATTGAATTGTTTGCTTCTTGGAAACAGTCATGCTGATTTCCCCACAAGCTTCTATTTCTAGCTGTTTTTCATTACAACCTTGAAAACTGATGGAGCCATTATCCATACGTCACTGAAATTCAATAGAAGCACAATTGAAATTCATCAGTAAAATATTGTATCAATTATCAGAAGAAACAGGTAACATAGGATTCATTATAAACTTCTTCTAAGTCAAACTAGAGAATAGGTTCAGCTCAATAAAAGCTCAGATAATTTAGTACTACTGTGAGAACACAGACATAAGCAGTTACTTTTGGGAAAGCTGCTTTGGGCATTTAGTTCCTCTGTAGGGAGATCTCATGCTGCATTCTGCTTTTCATAAGATAATAAGCAGAATGGAAACTCAGTAGGATTAAGTGCTTTTTCATGAGAAGTATCAACTGGATTTGCAACTTGTAATTTTGCTTCCATGGAGTCCAGATTTCAGTTATGATATTTATTAATTTAAGTAATAGTAAGTACAATGATATAAAAGCTGGCAGAATAATTTTTGTCTTTGAAAACCAAATTATGACTGTGATAACAGTATCATTTATCAAAAGAAAGAGTTATGATACAGAGTTTATCAGATGCAGGAGTTCTTTATGGCTTCATATTAATTTACAGCTTAGCCTTTGCTTTCTCTCCAGCTCTAAAATGGTACTGAATACCTTCACAAGACAGGTATGGTGCATGTCTTTGGCAGGTTTGGCTCTATACTATATCCATCATGCTGACTTGGTCTGTGAGTTTCTGAAGTATCTTGTGGGGTCACAAAGACAGCGAACAAAGCTGCTATTTTCACAAGGACAATGTCAGTGCCTCTACACAAAAAGCCCTCTCCTAGAAAACAATATCCCAGCTTCAGACTTCCTACTTTCCATGTATGTCAGGTGTCATAATGATGGAAGGGCCACACCGCATGTTTTTTCTCACATTTCCTGCATGCCACTGACTGTGAGCAGAAGACATCTTCACATCATAGCTGGGATCCTTACAAAGGAAAGTGAGGTAAGTACAGGTGGAACTAGAAGACTGATGGTCCTCCCAGTCCAGTTCTTGTAACACGAGAAAGGTTCCCGTTTGATCCCGAAGCTGTCTAAGCAACACTGACATTCACTTATTTCAGAAAATTATCTTTTTTGCTCTCTTACAGATGCTACTCACTCCCTTTACCATGTCTTTTACAACTGCAGGGTTACATGTTTCCAGAAAATGAGGAGAAAAAAAAACAAACCAGAATTTTTCAAGTGTGTGGTGTTACAAGATGATTCCTTAAAGTTTGATAATGATTGTGTAGTACTGATTTGTGAGCCTTGTGGCAGTGGCTTTTGGTGTGTACTGTATCTAAAGACCCTGAATAGGCTGGTGAGGAAAATTTTCAAGGCCACACATGCTGTGTCGCAACATGCCTCTCCAATTTGCCTTTTCATTGGGAAGATACTAGAGATCCAGGACTTTAAACAGTTGAAAGTTACAATATGATGAGGACATTTTAAGAAAACCTGGTTTTCATAAGGATGTGAAGGATTTTCTCTTGGACTCACTGGTTCCTAGGTTAGGAAAGTAGTTGTACAGCCATAAAATCCAGTTAATACATGTTATCTGATTTATATTTTGTAAATGTAAATTTTTTTTCCAAAGCTAAGTAAAGGTGTTTTTTAGAAGCTATTTAGTTTTATCTCAAAACATTCCAAGTCATGTTGACTTTTTCTAGTTATCTATTTCTCTGTTCAATTGCTCTCACAGTTAGAAAATAATGCATTATTTCAAAATCTGATTTACCTAACTTTATCATCCAGACATTGGTTCCTATTATACCATAGGCTCCAAGATTAAAAAGCTTCCCAGTATCGAATATCTTTTATTTTTTTGAGTTCCTACTCAGGGTGATCAAGACACTTCTAAGTCCATATTCTGAGACCTGAATAATTTGAGATCTTCTAAATCTCAAATCATAACACTTGTCTTCTTTTAGTCCTTCTTAAACTCCCGAATATTTTCCCTATCTTTTTGGCAATATGAATAGTAGAACAGGACAAAGGAATGGACCATCTGTAGAGCTGGGCCCAAAGAATGTTATTGCAATTAAGGTTTTAACCCTATGTCTTTACAATAAATTAATCTTCTGGTCAGTGTGGTAATGGTATCTGCCAAGAGAAGGTGGAAGAGTGGTGCAGATAATTTGTTGATTAACTTTCAGGAGGATGGCCTCCACATAATTTTTTCGCAATGTGTTGGCAGCTTAATTAGTGCACCAAGAACTGAGCATCTGGACTTTAGCTCAGGATTCTGCTTCTCTAAGAATGTGGGTTTTTTTGTTAGAGAGTAAACCATTCTCTGGAGAAACAAGAGAGTTTTCTCCCTTTTGTAGACACAGATACTGTGAAAAACCTGGGTTATTCAAGCTGTATCCAGCAGATCTTTCTTTTTTGACTCTTTGGTTTTCTGGAAGTGCAGTATCCTTACAGGCTGGATATGAGAAAATATAAAAACTCTTGGGGTTCTGCCGCAGTGAATGGCGAAAGTCCATGGTGTATGATTTAACTTTCTGCCTCCTCCCAGATGTAGCAAGGAATGTCTGTTTAGTCAGTGCTGAGAGTGAGTAAGTGATGGCACCTCATTCTCTTGCCTTTTCCTGACAGTGGCTTTGGCCCAGGACAGAACTGTTGCTGCCAGTATGAGGGATAAGTAGAGGGTGTCCACTTAAACTGTGGAATGACCTTTGGTGACTCATGTAATGGTAGAAATAAGTTTGATTTAAAGGAGGATGATAGCTTTTAGGGTGTGGTGAAGGTTACCCTTTAAGGAGAGATGGAAATTAGGAAGCTGGTGGTGTCACAGGGGTGAATTGAAGCATTTACTGTAATGGAGGGTGCAAAGGACCCTGTATACAACTCTTCACACACTGTTGTTAGTGAATATATCTCCAGATGCTTAAAGGTAGGTCCAGTACTTCACATGACCAAAGCTTTAAAATCTTCCCTTGACAACTAACTTAGAAATGAAGTTATGCATAAGAGAAATGCTTAATGCCATGGCTATTAAAGATTAATCAAGGTGATATGTAAATAGTACCTTGGCATATCTTTGTGTACTTAGCATATTAAAAAATACGTTAAGTGCACAAAATAGGTAATGTATGTTGAATTAACACCTCTTGAGGTGATTGACTGGTTGTTTAATGTTGATAAGTGTGTTGCACTGTGTTTACCATTGCATTATTTTGTATTTTGTCAATATATTACCATCTAAATTGCTATTTTTATGCTGGGTTAAGGGAATAAGAAAACAGCAATTGATTACAATCTGAATGTTAAGAAGTTTGAGATTTTATAGTTGTAAATTCATAAACAGTTTAAAATCAGAATTCTAGATGTAAGTTATTTTTATCCCCATTATTTTTGTGCTGAAAGCATCCATCAGGAAAGAAACCCACAAAACTGTCATCAGTGGCTTATTGTATGGAATTTCTTTTTCCCCTTGGCTATTAAAAATAAGAATACAAATGGAGTTACATGCAGGCATATTTTATGTTACTTTATATGTAAACTCCCTAACGTGTAGGAGGAAAATCAAAAAGATTAAGGAGTATTAGAGGTCAGTATTATTTAAACCACTTCAAATTAGTTTGATCGTGTGGAGAAACGTCGATGACAAGCATCAAATCAACTTAGGCATTTCTTTTGATGTTGAAGCCTCCTTATGGGGTTTTAAGATAAAGGCAAATTCACAGTTTTCCTGCTTTAGTGTAATCCTGAGCTAGTCATACTTGAACTGCTATGTTACAAGAAAATGTAATCATTAATTCAAAGGAAGAGTCTTACTCTGAAATTAGGAAGTATCCAAGTAAACTACACCAAATGAATACTACATTGTCATAATACAAGTCACATTTCCCTTAGACTAGAATATTTTTCCTGAGAACTGGGCACACAGTATGAGATGTAAGGAAATAAGGATTTACTGAAATGTATAGAGCTGTCTCACTGTCCAGTCTTTATATGAAATAGGGTTCAAGATTATTTTAGGCCGCAGGAGCTATTTTTTCCCTTATTGTAGAGGATAGAATAAGGAAGATTAAGACTACACAAGAATTTTGGTGGGTTATTTCCTCCCTGTTTTATTATGAGGAGAACTTCAAGCATAGTTGTTGAGGCATGAAAGCACTGTTGCTAGCTCAGTGTTTTCTAGTTCCCAAACCTGCCATAGTCTCTCTAATATTTATCTACATCATGGTGGGTTTAAAAGCAAAGTACACATCGGAAAGTACACATTCTGCTTTGCAGAAGCTGGAGATCTTTTGGGACTGGAAGTCAGATTGAAGAAGACAGAAGTTCTCTGCCAGCCTGCACCACAGGAAGACTTCACAGGTGAACCAGAGCTTAAGTCAGTCCAGCAGTTCA
Organism: Florisuga fusca; assembly: GCA_038090715.1. Taxonomy (NCBI): domain Eukaryota; kingdom Metazoa; phylum Chordata; class Aves; order Apodiformes; family Trochilidae; genus Florisuga; species Florisuga fusca. The sequence continues at coordinate 20,060,305 of JAAWXA010000012.1, forward strand.
GCTATCTGGGATGCATTATTTCCTCAGACACCAAGATCAACAAAGAGATAGACAACAGATTAGCAAAGGCACACAGAGCATTCGGAACACTTCATCAAAGAGTCTGGAGCAATAAACACCTGAAGAAAAGTACAAAGATCAGTGTCTACAGAGCCACTGTACTGTCTACTCTTTTATAGGGGTCTGAATCATGGGTCATCTACTGCCACCACCTGCGACTCCTTGAACCCTTCCATCAGTGCTGCCTCCGTACAATCCTAAACACCCACTGGACTGACTGTGTGACCAATGTTCCTGTCCTTGAACAGGCAGGGGTCACCAGTATGGAGGCCATGATACTGAGGGCACAGCTCTGCTGGGCAGGGCACATCTCCAGGATGGAGGATTGCCCCCTCCCTAAGATTGTGCTCTGTGATGAACTTGCCACTGGCTGCTGCAACAGAGGAGCCCCAAAGAGGAGATACAAGGACTCCCTGGAACAATCCCTCAGCTTTGGCCATATTGACTGCCAGCAGTGTCCACTCTGGCCTCCAGTCAGGAGCCATGGAGACACACCATCCATAATGCTGCTGCCTCCTTTGGGAACACACACAGAATCAGTCTCGGGGAGAAAAGACAGCGCAGAAAGAACCGTGCCTTGGCTGTCCCCTCACAGGAGACTTTCTGCTGTGCCTTTTGCAGCTACACTTGAGTGTCCCACATTGGCCTTATCAGCCATCAGTGTGCTTGCAGCAAGCTTGGGGAGAGCCTTTCTTAAAGCTTCATTCACAAAGCCAAGCCATGATGATGATGATGACACATGGGCACGTCTCTTGTATAAAGTAAACCTTAGTAATGTTCTTCCTTGCCCATTTTGTCTTTAGCAGTGCTTTATGATAGTTCTTTCCTTTTCTTAAATATGTTTGTTTAAATAATTTCAAAAGAATGTAGGGAAAGGAACTAGTGATATAATTTGAACTTATGTTCAGACCCAGTCTATATGTTCTAGCACATACTTCTGTTGGCTTTAACATAAAAGGCTAAGAGTAATGAGGCATAGTTTACAATCGCAGCTGTTTCAGCCATCCCTAAAAGAGGAGCTACGTGTAGCCAGATATAACAGTCTTTTGGGAGAACCAGCCTAATATGAAAAGTTGTTGGAATAAAAAATATCCTTTTAGTGTGCAGCAGCATCCTGTTCCATTCATGTTTAACCCACCCCCTGTCTCTGTCTTTGCATTCCTGAACTCTGAGCACTCTGGGAATCACTGGAATGACATGACTGTATAATGACTAAGATCATTTGGTAATACATATGGTATCAAAAGATAATGTAAATAAAAGTGTCCTGATCCATATTAGGCCCATTAATTTGTAAATGGATTTTGTATTAATTTTATTAAATTATACTATTTCAAAAATGTATCTAAAATTAGACCAAGTTACTAGTCTGTTGAAAGGAAACAAACTGTTTACCATTCTTTTCAGATTTCCTATATTTCTCTACAAGCATGTTTATGACTCAGTATTCTAGTCTGCCTGGTTTCTGATAATACTGTCTCTCTATACTTGGATCTGACAGTATGTATAGAACAATCAAATCTTAGATCTTATTTTCTATGTACAATGTATCTCTGTAATCTGTACAATGCTTTCTTTTAAGAAGAAAGCACAAAACCTTGTATTTTTCAAACCTTAGTCTTTAAGGAGTACTAGGAGAATGATGGGGGAGAGAGTCATTTTAGTATTAAAAACCAAACAAACAACAAAAAACAAGCCAAAACTAAAATGAAGCTTAAATTACTCAAAGAAGCCTTGTAATTAGGCCAAAATGTCTTCTTGTATGACCATGTATCAAAATTAGACTTTTTCTCACTGAGCAGTCTTTCATGAATTTTCAATTTTTTAATTTACTGCAAGTATGAAATGATGAAATGAAAATTAGGAAATACTGGTAAAGCTAAATGAATAATTCTCCCTCTCTAATTTGCTTCAAATTTAAGGACATTGTAATTTATTCTTACCCAACACTTAGCAAAAAGAAGTTCCTATTTAATCTTTGTAATCCTGGCTTTGAAGCTGCTTTGTAATTTTCTGTACAAGTAGCAATCAGAGCAGTGGTTTTGATTAAATGATTACCCATAGGCCTACTCTTGAGTGAAATGACAGATGTACTCAGCCAAGATGCAAGCAAATGCTGTGAACTTGGTAACTTTATCCAGAGCGAGTGAGTTTCAAATTTCATTATGTACTACTACTATTAATTGCTTGTGACACAGAACATAACAGATTACATACTTTTACAAGCTTTTTTTGAATAGGGGGAGGGAAAAAAAAAGCCTGGCAAAGGTCAAACCCCTCTATAGTTCTTGTTGCAAGTATGTGTTGCAAGATTAAGAGTGAGTAGATGTGTCAGAAAGTGCTCCCCCAGAAAGAGCTTGAAGAGTCTGAAGAGTCTGCTTTTCTCTGTTGTGCTTTGAAGTGTTCATTTACTCTTTGACAACTTTTCCTGAACTGTGTGAGTCATGTCAAATCTTCTAATAAGAGGCTGACATCCTGTTGTATAAAAGGCATTCTACACAATATCAGCATGGGGATATTTAACATGATGTTTGCTCTTAGGTTTTCTTTATTTGCTTGTAAACACTTCTGTGAGCTGAGGCATTATGGTCAGTGGTACCCACAAAAAGAGCAACATAAGGTGAAACATTTGCAGCTGCAGGAAAATCAGTGTAAAAAGTTAACAGACCCACTGACTTTGTGTCCTATGTACTTTTTGCAGATTTGTCTGAAATTCTCTATTTTACTCGATTTCCCAAGGGATTTTTTTTCCATGTTAAAAACAAACTCATTCTTGAATATGGTAGTTATTGCTTGAGGATTACTCTTTGTGGAAAGAAACTGGCTGACTCACTTCTGGCTGGCCATCAAAACTGATCCTGAAAAGAAAACTTGACTGGTCATTGTAGTAGGTGACCTCCTGCTGAGAGGAGTGGAGGGCCCCATGTGGAGACCAAACCTGCTTCATAGAGAGGTCTGCTGTCTTCCTGGTGCTTGGGTAAAGGATGTTGTTGGTAAACTTTCCATCTTTGTGAGTCCTTCAGATTATTACCCTCTTTTGGTCTTTCAGGTGGGTAGCCATGACATAATAATGAGAGGTGCACAACCAGTTAAAAGAGATTGCAGGGCCCTGGGGCAGCTCATGAAGAGATCAGGAGCTCTCCATCCAGGTTCTCTTCCATCTATCTGACATCAGTGATGAATGGAGGAACATAAGGAAGAGACAAAAGGCAAACTCATGGCTCTGGGACTGGTGTTGTCAACAGGGCTTTGGGTTCTATGATCATGACTTGGTATACGAAACACCAGAGCTACCAGCAAATAATGGGATGCACTTGTCCCAGAGGCAGAAAAGGATTCTGTGGCAGGAGTTGGCAAGGCTCATTGATAGGGCTTTAAACTAGATTTGAAGGGGGAAGGAGCTAATAATCTCATGCTTGCCTGCAACAATAAATCCCTGGCAGCACACCAGGGATAGATGGATGGAGTGCTAGCAAGGGCTCTCAACTTGTTACGCTGAGGCAAACCAGGGAGGATGCACTGAGACACCCAAAGGAATCATGGGGACTTTGCCTCAGAGGGTGACAGGGCCAGCCCAGTTGAAATGCCTCTGTGAGAATGCAAATGGATTGGGTAACAAACAGGATGAATTAAGGGCCACTGTTCTTCTGGAAAGCTATGACATAGTGGCTATTACTAAACTTGGTGGGATGATTCCTATGACTGGAATAGATGGGTTCAAGCTCTCTAGAAAGGACAGGCAGGGTAGGAGGGGAGGAGATGTTGCCCTCTACGTCAGTGACCAACTGGAATTGATGGACGTCCACCTAGGGAGGGATGACAAACTGACCAAGTGCATATAGGTTAAAATTAAAGGGAAAAAGGGAGAAGGTGATGTTACAATAGGCATCTGCTACAGGCCACCTGACCAGCTGAGCCGAGCAGATGAGGCCTTGCACAGGCAGATGGATGAGGCTTCATGTTCACAGGTCCTGGTGGGTGATTTGAACCACCCTGACATCTGCTGGAAATACAACACAGCAAGGCATTGGCAATCCAGGATGCTCCTGGGAATGCATAGATGATAACTTCCTACTCCAAATGGGAGAGGAACCAACAAGAAAAGGTGCTGTGCTGGACCTTATTCTAACCAACAGGGAAAGACTGGTGACCAGTGTGTGGCTCAGGGACACCCTTGGCTGCAGTGACACAAAGCACTTGAATTTAAGATCCTCAGGGCATCTAGGAAGATGTATCTCAAGCTTAAAACTGTGGACTTCAGCCATGCAGACTTTGATCACTTCAGGGATCTGCTGGCCAAAGTACCATGGGACAAAGCCCTAGACAGAAGGGGTGCCCAGGACAGCTGGTTAGTATTCAAGGATCACCTTTTCTGTGTCCAGAAGCAAAGTATACCAACAAAGAGGAAGGCAGGAAAGAAGGCTAGGAGACCTGCCTGGATGAACAAGGAGCTCCTGGACACACTGTCACACAAAAAGAAACTATACAAGGAATGGGAGAAAGGACATCTAGAATGGAGGGCACTTAAGGAAGCCTCCTCAGCAGCAAGAGACCTGGTTAGAAAAGCCAGAGCTCAGTTAGAACTAAATCTAGCCAGGGAGATCAAGGGGAATAGCAAAAATTCTATAGGTATATTAATGATAAAGGAAGACTAGGGGAAGGTGTGGGGCCCCTCAGAAAGGAACAGGTGAATTAGTGACAAGTGATAGGAAGAAGGCTGGGGTTCTCAATGACTTCTTTGCTTCAGTCTTCACTGGCAAGGTCTCCAGCCACACTCTTTGTGTCACAGAAGACAATGGCAAAGGTTGGAAAGAAGAACTGCCCATTGGAAGTGAAGGTCAGGTTTGTGACCATCTGAAGAACCTGAAAATGTACAAGTCCATGAGACCTGATGGGATACACCCACAGGTACTGGGGGAACTCACAGATGTAGTGACTAAAACCCTGTCTATTATATTCCAAAAGTCATGGCAGTCTGGTGAAATCCCCACTGACTGGAAAAGGGGAAACATAACCCCATTTTCAAAAGCAGAAAGAAGGAAGATCCAGGGAACTGTCGCCCAGTCACTTTTACCTCTGTGCCTGCTAAGATCATTTAGCAGATCCTCCTGGAGGCACTGCTGGAGCAGAGGAATAATGAAGAGGTGGTTCGGTATAATCAACACAGTTTCACCACAGGCAAATCTGGCCTGACAAACCTTGTGGCCTTCTATGAAAAGGTCACAACATCAATAGACAAGGGAAGAGCAACTGAAGTCATTTAGCTGGACCTGAGCAAAGCCTTCAACACAGTCCCACATGACATCCTGGTCTCCAAGATGATAAAATATGGGTTTGATGGATCGACCACTCAGTGGAACAAAAACTGTCTTGATGGCCACACCCAAAGAGTGGTTGTCAGTTGGTCTGTGTCCAAGTGGAGGCCAGTGACAAGTGGAGTCCCTAAAGGATCAGTACTGGGATCAGTCCTGTTTAACATCTTTGTGGGCAACATAGGCTGTGGCACTGAGTGCACCCTCAGCAAGTTTGCTGATGACCCCAAGCTGTGTGGTGTGGATGATACGCTGGAGGGAAGGGATGCCATCCAGGGGGACCTTGACAGGCTGGAGAGGTGGGCCCATGCCAACCTCATGAAGTTCAGGAAGACCAAGTGTAAGGTTCTGCATCTAGGTTGGAGCAATCCCAAGCACAAAATAGGCTGAGCAGTGACTGGTTTGAGAGCAGCCCTGAGGAAAAGGACTGGTACTTTTCCTGAGGAAAAGGGGGGTACTGGTGGGTGAGAAGTTCAACATGAGAGTCACTGTACACTTTCATCCAGAAAGTTAACCATATCCTTGGCTGCATCCAGTTCTGCAGCCCCTATTACAAAAAAGATATGGATGTGCTGCAGTGTGTCCAGAGAAGAGCCACAAGGATGATCAGAGGGCTGGAGCATCTCTCCTATGGATTCAAACTAGAGGAGAGTAGATTTAGATTAGAAATTAAGGACAAAGTTCTTCACCATGAGGATGGTGAGACACTGGAACAGGTTGCCGAGAGAGGTGATGGAGGCCCACAGGCCAGGCTGGACAGAGCTCTGATCAACATGATCTAGTGGGAGGTGTCACTGCCCATGGCAGGGGAATAGGAACTCGATGATCTTAACAGTCCCTTCCAACCCTGGAAATTCTATGATTCTATGATTTATCACTTTAGAAGTTAATAGAATTATGGTATTCTTTAGTGGACATTTGTCAAGGCCGCTTGGCATACTGTTTCTTTTGATAGTCTGCTAAATATTAGAATGGGAGCCCATATACTGTATGAGATCAAAGCTTTCTGATCTTTATGAAGACTCACCTGGGACTCTGAAACATCTTTTAATCTTTGTTACCTCTTTCTCTTTTGCTAAGTCTTTTTACAAAATCTGTGCACTGCTCCCGCTTTGTTATTTACTGAGGCGTACTCAGTGATTAGAGGCATTGGAGACTCTCCTTCCTACAGAGACATATGAGGAGCTCCTCCTTAAAATGCTTCTTAGGAGGTAACATTTTTATATGAGCATGTTTTTTCTTACACAAGACAGAAAAAAACAAGAAATAGATTAATCTTTCTCAATATTTTATACACATAACACTTTAATATGTGTGATTCAAGCATCTGTATCTTGGCTACAGACATGTATATTACTTTTAGGACTGTCTGTTCGCCTTGGTATATTTGGGAAAAGAGAACCACAGAGTGGTAAGGTGTACAATATGGCTGATATAATTCAATAATATGCTGCCAAGGGAGTATGTTCGTAGGAGAAATTTTGAAACGTGCTAGGAGGAGCTGCTGATTTTTTTTGTTTGTTTGTTTTGTTCAATCAATTGTTTCTCATCTGCAATGCTAAGAGAAGATTTTTGCAATGTATACAATTGGTTTAAAACATTGATAATTTGAATACTGACTAAGAACTTGACAACACTGGATGATTTTGGATTAGGGCAATGGATTCAAATATATGTGACTAGTAAAGTCTCTTCTCTATTATTTAGTTTGCCATTGTACTGCAAATAAGATCGCAAAGTATCGATTTCATATTCTGCTGTTTCTCAGATCCTTGCAATTCTTTTGGAAGGCCATAAATTTGCTCCAGAAAAATAACAGTATGTGTGGTGAGCTGTGGCAAGTCAATGTGGTGAAAGAGAGCAGGGAGCTTGATGAAGTTTGCTTTCCTTTTTAAATATACGAACGTTGATTTAAACCACTAATAATGTCTCTGGGCAGCTTTTTTTGGAATGATGTCTCCATCTCACAGTTTCCTCTCCTTATCCAACATGCTAATCATAAGAGTGGCAAATGTTGTCTCTGATGCATGTATTTAAAGGTACACACATAACTGCAGCCTCTTTTAAGTCACATCTGACAAATATTTCATGGAAATAGCTCAAATAATTCAAGAACCACATTGAAATGCCAAGAGTGCCAAAGCAGATTCTGCTTGCTCGTTATGTCCCATGTAGTTTGTAGCATTCTTTTCATATTGTGTTCAGATTCAGCAGCCACAGCCTCAGCTTCAGTCTGTGTGAGAATCCTGATGGTTCTACATGGAGATCAAGGATGTTGTTCATCCTGGTTTTTGTGGTTATGATTGATTGCTTTATCTTTGCTATTTTCCCAATAGTTATTAGATTGTAGAAAAACTAAATACTAAAAGAAAAGAAAAAAAAAACCCATGACTTTTCATTATATGTTAATATAAAAATTCATCATAAGGATTAAGAAATCTGGCCTCCTTTATAAAAGTCATTAGTGTAAACTTTTTGTAAAATATAAAAGTCAAAGCATTTGAACAAATAGGTTTATGTTTCTGGAATTACAGCTTATGCAAGCCGCTATTACTCCTAATGGAAACTCTGACACCTGTGTTTTATTTATATTCCTTGATCAAGACATAGCACTACAGAAAAATCTATTAATAGACAGTTGCTGTTTGAATATCATATGCCAATTTGTGATTTCTAGGCACACTAGCTTGGAGAAAGAAACCAGTCCTCACTGACAGTAAGTAGGCAATCTAGGAATACATGGGGGGAAAAAAGTCACTTTGAATTTTTACATTTTCCTGAAACTGAGTGACCTACCCATAGTCATCTGTAATAATAAACCCCAAAATAGCTCATGACACAACTACCTACATACTACTGTTCAGAATCTTCATCTTTAATCTCATTTCAGTGAAAAAAGATTTGTTGTATATTAGATCAACTTACCAATATAAAAATGTGATCTGCCAATGAGTAAAACTATCTAGTAATAAGAATGAGATGCACTTTTTGACAAAAATAGTCAAATTATTAATGTCTTTTTTCTTTGGGAAGTTAATTCCAAATACAAGGATCAAGTTGCCTACCTTGGGGTTTCCAGTTTTGTCTGATTGATTTAAAAGCTGTTGCAGAATGACATTGTTTTAACTTTCCCTCTAGACAAGCAGGTTCTTTATGCCACTGTTTCAGTCTGAGGAGCCAAATAATACCTTTTTTATTGCAGTATTTTTAGACATTGTATACATCTGGAAAAATATTCAAGCAGATAATTAGATTGCATTAGCAATGTGTCTGTTGTGGTTTCCCTGATCCCAAAGAAGGCAGCCCTTTATGAAGCACTTGGCCGCAGTCTCCACAAAATCTGCTGTGTAAATTGGCCCACGCTAAAGCATGTGGAAAACATTTTTTGGCTGAAACTTGAAACCATTCATGTGGCTTTGAGGCAGGGAAGCTCAGCCTGCCAACATCAATAGAACTTTGTACTACAAACCAAAATGGTCATTTAGACATGTGTACTTTCATGCTCACAAATGCACTGAGGTCAAATATTTTTTAATCTTGGGAATTTTTCCTCTCTATACATCCTCATATTTCATGCAGGAAATGAGGCTGAGTACAACAAACACAAATCATTGAGACTGACAGGGCATATTGGGTTTAAAACCCGAGCTTTGACTGTAATTGCTCTCCAAAGGCCTCTGGCTCAAGGTAACTGTTGATTTAGCTCAGCTGTTTCAAATCAGCACTGTAAGGTCTTGCTAAGACAAACTGGTTAGGCCACATTACACTTGTACCATTGGATCCCGTGGGTACAAGTATAACACAGTTAGCATTTTAAAAGATTGCATTTGTCTGTACACTGCAGGCAGTAATTGCAAGCAAGCAAATCTTTTGTGAAAGATGGTGTGACCTTCCTTTTGGTGAAAGAGTGCTGATGGCTTCTTGTGGAGGAAAAAATAATGTTTCTATTCATGGTTCATAGAGGGACCTCACTTTTTTTCATATGCAAGCCAGCCTTGTCAGAAATTTGTTGTCATCATTTTTTTTTGCTTTGATGATACTTGGTTAGCTAGACAACATGTATCTCTAAAATGTAAAATTTCTGTTACACCCCTGCTGGAAAAAATATGGCACCACATTCTCAGGGAGGAGAGCTTGCTAAAGAAAAAATACCTTCCTCCTGCATGCATTAGGCAGTTGACACTCACTCAACTCCATGTATTAGTCTTCCGTATTATTGACTGCTTCTGACATAAACTGGGTCTGACTTTTCAACAAGGGCAAGCCTGGAGGATTACCCAACAGAATATAAATCTGCTTCATGTATTATATTCTCTTACTGTTCCTAGCAATGTAAGTGCTGAAGTGTGATTTATACCAATATATCCATTTGCCTGTCTACAGTAAAAATTTGCATATTAAATATCTAATCCCCTATAAGGAATGCATGATGAATTTATGCCAAGTTTAATATATAAAGTGCTACTTTATGAGTTAACTCTTCCTGGTCCAGAACTCATTCCAAGAGTCACACTGGGGCTCAATAATCATGGATTAAATCAACTGGCCAGATCATACTACTTTTAAGATGTCATAAGACTGTAGAAGCAGTAGGGCTCCAAACCCAAGTTTCAAAACTTCTAGAGTCAGCCCCAACTGCAAGACCCACTGGCAGACCTCATGATCAAGGGTTGCAGTTCTCAAGAGATGGAGGTCCTATCACTTCTATTCTTTGTGCTTGCCAGGTGAGCTGGGGAGGGTTGACATAGAATTGACTGTACTGACTGACTGAGGGTGGATCTAGAAAGGTGATATTTTAGGCTGGATTCGGAAGTAATGTGTCTTGTGGATATAGACAAAACAATTTCATGCCTTCCAGTAAACTAGCACACAGATGTGTCCCTAGTGGAGACATATAGGCTAGATGAGAACTTGTACTATCAATTGTTTTTTCCTTGATTCACTGGAGAAGTAGAATATTTCCCCCTTTTTCTACATGAAGAGTGTTTATTTTCTCTTTTTACATTAAATTTATTTTTATAAAAACCACTTCATAACCACTTGCTATGCTTGCAGGTAGCCTATAATTATATTAAAAACCAAAACGAAAACCAAACAAAAATAAAATCAAAACCAAAAAAAACACAAAAAAACCCAGACAAAAACCCCAAAACCAGACAAAAAATCTAAGCTTCCTGGACTGTTTTTACCTCTTACTAATTTAATCACTTTTATTTAATAGAGGAGCGGGTTTGAAGTGAGATACAGATCTATATGACAGAGTAGATAAAAAAACCTTCACAACTACTCTGTGTGTATGTGTAAAGGCCATTATTAAGGCCTTCAAAGCATTTTTGAAACATGAAAGAAAAAATATCCCTTTTCCTCAGTGAAATATTTGTGAATGGTTGTCCACACAAACCCATTAGTTTACAGTCAGATAATAGTTACTTGAATTTATATTTTCTTTTCCTAGAAAGGTGGAGGTCAGCATGTCTGCTGGCAGAGGGTGACTTCTAAGAGTAGTAACTAGAAGTATTTTTAACACAGTTCTGAAAAGAAACCAACCCAAAACCAGAGATCACAGAGGGTCTCTGCAGGTCTTTTAAGAGATTAGAAGATGAAGAAGATTACAATAATGAAGAGAGATTACAGATCGAAGGAAGACCTTGCAGTAAGTTAGGAAGCATAGTATTCAAAACTATTTTAACAACCTGCTAAAAATTACTTTCATGCTTCTGTTCATATGTTGTTTTCCAGTTCATGGAATATTAGATTTAAATTCCATTTATGGGATGGAATTAAACCTAGTCTTGGTTGAAAAACAAAGTATTTATTAGGTGTATATGTTATAATAATATTAAATATTAAGTCTTTTCCAGTTGCTTTGAGGAATAGGTGCCTGGGTAATGTTGACATACCTTCTTTTGCCTAGTGCATTCCCTTGAAACTAACCTAATCGTCCTTAGTTAAATTTATAACATTCTTAGTATTAGCCAAATTCCTAGTATGAAATACACAAATTAAAAAATAAAGATAGTGAATCTGACAAACTCTTAACCTTTCTATAAGAAAATCAACACATGTAACAGTAAGTGGGCTGGTACAAATAAGCACTTTCTTAGGTCAAATTTTATTTTTCCTCAACAGGTTTACGTACCAATAGTTTGTTTTCAAATACAGATGTTTAATATTGTGCTGAAGTCAGTGGAGAAAAGGAAGCAAAATATGTTTGCCAGCAATTAAACTTTCTGTCTTAACCCAAGTAATGTGTTGATCTTGTTTTAAGTGTTTGATCTTTAGAGGCCAAGTGTGCTGTGAAGAGCACTACTCTTACAGTAATTATGACAGCAAAAGTATGAAGAAATACTTAAAGCAGCAGATCTTCCAAACACAGTCATAGAGCAGGTGCTCAGACAAAATGGTACTGCCAGACACCTCAGAAATGACAGTTCAGGTCTGAGTTGTTCAGCCTTGGCCACTTTGTGGTAGTTCTTGGATTTGAAGTTTGTTCTCATCAATGCCTTTGAGAGACTGTAACAATGCAGCTGCTCCTAGAATTAGAAAGATTCAGAATAGTGCACATAAAACCAGCAGTTTATAAAAGCTAGAGGGGTTGCTCTTGAACACTATAACTTCTGATAAAAGTGATTTTCTTTTTTGTTTTAACGCTATTTAGATTATTTGCTGCCTTTGCCAGTCTGTTTCAGGAGCCTGTCTCCAGCAGCAAAGCATAAGTGAAATGATAAAACTAATGCACTCACCTCTTTTGAAAGGCTATTTATCTTTCCCTTTTAAGATACAGATTTTCACTAGCTTCCTTTTTATTTTTCAGTGTTTTCTCCTTCTGCATGTTTATTAGGTATTTACCCAATGCTCATAGACTTCCTTGAGCTTCTTTGCATACAAGGGCTTTGTGTGGAGCACAAGGTTCTAATGTACCTACTCATGGTACAATGATGGGAGACATTCAAAGAGAGAGCCAGGGAAGGAAAGAAGTATGGTACTAGCAAGCTGAGACTGTTCTTGTCTACAGGCCTGGAGAAATCCTACCTTTTCCCTAGTCAAAGCTTTTTTTTCATGACAGTGGGGCTGATTGCCACCTTACTTCAAGTTTTACTTTTGTGAAAACTCCTTTAATTCTGAAATTCCTGCTCAAACTGGGGCAATCTAATTTTCATATGTTGCTGTGGGGAATAATGCTTTTTTTATTTTCTCAGAAAGAAAAGGAATGAATGAAATGATGGAAGGATAACTGAGCTGCCGGGCTCCTTTCTAATTATTTAAAGGGCTTCACACATTCACATCTATGATTCTATGATTCTTTATGAGCAGATACATCTACTCTACTAATAGAAAAGGCTGGCCTACAGCTAACAATAAATCTCACTGTACAGTGCATTTCAAATTGATAACTGTCTGCAGAATGAAATATTAAAGGCACAGCATTCATGCTTTATGCATTCATACTTGTGCTTGGCTAGTTGTATTTTCAATAAGGTGGGTTGTGCTTACTGTTTTTTTGGAAGAGGATTTCTGAATTGTAAAAGCTCTGTTTTATCACTAGGGAGTTATTTTACTTGCACCTGGCTTCTAGTAACTGTAAAAAACACTTTTCCAAGGGACATCACTGAAAGAAAAAATAGTCTGATGCTTAAAGGAATGTAAAAGTCTACTGACAATCAAAGCATTTCTACTCCCCTTCCCCCTCATTTTTCAGTTGTATTTTTTAGGATTATCTGAGAACCACAGTTGTGATCTTTTTAGTCATCGCTTTGCTCTATATAGGTTTTATGTTACAGTTTATAAGATGATGAACATTTGTTGAGACATCAAAGTACTTATCATAATGAGAAAAACAAACGTAACAACAGTTGTATAGCAAGAGTAAGGATTGCCTGAAGCAGAACAAATTTCTGTAGATTGCCTGACAATGTAAGAATAATATAGCAGTACAATCCTGAGAATATTACTTAATAAATCACTGCTCTTATACGTCTTACAGTGAAACTTACAATTTTGTAAACTACTAAACACATTTTCTGCTTGATTAGCTATTTTATGTCCAGAAAACCTGCAATAAAATTCTCTTCCTTTAAACCCATTTGAAAGAAAGATCTTAATTTTATTTTAATATTGAAGATCAATAAAGTGGCCGTGGCAGACTAATAACATGACTTTTACTCCAGTTAGCAGCAATTTGCAGGCTTAAGCTCTTACTTCTGTCCAATAGGCACAGAGAATGCCTGTGCCCTGGGAAGTGCATGCTGTGGGCTTGTGCCTTACGTTGCTATTGAGCAAAGACCTTCTTGACTACAATGTCAACACTGCATTGTGTAAGGAATGGATTTTGTTAGAAAATGTAGGACCCGAACTTCAATATCCTGACATCTTGCAGAAGCCTCACCCACACTGATGGTGCACCCTTGCTGCCAATCACCTGGCGATGTGGATTTTTTGTGTTGGGAGACAATGAAAGGAGGATAAGAATAATTCTTTAAAACTCAGACTCTTCCCTTCACAGGTGTTTCCTTACCCTACACTCTTTCTTTTGCTCTGCACCTCCCAGTGGCATGCAGAATACGAAATAAATCCTTTTGCCTCGGTTTTTAAAGGGAAACTAAAGTAAGGATAAAATTGCCAAATGCTGTAGCCTTTACTTACATGTTGTTCACTTAAGTTTGGTTGTGTTCAGTCTGAGTAAGAACTACAACATTTGACCCAGATTTCTTACAGATTTGTTGATGTAGTATGTGTTAGCATTTACAGGATCTGAAATCCAGGTTGATGCCTCATACACTATTGTACAATAGACAGCAGGTTAAACTTATGTCACCATCAGAAATCATTTTCTTTAAAAAGAACTGACACTTGGAGATTTCACAGCCTAGAAAAACACAACAGCTTTCCTTCCCATCTTTATGACTTCAACATTTTGACAAGGCTAAGAAGAGAAGTGGGGGTTCCTTGGGCCTGCAGTATATTTGCTCATTGCAATCTGTCTTGCCTTCTTATTCCAGAGTACTCTGAGCATATTTTTCTATATCAGATACTTATTAGACTGTGAATTAGGAGTTTTATCAAATTAGTCATTTAAAGAGACCCTGGGTACCTGTCTGCATATACTTGTTATTCGTGGCTCTTCCTCCTTCTGTGCTGTCATGATGATTAAGCAGATTAGTTAACAGAGTCCTTAATACCTTGTATACCTTGTACCTTGCAGAGCCTTGTAGTGTTTTAGCATTCTTTGGCACATGATTTTTCTCTTCTATCTTTTTGTTTGTTTGTTTTTTTTTGGTTTTTTTTAAATATTTTATAGGACGCTGAGTATAGAGGCTTGCAAGCTGTGAACTCTGGGATGGCATTTTAAAAAATTATTTTTTCCACTGGCTTTAGCAGCAGCCACAGGCTTAAATCCATGCCAAGTGGTTACATTCTTACACTAGCTCTGGCAGAAGATTTTTTTTATGGGCTCCATCAATTCTCTTGACTTTTCTATTTCCATAACTCTGTTATAAATTAAGAGTTTATGATTCTTATACAATTCCTTGGGATAGGGTGATTTTGTGGAATACTTTATGGACTGTAATGAACAAGGTTTATTAATATAGATTAAATTATTATTGCAAGTTGAAATTCAACATCACAGGTGACACACTTAGAAATGTAGCAAAGCTTGGTCTAATGAATCATCAGTATGTTATTGTTATCCCTTTTTACTGTAACGTGCTCATTTGCCTAGCATAGGGTTTCACCAGCACTTTACAAGATTGTCTTGGCTGTTTTCTGTAATTGTATTCCTTCTTTGCCTTAGTATGCCAGATTATGAGCAAGGTCCTTGGCTGGAAAATCTGCCATTAGAAAGCTTGTTCAGTAACTAACAAAGTCTATGTCTTTCCACAGACGTAGTCTGAATGCATTTCACTCACAGAATTGTCATGATTGGAAAAAGACCTCTAATATCACTGAATCTAACTGTCAATACAGAAAAAGCCACCATCGCACTGAAGCATGTCCTAAATGCCACACCTAAATGTCTATTTCATACTTCCAGGGATGGTGACTCCACCACCTCCCTAGGCAGTCTTTTCCAGTGCCTGATTACTCTTTCAGTAAAGAAATTACTTTTGATATCTAGTCTAAGCCTCCCATGGTGCAACTTCAGGCCATTTCCTCTAGTCCTGTCATTATTTATTTCTCAGCAAGGGCCAGACTATTCACAATAATACAGATTTCAGGACAACCCCAAGAAATGACTGAGCATAATTCGATGAGTATAATAGATGCTTGTGCTGTAAAACAAGGACACAGTGGAACCAGAGCAGCAATCATGCAGCACATCGGACATAAAACAATGCTGTTTCTCTGAGTTCTCCCCCCTATCCCTCTCCAGTTAATATTTTACCTCTTAGTTAAAATACATTTTTGGCATGGGATTAGTTGGCAAAACTGCCTGTGAGAAACAGCCAATTTTATAACATGCCTGAATAGGCCTAAACAGCAGGTGCTGCCATGCTCCCATGGTCTTTAGTGACAAGCCATGGTCCACAATGTGTCTGAGATTGGAATTTCTGTTTAGAGCTTTATTTCTGATACTGACATTTTAAGCTGTCACTGGTATAAAAATTTAGCTTTATTATACAGGGTTTCTACTACTATTTATCATGCATGTGTGACTGTAATAGTCAGTTCCCTTAAAACTGTTGGAAGAGGGGAACTCTCTATGAGCTCATTCTGGTGGGCTCATTACATTGAGTCAATCACTCTGCATGCTTACTGTCAAGGAAACACTGAATTTGGGATGGTTCTGACCTGGTGTGGAATGAGCTGCTTGGGACCAAACATGGAAAAGGGGACCAGAAGTACAGAGAGATAAGAAGTCAAGCAGAGCTAAGGCTAGAGTCCACTACTCTGACCATATATTAGTGACCTTCTTCCACCCTGTACTCTCTTATTTAAAAAAAACATGTACTGAAATCCTGTTGTGTTGTTACTGTACTAGTTATTCTTCAATTTTACAAAATGTTCACAGTATTTTTGATGTCTGTACATCTTCCACTTTTCTTCAGCTTTTCACTGTCCTGCAAAAGCTTCAAAGGGCAAGATGCAATTAATTTTAGATTTCTCAGCAAGTATTCAGGGACTTGGTTAGAATTTTGTACCTAAGCTGTGGAAAAGAGGAACTGAATTCACAGGCATAATATCTGGTATAGGTCATACTTTTTGGGTCTCATACTTGACATCTTTCACATGACTTCTAACCATGTTCCAGGCTTCCTGAAGACTGGGGAAGACACTCACTGGAATTTTAGTTTGACATATAATTTCTGCAGTCATTTTTCACCAAGCAGTTAAAAAGCATTGACAACACTAAAGTCAAAGTGAGTTTCCAGTCAAATATTAAGCAGTCAGAAACTTAAACCTGTTTTAAAGATGATTAGCAGAAAGTAAGTCAGGGTTCTGCAGTAAGTGCTTGAGTTGATTTCTAAAGTTTCATGGCATATTTTCTGTTATTTTTCTGCTGATTCTGATTTTGTAAGATTTTTCCTTACCAAAGAGAAAGGTTGGCAGTACTGAGAACATTTTCACTCTCTGGGTATTTTAGCAAAAACTTTGCCACTGACATCAGTGGAAATGATAGTTAAACTAGTCTGAACATGAGGTTTATTTTTAATTTAATATGATTTTTGGCAAACGTTTCATTAGTTCCAGAGGAGCCCACTCCAATATCTTGGCAGGACAGAGCATTTAAAGCAGGAAGTAGTTGGGACAAAGGGAAAAAAGCAATAGTTTTGCCAGATGAGGATGCCTAACTTACTTGAAAGCATGCGTTTGTATGCTAGGAGGCTTGCAAATGTAGTAAGCTGAAAGGAATTTAACTAATTTTGTAATTAAGAGCTGGCTTCTAGCTTCAGTAGCTAACACATATGCAAAGTTTTATTTTAAAATAGCACATGTATTGAAAGAGGCATTCCAAGTAACATTGCAGAAAATAAAAAACATGTTATAGCAGCAAAAAGAAACACAGCTAGAGTCCTTAGCGTACACTGAAATTGCTACAATTCATATCTAATTAGAAGAATAATATTTAATCCAATGTATATTACTAGAACTTTATTCTGATACACTTGCATGTTAATTTTATTCTGCTTTCACAGTCTCATTTAACCCCTTTTTACCCCCATTTATCCAAATTTTCCACTTTAATATTTGCAGTGCTGAGAAAAAGGTCTCCTGAAACACAGCATGAAGTCTTTGTTTCCTGCTGTCTTATGTGCAAATACTGTCATTTTGATATTCTTCCGATATTAAAACAATATTAATGATCATATCTTAGAATGAAAGAAGGTTGATTTCAAACAAGCTAACACTCAGTACTTGATTATTCAATAGAATAAGCTTTTATAAACTTTCTGTTTTAAAGGAAAAAGATTTATTATTACTACTGTTGTTTGTATTGTCGTTGTTACATTATTATCATTATGGTATGGATGCAAAATAGATTAACTGACTTTAATAACTGTGATGCAGAAGAGATGCTGATTTGGAGCTTTAAAAATACACTGTCTTTTAACTAGATCTGTTTTACAAGCTATAATATTTATACTTTAAATTCTTTATACTTTAAACGTAAATCTTTGTCTTGCTATGGAAGCAATAGTCTATCCTTTTCTTCAGTAATACAGCTGCTAAAATTGTAATAAGCACAGACGTCATGTTTCACTTAAATTTATGTACTGTGTTGCACTTGATGGCAATAGGCTCACAACAAATCCCTGTATGTTGCAATTTCCTTTAGAGATCCTCTACTACAACCACAGCTCTTTAGGGTTGGGTGGTCAGGAATAACATGCTAATGCTTTAATTTTATTATGCAGTAAATCGCTGTTAGACCACACATAGAGTCTAGCAGGTTGTCACTACCCAGTAGCTGAGCCAGCAAAGATGGGAATGGTACAGATCACAGGTTTCACCACCTGAAAGGTCATAAAGTGTATTAGAGGTGGGAACCTTACATCCTTGTTCAACTGGAAATGGAGTAAAAACGAGGTCTGTGGTCTTGTTGCTGACATCAAGTGGAACTGTGTTTGTATTGAAAGGTACACCAGCACTCCCAATACAATTAAAAGTGCTAGAAGTGTCATGGTTTATTATTCCACCTGTTGGATTCGAATACTGCCTCCATGGTGATGACATTTGCAGCTTAAGCCAAGGCTGCAAAGAGATTAACAAACACACACATACAGACACACCCTGCACATACCCTGCCTTTGCACTGTGTTTAGTATGCTTTCCAATATGCACAGGATGACAGTACAAGTGGTCTGTTAAGGTAGGACTTGATCTATGGATCCAATAGCACTTGAGAGACCAGCAACTGAGTTTTACCACTGATGGCTGATGTTAGAGAATTAAGAGTAGATCACAATATAGCAGGGTAATAAAATACACTGTTGTGGTGTTTTTCATGTAAATACAGAAAAGATAAGAAGGAAAAAGAGACACCCTCTCATTTTCTCTCTTGGTCTTTTTAAATAGACTATCTCTAACTAAATATTAAGACAATTTCCTCATAACAGTGTACAAATTTCAGCATATACTCTCTACAGACTTTATTTCATATGCCAATAAATAGACTCAGTTCTTCACAAGCTCAACTGCAAGTGCTTTCCTTTTAAAAAAGTAGTCCGAAAAGTAAGTATTAATAAAGCACTGAGAGAAACCCACAGGTGCAGAAAGGCATGTATGCTGAAGTTTAGTAAGAAGATGGTATTTAAGTTGCCTCTTTGCCTCACTGTAGGTGAGAACAGATGTCAAGATGATACAAAACCGCTTCCATCAAGGAGATAGCTAAGTATCACAGAGACAAAACAAAACTCTACTAATTTTATTTTCTTCCCATAAGGTCCTCCTATGGTGTCAGTTTGTTGCAGTTTTTAGAGATTTATTTCCTTTCTATTTTTGCTGGCAATGTGGCATTCCTAGGCGAATAGCTCACTCAGAAACTTCTTCTGGAGTATACCTAAAATTTGTAGCGACCTTCAACTACCACTAGATGTTGGCTTCTCCTTACCTATAGTGTGAAGTAGGGGAGCATAATGTAACAAAAAGGAAAGAGACCTTTTCAAGTTTTTAAGCCAAGCTGTTTATTAAAAACAGGGTTTTTTCAGCAGTAGTCCTTCCCTTCTCTGAGTGTGGGCTGTAGACCTGTAGAGATATTGCTGCAAAAATACAAATGGAGAAGAGAGATAATGGAGAAATTATGCAGCCATTCCACTTCCATATTGTATTTCACAAACTTCCTAATAATTCTTTGATGGCCGTACTGGGAAAAATGGTAACTACTTTATACTGACTCGTGCATTCTCTTCAGATACACCTGCAATTACAATATATCACCAATATTAAGTGTAAGCAAGGAATTTTCCCACATGAATTTGTAGGAGAGAATATGTTAAGAGTCATGGACAAAGGTAAAGAAAATGAAAATGCCGATCTTATTTCAACACAGTTATAAGTGTGATCAAAATTTCAGATAAATGGTAACTTTTTCTGTCATGAGGGAATTTATTTTATGGAGCGTCATATACCCAGGATCAGCTTTCCTCTTATTTTGTTTTGGGTTTTTAGCGCAATTTGCTTATGAAGAGCAGTTTGAGGCTAATGGCTGGAGTAATAAAATGGAAGATCAAGATCACTAGTCTCTTTCTTTCTTACATTTTTGTCTCTCACAGAAATCCTCAGGTTGTTCTGCTGCTGGAAGATTTTAATATTTTGCAGAGAGACACGTGCATACATACACAAGACTAATAGCTAATGGAGGTGACCTGTACAGCTCCAATTATGACTGATAACGTTCTACTGCTTTTATGCTTATATTAAAGTTCCCCTGACACAGATTGATTAAAGGCAAGGACCCATATGAACTTATGAAAAATTTATGGATTTCTGAAATAGCTTTAACACCTGCCATTTGAGAACTAATAATTTCTTTGGTGTCGCTATTTTCTTTCCCTTTCTCTCCATCAAAAAATCTCTCCATGAATTGGAATATATGCTTAATAATCAAAAAACTGATGCAGCGGATTAAAGAACAAAGATGTCACTGGATAAAATAAAGCAAAAACCAGAAAAGAAATTAGATTTGTATGATTTTAACTATTCTTTAATCTGCTTCTGGGCAACAAAAGTGATTTGTGTCATCCGTTATTGCATTAAACTTTAATTTTCTTCCACAAGAACAGGATTATATAAAGGAGTATTGGATTGCACTCAGCATGGATTAGCTGAGCGGTGTCTCTGCTGCCAAGGACCAAATGGATTTCCTTCCTTTTGTGATTTATATTTTTATTGCTGTTTTTTTTCCCCCTCCTTCTAATTCCCATTACTCGTCTATTTGCCAGAACTGCAATACCCTCAAGAGCAGCAAAAAGGCAGGCAGAATTATCGGCTTATTGCATATATTTATGTTCCAAGGATCCTTACTAGCCAATGCCAAAGGAATAAGCTAGCCCTTAGTCTTAGAAACTGATTGTTAATTTAGAACAGAAAAATTGAAAGCTTATTCATTGTAAAAAAGACATTGTCTTTCCTTCCTGAATTAAATACATATGTGCTTAATCAGCTTAACTTTTCCCTTAGAAGTTGAAAAAAATTCCAGAATTCACCTAATAGTAGATCAGCAAAGGTCTGTTGGAATTGTAAAATGATAAATGATCAAAACAGAGATGCTGGAATTGTGAATCGAGGAGGAAGAGGATTCACCGAGGATAAAGGCAGGGAACATCCAAAATTTGCAGGGATAAAAATACAGAAAGTAAAACATAAAGCCTCTGCTAACAGAATGAATGTCATAAATTGCAGTTTGTATTTTTCAGCTCATTTTAGAACTGACTATATAATTTTCTGTCCTTAATATTGTAATGAGTAAGGAGGTGCTTGGTGGTAGATGACACAGAGGTTTTTATGGAAAAAATATTTAAGTTGTTAAGTTACAGAGAATAGTTTGAGTTTGTATGCATTGAAGTATGGAAGTCCAAAAGCCTATCAGTAATCTCTTTTGGGCTGATTCAGCATCAGCAAAAGACATCAAATGTGATAAAAAATTAGAAAAGCTTAGCAAGGAATAGAAAGCTATTTTTAAAAAGTATGAATGAAAAGTCTAATTGTCAACCACAAGGATGTAGTAGGAGCAGAATCTGGCACTGCTGCCACTACATCACCAAAGTAATTCTTATTGATAATATATTTCAGAGCACATTCTCTGGATGTGGACAACATGGATCTGTCATAAAAATATTTTGTGTGTGACAAGCAGTCCAAAAGTTTGAAACTGAGAAGCTACCTTGATCCCATGCTTAAATGCTTTTCTTGACATTGCACATCCGTTTCATTGTCCAGAACTCAGATCACAGCCAAACCTGCAGCAAACTTTTAGCTGTCTGTTGTGAGGTAAACCTGACCTTTCCATAAATTACCCTCTAAAATGTAAAAGAAGAAAATTTCACCTGATTCCTCAGTTGGCAGTGTTGCCTACTGAATCTACAAAAAGGATGTTTCTGTATTTTTCCATGTCACAGCTGGAGGTTTTCTTTATTCTTCAGATTATCACAGGAGTCTTAGTGTATAGCATTGTGTTTGATGGTACCAAAAAATTATTGTTACATTATCGAGATAAAACTTTGTGATCTTCACTTTGTTGTTTTCTGAATTTTTTGTCTTAAACTACTGAATATTGTTTCACTCTTGTTTATTTGGTGTTGTTTTTTGGTTGGTGGTGGGGTTTTTTTTGTTTTTTTTTTTTTCCAGCTTGTTGGTAAAAAGAACCTTTTAGTCATCACACATTTTCCAAACAGATATTTAGTGACTTCAGACTACTGACAGAAAACACTACTCTGTCAAACACTTAATCAGAGAGAGTATTTCCTGCTGCTTCTATCACATCAGAAAGATAAACACAGACTTGCTGTGGTGGCTTTAAGACTTCAATTGTTTGCCTGCCATTTTTGTCCTACAATAAGGAACTATTTGTAGTAGAATAATTATTCATCATTTGGAAAAAAACAAACCCCAAAATATGCCTCTCTAACACGCACATAAAAACTCACAGTCTCCATACCATGTCCTAAATGAGAAAGATGAGCTTGTTTTAGCACATTCATCAAGTGCGCTTTCAGAGACATCTCTGCGAAATGGAGCACAAAAAAGCAGTGGTATCAAGTTACAAGCCTGCATTCATTTTTGCATGCATTGGCTGAAAAACCGATGCTCTTAAAACTCAGAAAGGGGACAACCAGTACATAGTGCACTTGGATTCCCCCCTCTTGCCCGATTAAATTAAGGTAAAATTCACCCTAGTAGGGATTAAAGGGAGCTCATAGAATATCAGTCTCCTGCTACTGTGAGCAGTCATTTATACCATAGAACTGAATTATAGAATGGTTTGGGTTTTAAGGGGCCTTAAAGATCATCTAGTTCCAACTCCCCTGCCATAGGAAGGGACACCTCCTATTAGATCAGGTTGCTCAAAGACCGATCCAACCTGGCCTTAAACACTTCCAAGGAGGAGGTTTCACATCTCAGCAGGTGCCTGTGGGCAGAGTTAACTTTTTCTCACTTCCTCAGGGGCAGGGTTAACCCTCTCCCTGTTAATCTCTTTTAACAACTCATTTGGTGAGATTAACTTCTATAACTCTCTTCATGGTACTTGAAGGGTAACATCATTACCCAGAAGGCTGATACAAAACACAACTTTTCCTAAAATTGAATAAAACTATAAAGCTTTATTCAATTTTAGAAACAACAATATTTCACTCAAAGCAATGGGTTACAACTAGCATGAACTAGCAAAACTGTACCCTCAAAACAACAGTTTACAACTGGTCCTGTTACTCTTATGAGCCCAGAATAAATTTCGATACAGAGACAGACATATGAAGAAAAAAAAGAAAAAGAAAAGATACCACCAACCTTGGATCCAGCAATGGCCTTGTTATGACATTATGTTCCTTAGATTGTGAGTACGCGTTCCAAGCATTCCAAGTCTCCATCTTTTATGCTACCTGACCCTGCCTCTCTAGAGTGAGGCTCAGCCTACTTTGTGCAGACTTAGTGCTGAGAACAAGAATGTTCTGGAAACTGGTTGTTGGTCCAGGTGGTCATTCAGTCTCCAGTATCAGGACTGATCAAGTAATGATCTTTATTTTCACCTATGCACTTTGTCCTTAAACAGGAAAGAGCACATTTGCAAGATGGCTCTCTGCCTCTGCAGGGGTCCTATTGCCAGCCACTGTTCCTTATCAAGTAAGAGCAGCCTCCTACTTATCAGGGTGGCTACTGAATTAAGGGCTCCACTTGTGTGGACAGTGTCCCAATGGTTTATTAAATGAGTATGACACCTGAGAACAATGTCCACTTTCTCAGGGCTGCTGTTATTATTCATTTCAGGGTTTTATAGAGGGTATTTACATCCTCCTTGGGCAACCTGTCCCGGTGTCTCACCACCCTCACACGAAAGACTTCCTCCTAACCTCTAACCTAAATCTACCCTCTTCAACTTTGAAATCATTACTCCGTGTCCTGTCACAACATACCCTTCTGAAAAGTCCCTCCTAAGTTTTCATTTAGGCCCCCTTCAGGTACTGGAAGGCAGCTGGAAGTTCTCCCCAGACCCTTCTCTTCTCCAGGCTTAACAATCCCAACTTTCTCAACTCATTTTTGAGGGTGAGGTACTCTAGCCCTCTGATCATCTTTGTGACCCTCTTCTGGATTCACTTCAGGATCTTCGTGTCCTTCTTGTGTTGGGAGCTCCAGATCTGGATGCGGTACATCAGATGGGGTCAGTAGAGGGAGAAAATAACCGACCTTGCCCTGCTGGCAACACTTCTTTTGATACAGCCAAGGATACGTCTGCCTTTCTGGGCAGTAAGCACATATTGCTGGCACATGTTGAACTTATCATCATTCAAAACCCCCAGGTTCTTCTCCTCAGGACTGTTCTCAGACCATTCTCTGGGTCTGAGCTGCATTTGGGTTTGGGATATCCTGACCCAGGTGCAGGACCTTGCATTTGGCCTTGTTGAACTTCATAAGACCCTTGCCAGGGTCCCTCTGGATAACCTCCCTTCTCTCCACACAGCTGTGTGTCCTTGACAAACTTGCTGAGGGTGCACTCGCTTCTACATTTCACACCACTGACAAACGTGATAAATCACACTAATTCCAGCACTGACCTGCTCCTGTGAGAGCAGCACTCACCTGCACTGACCTGTTCACTGACCTGTGAGAGACTCCACTCATCACATTTTCCTTTGGTCATCAAGACATTGATCATAACATTTTGAGTGTAATCATCCAACCAGTTGCTTATCCACCAAATATTCCACCCATCAAATACATGTCTTTCCAGTTTAGAGACCATAATGTTGTGCAGGAAAGTGTTGAGAGTTTTCCACAGGTCCAGGTAGATGGTGTCATTTTTTTCTCCCCTGTCTACTGATGTTATGACCCCATCATAAAAGATCACCAAAGCAGTCAGGCATGATTTGCCCTTCATGAAGACTTGTTTGTTGCCACCAGCTATGTCCTCATTTTCCATGTGCCTTAGCAGAGCCTTCAGGAGGAACTGTTCCATGATCTTGCTGGGCACTTGATGTAAAATCTTTTATAGGGTCATCAGATATATGTATCTATAAGTATAAATATAGATATAGATATATATATGTGTGTCTGTATACAAGTGCACACACACACACACACATGTTTATAGATGCACACGTCTTGAAGGTAGTTACATTATTTTCCACTTACTTTTTTGGCCCCATTGCTCCTCCTGGGATGTATTTTTCCTGAGGAAATAAGAGCTTTTAACTTTCTCTGCAGTTTTTGCATCTTCCTTGGATTCAATTTTTATATTATTTCTAGAGAGAAATGCAAAAGTAGAAAATGGCCCTTTAAGAAGGGTTGCTCATGATCTTTGCAGCTTGATTCTGAAACTGATTCTGTTATGTCTAGATGACAAGGTCATCTATGTAGAAAATCGCACCTGTTGTGCAAGCCAAAAAGAATCATCTGCATGTGTGTGCATGAATTATGCTATTTTGAGATGGATTTTAAGTGCAGAACTACTGGTGTCAGATGTACTGTCCACATTTAGTGAGAGGAGCTCAGGTCTTCACATACTGAATCTCAAATTCTCAGTTTAGAAAGATACTGTTGAGGTGTTATTTTCTTTCTGTTTTTCCTGCTTTTTTTTTCCTTGGTTGTAGAGATGTGGCAATTCTTATTTCCAACCTAGCTGTGCAGATCTAGAACCTTTGGGCAAAGCTTTTGTTCTAAAGAGAATTAACCTGCTGTTGTATGTCTCTGTAATATTTTGATAGTAGTTCATTTGGGAAGTTGTAATGCAAATGTTTGTAATACAAACTTATCAAAAAAGATTATGGAACTATTTTGCACTTGAGGAAGATTTACCTTTGCTTCGGTCTGACTGAAGTGTAGTGGAAAGGCTCCAGTTGTTTCATTTCAATTCATCATCCTAACTGAAATCGGTGTCAGTGTCAGCGAGTAAATCATACACGAACCTACCTTTATTTAAACCTGTTACAAGCACGCCTTTGTTTTTCATTCTCTGTGCTCTCCAAGTATGAATCCTGAAGATTTAGGCTATCATTATGCTGCTCTTTTTGACAGTGGCTGTTAGTCAGAGCAAGTCACTGTTGAAAATGGTTTTATATTGGATAGATTTGCATTGCTTTAAGTTTTCAAAATCACTAAATACTTCTTTCAGAGACACTTTTCACACCTAGAGATTACTCCAATTGACTTGCTTTTAGCAGTGGAAAACTTTTCAGTGACAAATTGAGATCTTAAGCTGTTGGAACAGAGATAATTTTTTTTTTTTTTTAAAAAAAGGTAAATACTTCTAGTATTTAGTTCAGAGAAACATGAAGCAAATTGTGGATGATGCAGTCTTGGTACACCTTGATGCCAAGCACTTGGTAATTGCACCATGCCATCAGCACACTCTTACTATTTACAGAAAACAAAGCAAAAGCTACAGAAAACGAGGAGGCATATGACTAGATATCATGATCCTATTTTCTATAAGACATTACAGAAAATACTGTAAAACATTGTGGTGACTGGTAATGTGTTTGTCAGAGAATGACCATAAAGAAAGTGGAATCTGATTATTTTTTGAATCCATTTTATCATACTTGTAAAAGGATATGGAAATGTTGGAGGTCATTCAGCACAAGAGAATTTCAAGGAATTGAAAAAATACTTTACACTAATGATTAAAAAAAAAGTTATATGACTTTATTCATCAGAATGACTACTTGTGATCCTTCAAATATATACTGAGTATGACACATATGGGATGGAATACTCTGTTTGGTCAATGCTGGTCATTTATCTTGTCTGCTCCTCCCAAATGGAGGGTTGCAGGTGTGACCTCATTACTCCTTTTCTCTTTCTGTACCACAAGATGTTACTCAGTACTGAGCAGTGGCCTTGGTTAGGGTTAGTAAGTTAGCTGTAAGTATAAGCATAGAGCACTGTTAGTCCTAGAAACAGAAGTTGACTGAGAGACTTGCTGTTAATTTCAGCAAATACAGATGCTTATAAGAGATTCATCTGAAAGTAAAATTACAAGAACAAAAATTAGCTCTATCCTGGCCCAAACCAGGACAGGGGTAATTTAACACTAGTTTCTATCTACTTATGCAGGGAAAGGTGTAAGGCAATGTAACCCCTGTCCTATCAGAAATTGTCCATAATGAGTCTATGAAACAAAAACCAACAAACAAAAAAAACCAAAGCAAAACAAAACAAAATTAAACACACTGGAACTGAGGTGTGAATTATTGATAACAGTAACAGTCTCTGGAATAACAAAAACAACATTCTTCCTGCAGATTTTTTCTGGCCTGAAACTAACACGAGATAACTTTTGAAAAGAAATGTTGCCTCTCAATCACAGACTGTAATAGAGGACATTTTACAGGCTATGGGTGCACTTTAACATGATCACACAAAGCTTGAAATTTCTTTTATATACATGCAGATATACTTAAGCTTACTTGAGTTAATTCAATTATTTACTCATTTGAAAATTCTAGTCTCTTTATTTGTTATCTTCTGTTCTTTTGCCATGCTCTGTTCTATCAGATCCAGAAATCTGACTTTATCAACATGAGCTGTGTCATCAAAATAATTGGTGTACAACAGAAGCAAAAATAATTTAAAAACTAAAATATTGTTTTTTCTGCCATTTACAATTTTTAAAAATTTATTTATTTTCAATTTTTCATACCCCAGAAGACCTTCAGCCTATTTAAATGTTTTAGCTGTTCTTTAAGTACACTAACCATAGCACCAATAGCTGACCTAAGCAGGTCAGAAAAATTAGCAGGGGATTAGAAATTCACTTTTTTCCACCTCATTTTTCAGGGCACTGTATTTCTCACAGTTTTGATCACAGTGGAGGAACTGTCTCCACATTTACTTGAACCAGAACTCATTTGCTGTAAAGATGCACAACTTATTGTAATATCAACACTTGTTCAGGAGACGAGCCCACGGATTCTTAGTTTCCATAGTATTGTATTTTTTGCTATTGAAAACTATGCACTCTATATAAATCAAAGGTTTCAATTATTTAAATCAGTTCTCTGTGTGACCTGTGTGACATTCTCACTTCATAGAAAAATGCAACCAAGAATTTACTGCCCACTCTTTATGGCAAATATGAAAAAATTGGATAACATTATGACAAAAGCCAGGTAATTTCTTACTACAAATCAAGATTTAAATTTCATTTGCTCTTATAGTTTTTCCTGTCTCCAATACTCCTATGAAATAGTAACAAAGTTTTTTGGTATATATCTGTGATGTTGTGGTATAGTAGTATAAGGGGAATGAAGCATTTCTGGTTCTCTTTTAAAATGGGATGAAAATGAACTGAAATTTTGATTACATTCCAGGTGCTGGGCACGGATGTTCATTGGGTAAACCTAAGGTAATTTTGAAGGAAGTTTTGAAACTGAGCATTTTAGAATGTACCAGAAAGTCCAGTTCTTTAAAGATTCTGAGAAGTAAACTGCTGGTATATGAAAGAACTTACTACCTACTGCTTGCTTAATAGTATTTGTTGGATGGGAGAAGAATGGAGAAAAAATTTAAAAATCTACTAAAGAAAGCCTAAATGCATATGCCCTATAGACCATAGCTATACTGTAGATTGTTTTGGTTTTTTTTTGATTTGGAGAGAAAAAAGAATTGTAGTTTATCTTGTTTTCTGAGTTGTCTATCAATAATCTGCTCTAATAATAACAAGAATCACTCAGTCTGTGGCCCGGTTTAATTCAGTACAGCCCTGTGAAAGTGCCAATTTTTTTACAGTGAGAAAAAAAAATAATGTATATGAAGAGATATGGAATTCTGCCATATGCTATAACATACGGACAGTTTACACTACGTTACCTTCATGTCAAGGAGAGGACCCTGATGAACCAATATATTGCATTGTCCTGTCTTGAACCCTTGGTAAGAGTACTTAGCACTTTCATAACACTGCGAAAGAATTAAATAATCCTCACCAAACTAGAGGTTTTGTGAACATTAATAAGGAAAATTCAGCCTTCATCTAGGGACAATGAGTCACAGACTTAGCACAGAGCTATGCTGGTCTTCATAAATAAGACACTGAAGTCCCTGCTCTGCTCTTTGTTTTGCAGCATATGCCACTACTGTTCAATTTGCTATATATGCAGCAGGCTTTGAAATGTGTATGCATCTCTTTGTACTTTATGCACAGAATTATCTTTGTTGCACATTTGTAGTGACAAAGAAATAGAACTGTCAGCAGTTTATCAAATATGAAGAGATAGAGAGAAATATATATGAATTATATTATGAAATACAACATACAGTGGTACAAATTCAGTGGTAAGAAGGTATATGTTACAGCTGGGTAAGTATGAGTAGCTGTAAGTTAGGTGGCTGAAAGACAGTTTTTGCTCTTATTTCTTCACATTGCTACCTGAGGTAGAACTAGTGAAACTACATTTATATTGATATAACTGCACTGAGTCTCTGTTTGGGGGATGGAATGAAATGAATGAAGGGGAAAATTATCAGCATCAGGAGCATAGAGGGGCAACCAGCTCCTCACTCTGCTCATCTGTCTCTATCCCACACCTTTTTTTCATGTGTTTTGGTTGTATTCAAGGCTCAGCCCAGTCCCCTAGTTTTAAAAAATATATTATTTTAATCCTCTCTGAGCAGAACCTACTTATGGAGGTATAATCTCATCTAAATGGTTAGCCTACTATGGTTTCTTTATGTTTTTATATGGTACTTATAGTAGTGGTTATATAAATAAAACTGGAACTCTTTTCCAGTCAAGCCTTGGCTGCACCTTTCTTTTACCTTGATCATTGAACACATAAAACTGAGAGTGATTTTCAAAAACTGAGTATACTGGGCTTTAAAAAAATTTTTATTTTGTTGTGTTAAAAACTAAGAAAGTTGTCTTCTAAGAGTTATCCAAATCCTGAAATCAACACAGATGCAAGGAGCAGTTTCAGATATTTTATTTTAGAGTATTTCAATAATACATATATAAGATGTAATTTTTCATTTCCAAATAGGCCAAAGCATATTCCCACTTCATGCTGTACACATTTATATCATACTTTTGTAGAATGATTAACAATCTCAAGTAACAAAACCAGAAGATCTATGAAGCACTCATGTACTTTTAGTGAACCTCAGTGAATATCTTGACCTTCATTTGAAGCACATGCTAAGTCCTTGGACAAAGACTGTAATTGCTTTTGTTACCTATAGAATTTGCCTGCTATTGCTACTTGGGTAGAAGTGGTAAATAATAATAATTTATGCCCTTTATCCTGTTCCAAAGTTGTGCAAAGAGATATGGGGCATCATACAAGATATAGTTTGTACCATCAGATGTTATAACAACGTTAATGCCATTTGTAACAGAAAATAAAGTTTAAATTTAAAATATGACAGCTGTGTTGTGAGGTCTTATGAAGAGTAACATGATTGAACAACTGTCCCGGTTTTATTTTATTATATTTAAATGTGTCTGTTCTTTTGGTAAAACTTAGTTTGGAAGTTACAATGAAATGTTTGGAGTTGGAGAGCCTGGTGTTGACATATATTTATTGCAGTGCAAACACTGAATGTTATTGTACATATGTTATAGCATATGGCAGAATTTCATCCCTCATCTCTTTCTTAAACTCGGTCCTCAGAGTCACCCAAAGGCTGTCCCATGAGATATTTGTTAAATTAGGTCAGCAACTGGAGATGGCCATGTGTCAACTTTACTGGGAATTATATGGCAGGGTTTACACTTCAGATTTATCTCTTCTTCAGCCTTTTCTAAGCAGAAATGAGAATTTTGTCAAAAGATCTTACTCTGACTAGAGTAGTGTCTGATATATTTATGAGATATTTTAAAATTTATTTTCTGTGCTTCCTACACTGTTGTTTTCAGACATTTGGAGCATATTAGACACAAGAGTATGTGCAGAATTTAATCTCAGAGAACCTCCTTCAGTGATGTGCTTGTATGATCAGGCAGAAGGGGCTTTTTTTTGCATAAATTTGTCTCTATGTACTCTATATCTCTGTGGTGTATCCTGCTTCACTTTACATATCATGACACATACAGGGGAAGGGGAGAAATGCTGGTGTAGCATGGAGTGGTGTAAGTGCGGTATAGTCTCTGCTGGGCGTGATCTTTTTCCAGCCTTCCAGACAAAAGGAAATGTTATCCCTGTTGCTTCATCAGTGCTTCCCTTTCCACAGTCCTTCTGCCACCTATGGTTTTATAAAACCTTACCAGAGCCACCCTCATTTGTATCTTTCTCAGGCTGTCAAACATAAAACTACTTGACTGTTCTCAGTGCTGCAAGCTTTGATTATCTTGCTGCTGCTTTTGAACATTTTCCAGTTTTTCTATCAATTTATTGCGACAGGAAGTTTAGTACCCCACAGTATTCAAGAAACAGAAATGCCATTGATTTATATAGTAGCTTATTTACATCTCTGGGTTTTGTTTTGTTATTTCTTTACAATTTTTGTTTAATTCCTAACATTTTATTTACTTTTTTTATACTGCTGCTGAGGACTTAACTAAAATTTTCACAGAAGTATTGATTTTTCTCTTAGATCTCATTCCTGAATAGTAACAGCACAAATCAAACTCAGACTTTAAGGCTTTTTGGGTTTAGGGTACAAAATTTAATTTATTCTTTGACACATAGTTAAGACTTGGATCTATGAATCAGCATTGAACAGAAGTTTCCAGGCTGTTCTGACTTTTTTTCCCCTTATAATATTTCAGTGTAGAATTTCTGACCATATTGTCTGGAAAAGGGAAGTGACAGTTTTAGCTGTTTCTCTTCCAGAAAGATAATTTGTACAGAAATGGGCACATAGAAGGACTTGAAGAACAAAAAGAATGCCTCTCAGAGAAGGGATGGGATTAGTCTTAACTTAATTAGTCTACAAGTGCATGATTGCTATCCATAAATACATTTTGAGGCTAAATACTTGAGGGAGAACTCTCACAAAGTTGAAGGTCAGCTACAGGTTAACATTGGTGTAAAAAACATTAACGTCCAAGAATAAATTTTATACTAGTAATTGGGTGGCTGTTAACTTTAATGCCAGGTTACCACTGGCAATATTGAGGGGGAAAAAAAAAAAAAGAAGAAAAATAAAATCTCTTTGTACTATGTACTTTAGAAATTGAAGAATTATTCTGATATGTTTCCTGTAGAAGCAGAAATGAAACCTTGCACAGGATCCCTCTATCTTTACCTTCAGTACTTTTAGGTGGAAAAATGCCATTTCTCATCATTTTAACATAGAAAGAAAAGAGGCAATTTTGTCCAAGCCTTCGAAGAGGCTTTGTTCCTGGTATTGGAACGTATATTTCCAGTAAATCTATGTGCATCCAAAAAATACAGATTATGAATGAATATTTGGTCATGTGTTTCTCCTTTCTCTGCTGTATTGTTTACCTTTGAAAACAAATACTTAGCACTCTGCAGATGCACTATTTGTCAAATGGGTTTTCAAGTTAGTAATGTTCTTTGAATGAGTGGAGTAGATAATAAAACTATGATTTTCTATTTTCTATTTTTCACATTTCCACTGTCCCAAGAGTTGGAATTATCCTTCTCTTTATCTTTTTGAACTCATTGTGGCCCTGACTTCATCAGAAGTTAAAATGCAACTCAAAAGATACAAAGGAGACAGGAAAGTGGAATTTGTACATTTTGAGTGTTGTTTGAATTGTTGTAATATACAAAAATCACTGAATTGTAGAATACAGTATGTTTCTTGAACCAAATTCTAGATGCAGAATACTGCTTATCTTCATTCTTGTAACTCATTTCTCCCATCCCGCCTCCTCCTCTTATAATGTACTTTAGTGACAGTTTCACTCCTTTCAAGCACATTCTATTGTCCACATTATATGTTATTCTAGCTCTTTTATTTAGTATTTTTCACACATCCTTCACATCTCCTTTACAGTCTCCAGTCAATAAGCACTAAGACCTAAATACTCCTTTGCACTTCATGGCTATTCCCTCATCACATGCATTTTCTGTTGCCTGAAGGCAGATCCATACAATTTTTGTTATTGAAATCTGTTGGGTTTTTTTTCTTCCCAAGCAGATGGAGGATGTGTAAATGTGTCTAAAGACTGAGAATACCATTAACTTGTTTTTTACAGAGCCCTGGGAGACACAATGTCTCTCCAGCTCCTTTTAAACCAGGATGAAAAAAAAATAGTAATAACTCTACAATACAAGCAAAGCAACTTTAGCACATTATTGTGTCTCTCTTATAGCTCTGACCGCGGGGGAAAAAAGATGCACTTCTTCTGCTGTGCATCAATCTTTTGCTCTTTGGAAAAGAACACAATCCCCAAGTTATACACAGCTGGATTTACATTATTCCATTAAGTATTGATTGAAATGCTTGAAGCCTTTATTGTTGCGGTTAATCAGAGGTTTTTTTTTTCACTGTGACGTGTAGAAAATAATACTGCCTGACTTCTCCTGGTTGCGCACTCCACAGCTGATAGGGCAAAAGTGGTCAAGAAGTGTTATTATTTTTTAATAATTTTAAAATTTTGTAGATTCAGAAGGGAAACCAAATTTGCTCAATACCTGGTATAAAATAAAGTACATTCAATGTCCAATAGGACATAGATATCTGAATTAGAATTATCTTACAAAAGGTGGATGGCTTTCTCTTACTGCATCTCTGTAAGACTAAATTCAATAAATGTAAGAGATTAAAACCTACTTTTTTGTTTGGCAGAGACGAATGTTCAACCTTTTTATTTTTATCACAGCTCAGCTATGATCCCTGCTTAACTACAGCTCTAGTTTTCCCTTCAATAGGATGTAAGATTAAATATTTAAAATTGGATATAATCAGCAATATTTGAAATATGATCATATGACTGAATGAAAAACTACATAGGAATAAAAGATACAAGGCTGCTTTTTAAGACATTTGACATAAATTTTCTGTTCTTTAAGAATGCTTTTTGTAAACGTTGACTTGGAAGACTAGTATTCTGGAAAACATCTGAGTCAACTCTTTGTCAAAATATCTCTTCTATACACATATATTTATACATCTAAAAACAAGACTGAAGGTTGTGATAGAGAATCCAAAGCACCAGTGTAATATTGTCTGGGCCAGATCCTGGATGAAGTCAATTAACACAACTATATAATTATTAAAATGCTAGTTTAAATTAATATGATACTTTGTAAAACATTGAACACCCTATTTTTTACAAGGTTATAACACATCTGAGCTATTACTTAAGTATTAATATTTTGTAATTTGTACAGATGCTAATTTCATCTCTACACTGTGGGAGGGTAACTTGAGCATGGAGTCCACCATTTATGAAGAACAGAGAACTTCAGCTATCTCATCTTCAGTTATTTGACCACTAGTGGACATTAAAACTTCCTAAAACCTCATTTGGTTTTGTTGCTGGCAATCATTGTGCTTGTCATCATTTCATATTCTCAGTTACAGGTCTGCAAGTCCTGATTCGAAGGAATGTCACAGTGCACACTCTGCTGTGCAAAAGATATAAAGATATGTTTATCTAGTTAAATATGTTGGTTCACATCCTTAAATAAACAGATGAGGGACTTGAAGGTGAGTTGTTTTTTTTAATCATTCAGTAAAAAAAAAAAATTCAGAAAAAAAAATCCTCTAAAATTCTTTAGAGGACAGAGAAGCACCGCTGGTACCTCCATCTCATATTTTTTTCAAGATGGGAATCACAAAGAAAACTCTCCACCTTTGGGTAGAAGGAATGTAACTACTTCCTCCTAGCTGACAGCTAATGGGGTTGGTATCTAGTTCTGATATTTGGACTAGGGACTTTGTCTTTGCCATGCTGCCATTAACCTTAAGGCATCCCCATGCCAGATCAGTGTATGTTATTAATGCTATTAGTAGACAAGAATAAATATCTATGTCATTCAGGAGAAATATGAAAGTTTATTTCAGCATTCTGTTAGATGACAAGGAACAGTGAGCTAGTTTAATACTCACTGTTGGAGTGTCAAAGTTCTGTTTCAGAATTAGCTCTTGAGCAACAGCAGAATCACCCAAGGTTTCCCTAAGGATTCTCATAACACTGCTTCACGTAAAATGGAAATATTTCCAGAGTTTCCTGGGATACCCATGTAGGACAGCCCTATATATGCAGTACTTGCATGCACGGACCTGAAATTTGCTCTGTCATGGTCAACACCCACAAAATCCAGCAATGTTGCTTTGCATCTTGGTTCTGAATTTATTTAAAGTTTAATGCATATTTTTAACTGTACTATGATAATATAAATTACTTTATTAAAACTGTATGGACAGTCCAGTTGAACCACATCTTGCTTCCAACTGGAGCAGTATCAAGCTCTGAGACAGAAATTTCTAATATCATGGAGTCACACGAGAATAGAAGAGAAATGGTGTCTTGCTTTCTTCTTTGGGTCCCTGGCAACAGTTCATCAGAGAGCACTCTTGGCTAGCACAGCTGACAGTATCAGCCTGAAAAAAGCTTCCTCAGAGGGACTGATGAAATAAAACCCAAGCCCTTTTCATCACAGCTCTTCATTGGCCAAGATATCTGGCTTCTTGGAAAAGTGCTTTCTCAGTCACAGCAAAGAGTGGCAGCATTGGTACTCAGACTGGCAGAAACATATCTGGGAAGGTGTTCTGGAATCACCTCAAGAATTTCTGCTAATAGCATAACCCAGTATTTGTAGCATAGAACATGGCTAAAATTTGGAATAGGGTTCTCCACATGGTTCATCCTATGGTACATGTACATGTACAGTAAGTAAAATACACGGCTAGAATCACCTGTGAACTTTTAAAACAATGATGAAAGGTGAAAACATGTTATTCTTTACACCTTCTAGGAAGTATCGTATTCTTTGTTTATCCATCCAGTTAGTCTGTGTAAATATTTGTAATGCAGTAAATCTCTCAGGAGTCCTCATGCCACAGCTGATATCTTCATGAACTTTCAGGATCTTTGCTTGTCTCAAATTAGGAAGATGAAATTGAATTCAGTCTGCCAAGAGAAGAACATCAAGGGGCATTAAAGCACTTTGATTTTTTGGCCAGAAGTGAACATTGTGTGTTATACATGGTATTGAAAAGTGGAACCATAGATTGATCAAATCGTTTGCACATAATTCTAATGAACAAGTCCTTCTGGTAAAGGCAGGAGGAAGGGAACTGTCTTTATGTCCTCTTCTACATCTTACTAGCCAAATGCATTTCATTAATGAGAGTCATCACTTACAGATAGAAATAATTTTTCCATGTCTGTAACAAAAGGGCTTCTAATAGTACCTCTGATTCAAAATTAAGCTAGCAGACATGTAAAAAAAATTGGAAACTCACTTAATAGATGTGTTGAATATTTTTACATTTTATTTAACTGCTTGGATTCCAGCTCATCCATGTGGTGAAAACTGGGACAATGTCTAACTCAAAACTTATCTTGTTCGGAATGTTGCATAGAATTTGCACTGTATTCAGTTGTAGAGTTTTGTTTTTGGAATATCTTTGATGCATCTGATCACAGAAGTTTGATGGGATAGTCTTCAAGAACAGCAAACAGAACTTGAAAAAAAGTGGATGGCCTTCCACAGCAGAAGAAAACTGCTATTATGCCTAGGTTTATATTGAAATTATCTGAAATAATTTTTAAGATGGTGTCCAGTAAACAGAGTTTATCATCTAAAGAGCTACAAAGAAAAAAGTACTCAAAACACTTAAGAAAATCATTGTAAGAATAAATTGGAAAAAAGGTTATAAATCTTGACTTGATGGAGCTGTGTTTCTAAAATTTGTCTTCCCAGGCTTAACAAACGATGATAACTAACTTACCACAACTACAGGGAAGTACCTGGAAGGATGCATTTCAGATTTGATTTCACTCCCATTTATGAACATACAAGGCCCTATATATACTATTGAAATATTTTTTGTAATAAATACATATTTACATTTTATTGATATATATGAAGAAAAATGCCACAATCTAATATTCATTCTGACATTTATGTATCTATAAATTCACTTTATGCTTCCTGGTATATCACTGTGGGAATACTTTGCACAGGAAGAAAGGAGGACAAGGCCATGAAGTTTGAAATATAACTTAAATGGGTGAGATTGTCTTTGGTGTTTACAAATTAAAGTTCTCAAAAGACATTTGCACATGTCTCCAATCCTCCCTCTTATTTTCACACATCTTTTCTGAAAAGAAAACAACCCATAAATAATTAGCAATTACATTTACTATAATGGGATTTTTAAAGACCACAATATTACAATGGTGTACAAGAAAGGAAAGTTCCCATTTGTTGCTCTTTAGTATTAGCATTTTATAAATACTTTAAAAACAAACCATCATACAACACAATTTTATGCTCAGTTTCTTGTGATGTTTGACAATATTAAAAGTGGCAGGTAGATTAAATAGGAGGGGACAGCATGAAATAAGCAGACATGGGATTTTTTTGTGTTTTTGTATGCTATTTCTCCTGTTTTCTTTTTTCTTCCCTTCTTTACTCTTGTAATATATTACATCAAGAAAAATACAAGAGGGGGAAATGACCAACTGAACTGATTGCTCAGAATCAGAAAGGGGCAAGCTAAAAAGAGGTTCATAAGGTAGATTTAACAAAAAATGAATCATTGGAGAAAACAAGCAAAGAGAAATTGAGGGGTAGATCTGTGCCACATATACTGTGTTATTAATCACATTCTGGTTCCCTAAGACTTAACCAAATCTTGCCATCTGTTCATCATCAGTCATGGAGGACTTTAAAAGCAGAACCATGTACATGTTTTCACTTAACTTGGTAGTTAACGTGGTAATGAAGAAGCTTCTTAACTTTCTTCAATTTCATTTAGAAAAATGGAATTGGAAAGTTTGCTAATTGTGCAGGAGCCCAGGCTAGGTACTGGAACAGACAATAGGAAGGATGAACGCAGAGAAGCTACTTGTGTTGGTTACACAGATACTCTGCAGCTCTCTTGAGGGGAACGTTGAGCCAAAAGATTTTTGTTTGCTTTTCCAAAAGGGAAAAAAAAAAGAGCGTTTTACTCATGGTTCATTTCAGAGAACAGAGATCTAGTAGGAAAAAGGGAATGGTTAAAACTATTAAGGAATGAAAAATATGTCAGTATAGTCAGGATCGAGGCAAGGATGAATTCTGGCAATGCTTCAGATGGAGAAAGAGGCAGTCACACTCTGAGTGTGACATAAACATTGGGGTATGAAGGAAAATTCCTCTCATCCAGAAAAAATACGTGTTTAACCATATTGATTTTTTTTTGTTGTGAGATCAGAGAGTTACTCCTTCAAGCTAAGTGGTCTGTGTTAAGACAAAACCCAACTCTTTCCTTCGTTCTAAATAGCTTAAGTTAAAAACAAAAGATCTGTGCCCTGTTGTTTCTTCCTTATTCTACTCTTACCTCTACCTTCTAGTCAAGATCCCACGGCTGTAATTCTACTGAGAAATTTGAGTTTTGAGAGAGACAAAGATGAGATACAATAGTAGTGTCCTTTTGTTGGGTTTTTAGTCCATTAAATTCTCTAGTCCTGGATCTTTAGAACCAACTT
Source organism: Florisuga fusca (assembly GCA_038090715.1). Classification (NCBI taxonomy): domain Eukaryota; kingdom Metazoa; phylum Chordata; class Aves; order Apodiformes; family Trochilidae; genus Florisuga; species Florisuga fusca. The sequence continues at coordinate 20,098,891 of JAAWXA010000012.1, forward strand.
TTTTCACATAGTTAAAAAAGCTAAAAATGCTAAAAGAGGTGGTACAGTTGGATATAGTATAATATTTTGTAATATTCACTATTAGAAAGAAATTTGAGTTAAAACTGTCACTGAATCTGCACTTTTGTTTCCTGTGGACACACCAAAGAAATCATATGTGACACAGTGATCTCATTCCAAATGGTTTGATATCAGATTTCAGTGGTGTAGAGATTTGATACGTTAGCTCCTATGCTGATAATAGATTGACTCGCAGAGGGTGGTATGTTTCACAGCAGCATTTTGTATTGGTTTTAATCCAGAAACCAGAAGCAAAATGGCAGTGATTTTTCCAGGCTTTCTGAATGTGTTCTGTTCGAGGTTTTCTAGTGGAAACTTCCACAAAGAAGCCCTAAGTGGACAAAGTTCTGAAATATATAATAACAAATGATTGAAGCAAACCACTTCTGATTTTAAAAATATAATTGAATATATATATGTAAATATATATATATATAAAATTAATATATTTTTACATTTTATATATAATTTTATATATATATAAAATTAATATATATTAATATAAAATATTCCACTATATATATAGTGGAATGCCAAATTCTGTAATCTGTGCAGCTCAATTCTACACTATTGTCACCTGTTGCAATAAAAAATTATACACATGCTGTGCTTCATGACTGAATTTTCTTGTTATCTTGTGGAGAAATATGTTCCATTTAACTAAAAACACAAAGAAACAAGTGGGTGAAGTTGTGAGAAAGCTCTTTTTTTTCTATGCAGTAAAGAGATTACTGTATTTGGGAAAGTCTTTCAAAATACCCACATAAATGATGCAAAATAGTCAATGGGGTAAATAATTTCTTTCCATTTTTGTATTTCTCCTGTCTTCAGGAAAGGATAGCTTGATGGATCAGTTGTCATGCTGCATTACCTCTTGTAAGTTGAGGGTGTTCTACAACACATGATTAGAAGAGTTTTTGCAAGGTCTTTGACTCATCTTTTAAAAAACTGGTGAAAATTTATCTTCTTCCCCTTAGTCTATTTTGGCCTTCATTTTGATGCATCTCAGTTTACTTATTATTATATTAATAGTAACTGCTTGCTGAAAGACAGACTGTATTAATTAGTTAATGTTGTAAAGTGCTCTGAGATTCTTATGAAGGATTATGTTGCAGAAGCCACATTTTATTCCCTCCTACTTCAGGATTAAGATGTGCATTAGTGGCCCATAAGTCACTTGAGGATAACAGAACCTCAGTTTTCATATAACCTACATCTGTAAATATATTTATATATTTATTTATTATTATATTATTATTATTATATTTATTTATATATTCAAAACAAGTTGAAACTGCCTTGCTGCATCAACTCTGAAGACTGTTTCAGAATGGAGAATATGAAATGAGCATCACTGCATATTCCCAGCCTGTTAAATTTGAATGTTGTGTCAGAAATTTTCTTATCTTTTCTCAAAAAATATGATGTTAACATGATAAACTCTTACATTTCAGTGCAGCATGGAACTAGACTTTCAAGTATTGTCTTATACGAGCCACATGAGCATATATTATTGTATGAGGATATACTATATTTTTGATTTAGGGTCTGCAAAAAATGTACTGGTCATTCTTGTAGTTTTTACCTTCAATGACATTCTAATGGGGCAATAAATGTGAATATAGCTCAATAACGGACGCTATATGTTTCAATTTATTAAGAAACAAAAAAATACTGCTTCAGTGGCACATTAAATGCATTATGTTGTTTCTTATATGATAGCAGAAAGTGAAGATGTTGATTCAGTCTACACAGAAAATAGCATGTAGTTCTAGGAAAAGGAAGCATATTGAGGAGAAGGCTTAGTGGGTCTAATGGCAAGGTCAGACATTATGTCATTACTTCTCTTATTACATTGTCTTATTTTCTGACCTTACATTCAAAGCCTTGGATCTACACAGGTCAGCCTCAAGCTCCAGCTGAAGACCTGGTCAGGCCCTTAAGAGCACAGTTGCCAATTGCATAAAACTGCAGTATAGAAAAATATTGTTCATCTGCATGTATTATTTATCTCTGACAAATTTTTGTATACACATACATTATTTCCACATCATCTGTGATATAGATTCCATTAACTTGCCACCAATCTGATTATTTTTAGGCATAGATTTTCACTTTTGTAAACAGAGACTGTGTCTGATACTAGCTGAAGAATTTGTACAATTCTTTACTCTAGACATAAGATATTTCAAGAGTGGAATTGGAATAAAACATTATTTATTTAGTGACACTTTAGAGTCATTTTCCTGGCAGTTTCATCCCTTCTCAATACAGAATAAGCATGTAGCATAAGATAACTATATATATTGAAAAGTATATATAAATACTTATAAAATTCTATAGAAAAACAAATATATAAATTGAAACATAATTATAGGTAGAAGAAAAATAAAAACATGTTTTTTTCTAAAACATCAATAAGCCATAAAATGAGTGAGATATTTCACAAAGGAATAAGTCTCAAAAGTAGTCTCAGGACTGTTCATAAAGAAAAGTCTTCCTAATCCAAAGAATATTTCACAGATGAAATAATGAGATCTTATTTACAAGTGCTTATCTAAAAACGTCGGATCTGAAATTGTTGCAAGATTAACAGAGAAGTATCCTAGAAATGAACTATAGAAAATTAGCACACTGGACTTTAGTTTTCCTTCTACTTTATGGAACTGATTTTTTTCCCCATTCTCTTATTAAGTAGCAACCTAGCATACAGCTGACCCTGTGCCATGATGGGTTTTTGACATGCTGTATTCTCAGCTCGGGTACATCAGGATACATTTATACTGGCATTATGACCATTATTTTTTCTGACTCTTACTGAGCCCATAGATACAAGTTAATTGATGTTCAGTGACCTTTGAAGTGTGGTACAAGAGTGTATGAGAGTTCTGCAGAAGTGTACAGTAAACAGGAAAAGTACTGTTTCCTATAAGGCTTAGATTACTGGTAGTGAAATACTGACCACATCCCTTTTTCTGGTTCTGTAGAGAAATCTGTGGTTTTGCCTTTCCAGACATTGTCAGCTTTAAACTGAAGCAGAAGCAGCCATGTTTATCTGAGCAAAGTGTGAGTTAAGAGGGAAGGATTTAACTAGCCAACATGTTTCATGTCCTGGTGTCCTTTCTTCCTGGAAGAGATCTATCATTCTCTCTGGTAGGTTTTTTCTGTGCCTTGCATTTTATCTTGATTCTTCTTAACCACTATAAACTCTATCCCCATGGTAACACTCATACACTGTAGAGCTTCAAATGAAACAGATCTTGAGAAATGCAAAAGGGTTAAGAAATGCATTTTTGGTAATGGTTTCAAAATGAGCAGTTATTTTTCAGGTTAACCAATTTGCAAAATTTATTTTTGCATATTTCGGGAAAGACAAAAAAACACTTTCTCACTGTCAGACCAGATAAGAACAAACATGAAGTGTAAATAAGTAGGGAAACAGTCTAGAAGTCCCTCTGCAGAGGTAAAGGATTCTAGAGGAAGCATCACTTCTCGTGTCATTTGGGAAAAAACACGTTGCACACCTTTAAAGCAACAACTTCTTACTTGTCTCTGTCATTAGGCTTATTTTGGCCCTTTTAGCCTCTATGAGAGTCTTCTGTACTATGGTCCAGTCACACATACAGTCTGGAAAACTATGTACCTTAGAATTAAAAAAAGAACTCACAGCATCTTAATCATAATTTCTCCCCAACATTTGCAAATACTTTTACATCAATTCCTCCTTGTCAGAACCACCTGAAATAACCGCTGGAAATAATATTCCTAAGAGGCAATTGTTATTTTGTTGACTGTTACAGCTGGATAAAGAAGTAATTGGGATAAGTAGGAAACTGTTTCTTCTCAATAAATTAAAAGTTCAACTTTGAAAGCTTGAAGAAAATTACAAAATTTTATCTGCTGTCAGCACCCTATTCCCTATGCCCTTCTGAGCATCCCACAAGCTTTATGTATCTTAGATAATCGATTTATTTCCTCTCTGAGAAATTATGGGAGTTAAACTTTTTGCCAGGACAGGAGGAAAGTGAACAGTCAAACTGAAGCACATGAAAAACTCCTGAGGCTTTGTTCCAGCCTTGCAAGTATACAAGAGGTTTCCCCTGAAGAGGTCAGCAAGGGCACAAGTCTCTGTGACTACTCAGTGTGTTCGGAAGGCACATTTTTCATTAGTAATTTTAAGTCCGTGTTGCCTAAACGAGTAGTTTTATTTATTAAATTGATCCTTGCTTACACCCCAAAAGTATTAGTCTTATCTGCAAGCTGGGGAAGGTATTTTTTTAGCTCAGGGATTAAAATAATTCAGAAACATTAATGAGATACTCAGATTCTGACAGCGCTGATGAGGACTGAGGCAGCTTGCAAAGTGTAGCAGGCTGTCAGTGTGCTGATGGAGCACACCTGCAGGGGCCTCATGCTGTACCTTGTCAGTAATCAGGAACAATGTCTAAGGGCTTGTTCAGTTCCACCATGTGTGCTTCTTGACTCTTAAATCTCAGGGCCTGTGTATGACCTGGAGCTGTCCTCTTTGAGCCCAACACTTGAAGATGATAGAATCATTGAATCACAGAATTGGCTGGATTGGAAGGGACCTCAGAGATCATCAAGTCCAACCCTTGATCCACTGCTGCTGCGAGAGATGGTGGCTGAGGAAACTAGCCTGCCCTGTCCTTGCAGCTCAATTTCCCTTCTTGGGGAGGAAGGACTTAGATCGAGGTGCTGCAGATTTGATGTTTAAAAGAAATACTGTGAGTCAAAGAGGTTTGTTTCTCTAATGACCTTGTTAGGAGAGATTTTAATTTGAGGAGGATGCACTTGAAAAGATCTCAAAACCAGTGTTACGTACATATATTTATTTTCTCTCAAAAAAACTGGGAATCACTCCAATGTGGTATTTAAAGAATTGCTATATTTCTATAAAACAAAGCAGAACTCACTACAACCCTACAAATCCCAGATCCTGAAGCTCTCAGTTTGCCAAAATACTAAGATTTGTACAAAGTAGTCTGGCTGTGATTGAAATTAAATTCCTTCTCTTGATTCTAGATGACCAGTTCTGTCTTATCAGCCTGTCTGACTGGGGCAGAATTTGTAAACAGGCAAAAATATTGAACACAGGCCTCTGTGGTTTTGTTGTGAAGAGTTCTGTCTTTGCTGCTTTACTTGTGGCATCAGTCCATACTGTTGGCCTTGTGTCCCAAAATGAACAGATGTATCATGGACTCTTTATTTTTAACTGGCATGTGATGCTATTCCTGTGAAGATGCTGTTTCCACTTTTGATAATTTTAAAGTGACTGCTGATTTAAAAGCGTGTACTGAGTAACAAATCATTTTAGTGGTGAAAGGATAAAACCAAAATCATATATACAGTATATTAAAAAAAATGATGTCATCAAATGGGTATGGTAATATTTATGAACTCTAAATACTTAAAAATTAGTTGGAAAAAGAATTTAAATGTGATACAAAATCCTGAAAATGTAAACCATCCAGTTGTTAATTATTATCAACAATTAGGAGGATTTATTCAGTTTTCAAATACCTTCTTTTTATTTACAGCAAAGAGCACAGCAGGCTTAAGAATGGCCACTTTGGACTCTTCTTGAGTCGAAGACTAGCAATTAGAGCCAGATGCTGGACAGTAAGCTGCACATTTGATTGCTGTCACTAAAATCACATATACACATGACTATATTTACTGTCTTTCAAATGAAGACGTTTATTGATCAACATGAGTGTACATCTCTAACATTTATTATAAATTTCTTGCAAGTTCTTCATAGAAAGCCTAAAAAGAGCAAAAGATATAAAGACTCTGACCTCTGCAGCTGACAATGAGACTCTGCATTTTAATAAGTACAACTTTCCAACTTTGAAAAGGTGCTATTAATACTGGCAAAAGAAATGCTAGAAAGGACATGCTGTTGTATCCTGTTTTCTGATCTCAAAAATATATAGTGAATCTTCTCACACGGAAGGCCTGTGAACCCTGAATTAAGTGTCAAGTGGGGCCTGTTAGGACTTAAAAATATCTTCTCTTTGTACTCTGTCTGCTGAACCTGAGATTTCCTGCAGTCAGAATGTGACTGACAGTTTTCCTAAATAGTAGTGACTAGGACTATAGTATCAGCTATTTAGAAAATGTAAAGCTATTCTTATCAGGTCAGAGCTACATGAAGGAGAATTTAATATTTGTAATGTTTATATAGAGATTTATCTCAGAGCCACTTCTCTCATATATTATTTCCAAGTCTAATCTAATATTTGCTTGGAATCTTCCTTGTGTTCAATACTTTTTAGAACTGTAATAAATAATCCAATTCAATTTAGAAAATAATAATGTTTTCCTCCAAATTCTAATAATCCTGTGATACAATCTGTCCCAGTTATAGTAACATGTAGTAATTTCCTTTCCTTTTCAATTTCTTTTCCCAGTTCTTTTTTCTTTTCAATTATTTTTTATAAGAGGCTCTTTTGTTCAAAAGGTTTTGAACGGGTTGAAGGGGCTTTTTGAATACATGGTTTCATCATATCTTTTTCAATTTCTTCCTTCAATGTACTAGACATTACTACCAAAAAATTATTCATAATCACTAATGGATATTAAGTGCTGCCGAGAACAAACTTTTCATTCATGTATTTAAACGTGTACGTAATAGATGATCTGCTTGTTTCACCTGTTTGGTTGTCTTGTGCAGTGAGTACCAAAGAGGGCTTTGTGGGTTCCTCCACCCTTTCAGGCACTTAGGGTAGTGTTTGCACACTTGTTGGTAACACGCTGACCATAGCAGACCCCAAATAAATGGACCCATTTCATCCCTTAGTGCTTCTTTGCAAGTCTATTGTTACTAAAAGGTATTTCTCTAAAATCCTGAGTTGTTCTTAACTGCTGTATAGGTTACTTCCTGACTTCCTGTCCTACATACTCCTGGGACAAGTTTAAAGTTTACTTCTGGGGACCAAGTTTAAAGAAGTTGGTGCATCTACCCTCTGGTTGTTTTTAAGGTTGCATTTACTTTTGATACAAGCTTAAAACCTTCATTTTTCAACATAAAGTACCAGATTCATATTAAGTGATTATTGATCTCTAGGAATAGGTTGGTATTTTTACAAGCTGCTTTATAATGTCCTCTGTGGAGAGAAATGAAAGAAAAAATGGTGTGGTAGTTAACATGAAGATTCATAAAGTGTGCTGTATGAGCTGTATTTCCATCTAGGGCAATGGTCAACGTCCAAAACCACTAAGGCACAGACTGAGAAAGAACTAATTTCCTGGACTTGAAGAGAGGGAGAGGGAGCTGTCCTTGATATTGTCAGCATATTGATAGTGGCTAGAGCTTTCTCAGGACTGACTCTTACTATATTCCATCTTCAGAGAAGGTGCTAAATTACTAAACCCTTTGGGAAATGCCACTTAGATATTTTTCCAGGCAAGTCAGGCTTGCCTTGTATTCTAGCAGTGATGGCTCATGAAAGCAGCTCTTTTATGGACATCCGTTATGGTTATTTTATCTATAAACAAACCTGTCTCTATGTGTTTGTCTTTCCAAAATTCACTTGTAACATTACGTAGAATGGATGTTTGCTTTTCTGTTGGATCTGGACCATGGATGACTTTGCATATCAAGAATTCCAAGCCTCATGCTCCCTGTTTAGCAAGTCTTCCAGGGGTATTCTCCATTTTATACCTCATCCACCCTGTTTTTCTTTCTCTGTTTTGGACATAGGTATCAAATGAGCTTTGCCATTTCATCCGCAATGTAGGACTTTGATTTAGGAGTGCACGGTGCTTGGAAATTTTAACCCAGTTTCTCCAATTTAGATCTTCTGCTTCTGTTAAATGAACTATCACTTCTGTAGCACATATTTTCTTCTCAGCACAGTGTGAGCATCAGGTAAACATTGACACAATTTTAATTAGAGTAGCTTAAGGGAAGTTTTTTACTGAAGTAATTATTTTAAGAGTGCTGCAGATGCTTGCAATTTTAAGAGGAAAAAAAAAAGCAAAAACTTCAGCATAAATTGTAAAAAATATAATACTATGGGTGTGCAGATAGGATCTGATCTCTTATGCCATCTTTTTGACTAGTTAATGTGTTTGAAGGCCAAAAGATTTTTTAGAAATAAAACTGGCTTTGCTACTGGATAGATTTTATAAAGAGCAAGCTCAGCAAAAGTGCTTCCCGAGATAGTCACTCACAGGTTAGCTACTTGGCACAATCTTATTCTACAGTCAAAAAAAATTTTTCTTTTCTAAAACAAAGTAAACTTTCTTAATATTCCTCTTTGTCGGCAAGAGATAATTAGTAAATTAGTAAAATGTTCTTCTGAAAAGTTGTTCTATTTTGCTGGAGTTTTATATCCTTCTGGTAGACATAGTACTGAACTATAAAATGCCTGTTATGCTAAGGACACTGTCATTATCAGATTATTCTTTTATCACTATTAAATATGGTTTACAATAGCAATTAAGTAGTAAGATGAGAACGCACATCTGTTATAGTGTCATAGGAGTGTGTCCACCTAGGCAATGTACCTGGACATTAAGCCAGAAAATGGTTGATTGTTTTCCTAAAATATTAAATATGCTAATGTCACTTACCATGGAACAAAGAGTGCATTCAGGATATGGTCATGACACCTGGATAATGCAATAATGAGATCAGAGCTGCCATTCTTTTTGTTGCAATATCAGAATATATACATGGGTGGTGGTTGTATCAGAACTGACAGAAGTTCAAATCCTATTCACAAATCTATACTCTTCCTCTGTAATAATGACTGATAATAAAATACTCTTTGCTTATTGTTCATTGTGCATTAGTGATGCATTCTTGTGTGCATCAAGATGAACTGACAAAAATAAAGATAGTAGATCACATTTTCAAAGCACCTAAAAGTCTCAGGCCTGTAGACATTGAATGCAACTTTGTACTTGGAGTTCTTGTTGTTGCTCTTGATAATAACTCCAAGAGCACAGTTGCAGCACCCAAAGATCAGCAAAGCAGAAATCCCTGAACTAGCAGAGGAACGAGGGATCTACCTAGGTGAGGAATGCACAGTTATTTAGGCTTGGAGCCATGTGAGTGTATTTACATTGCCTTATGCCTAAGGGGAAGGGAAGAAACACAGAGAAGCCATGCCAAAAATCTCTAGCCTGTACATACTTAACTCACATTTTACTGCCTTTGAGTTATTTATTAAATGTGCATAAGTATTTCCAGAACTGAGCATGTTCTTTCAGGAGGGCACTTGTACAACTAATACGAAAAAAGATAAATGTACCTTTAACACAGTTAAGAAGAATTTTTCTAAAAACTGAGAAGCTGGTCAGACTTGTATTTGTTAGATCTAATGAAAAAATAGGAAAGCAAGGATGACAAAGCAGCTGCCAAGAATTTATCTTCATTTTCTCTGATTCAATTATGATCCATTTTCCAGTGGTGTAAAATAAAAGGCCCGCTTTTTTTTTAAGATTCATCAGGCTTTTTGCTCTGCAATAATGAGCTATATAGTGATTGGGGGTGATTTGAGCCCAACTATGTGAATATTGTCTTCAGAGGAACTTTACTACCACAACACAGTAACATCAATTCTGTAGTTTTTCTTTTCCTTCCTTCCACCCTAACTTCCAAAAAATAAATCTTGATTCTGAGAGAATGATACCCAACCACAGATGGGTGTTGTTCCTATTTCTATGCTAGATGTGCACACACAGAAAAAAAATCAGTCTACCTTCATTGACATATTTTGAGAAGACAGCAGGTTTACCTAGTGGGGCCACTACAACATGATCAGAGAAAAAAATGTACCTATACATGAGGGCAATAATCTGGAGCATAACTGCTTAAAGGCAGATGCTCTCTGTTCTCTCTCTGTTCTCAGAACACTAAAATTTATGGTCCAAAGACCAGCTTTATATAGTATTGTGATGAAAAGTTGTAGATTATTTTTTTCTGTAGCTAAGACCAGTCCAGGTGGTACAAAATCTCATTGAGGAATATAGAATCTTACATGTGGCATAGATCTGTCATGTCACCCTGTAACGCACATGATGATATGAAGGATGAATAGGGAATCATGTCTGCAAATCCATATGGCTGCAATCTGGCAACTGTAAAGGTTGATGAAGCTAGCTAGAGGTTGCTCAGAAGGTGGCTGTTTCAAGAGTCTGTTGTTTCCCAGTCTTTATGTGCAGTTTGAAGTGTAACAAAAGCACGCATGCACACTTGTGGCATAAACCTGCCAGCTCCCACTGAAGGAGTGGGAGTAGGTCATGCTAAAAGTTTTCTTCTTATATAGATATCTCTGGGTAGGCATTTGACATAATCATGAATATCATATGAATAAAAATCAGTAAGTAACCTTACACAGAACACAAGAATAGTTCATAATAATTGGTGGGAATTCACTTTATTAGCGATGTTCCTTGTACTGTAATTATGTGGATATATAAAAAAGATCAGTTGTATATTTCATGATGTATTGTATGCATCCAGCTAAACTTAAATGGGTACTACAGTATAAAAACACAGTGATGCTTTAATTCAGGAATTTAGAGAGCTCATTTTCAACACTGTATAGTTGTAATAGTCAGAATGAAGTGCTAACAAGCCATGGTAAAAATAAAGCATCAAGGAGCACAAGAATTTGTAAGGAAGGACTTACTATGTCTCTTCCATTGTCAGAAAAGATTGTTGAATTTTTCTTCAGGGACTCAGTTGGGAACTTTGGTAAAAAGATTCACACAGAACTGTAGTTACAAGCATGAAGAACAAAACCCCAACTCCTAACTGGATGCAAATGGTCATTTGGAATGGGCATTTTTTCAAAGGACTAAAAAAATTAAGCTATTTAGATATTTAGAAATTACAGAGAAGGAAAGAAGAGATCTTCCATATTACTATCTAGTTGTGGAGTGTTTGACTTCTCTCTTCTGCTCCTCTTCTCAGCTCATTTTCAAAATCACTATTCCCAGTGGAATTCTGCCTAATACTCTTCATATAAATCCATACAGAATAATAAAAAGTTTTGTATTAATTCACCACACATCAAATTCTACTCTGATTCTTCACATTCTTTTTTAAAAATGTTTCTGGTGTCTGGTTCCATTATAGCAGTCTTTTATACTATGTACATGTAGTCAGGTTTTACTGGGACTTCTTCGAGTGCAGTGGGAATCTGATCACATAGAAATGTAAAGAGAATGCTAACAACGAATTTTGACATTATGGAGCTATTTGAATGGTGGGGCACTGGACCCAAAACTTCCAGTTCTAGGTTCACAAAGGTCATACCTGGGAAAGGAGGCTGGAGGAATCAAAGATGTGTGCTGTTAACTTGGTACAAACATAGTCTACATATGGTGACATACTGCGTGACAACAGATAATTTTGGAAATTGACATCAAAAATATAGGAATTACAGTAAACCTCTTTGGTCTGCCAACAGAGGTGGAAACTGGACACAAGTGGCTTATATATAAACACTGTTTTTACTTACTGACTTCAATGGACCTCAAATAACTTAAAAAAATTATACTTTTCAGATATTTTGGTTTAGATTCTTCCTGAAAGTGGGAAAGCAGTATAACTTTTTTCATCTTCTAAGGAGTGAAATGAAAAAATGGAAGAAGAGGCCTTCTGCTCTGACACATTTGCAGTCCACAGACACCAGTGAGATAAATGGGAACTGATCTCCAATGCCAAGCTAAGTGCATACAAACTGTGCTAAGTCTTTTCAATGTCCTTGTTGAATATAGCTGGGTCTGAGCTAGCAGGTTAGCAAAAATGTATAATTTTTGCCAGTGGTACTTTCACCTGTCTTTGTGGTTGAGACCTTTTTCTTCTCTATTAGATCAGAAGGAAGATGAAGAACATGTTCCAGAGGTTACTACAGTACCTGGAGGAGTAGAAAACCTAGGATCTTGCAGCCACTACTAGTTGTGACAACTAGCCCAAATAGTTTCTTGGATTCTGCTTTAGTAGTTTGACAGCTAACTGAATAGAATGATAGAATGGTTTGGGTTGGGAGGGCACTTAAAGATCATCTAGTTCTAACCCTTGTGCCATGGGCAGTGGCACTTCCCACTAGATCAGGTTGCTCAAAATGACATCCAGGCTTGCCTTCAACACTTCTAGGGAGGAACCATCCATTACTTCCCTGGGCAATTTGTTCCAGTTCCTCACCACCCTCACACTAAAGAATTTCTTCATAATATCTAAACTAGATCTATCCTCTTCCAGTTTGAAACTGTCAGCCCTTTTTCTATTGCTACAGGTTCTTGTAAAAGACCCTTCTCAGCTTTTCTGTAGCCCCTTTCAGATACTGAAAAGCTGCTGTAAGGTTTCTCTGGAGCCTGCTGTTCTCCAGGCTGAACAGACCCAAGTCTCTCATCCTGTCTTCACAGGAGAGGTGCTCTACCCTTCCCATCATCTTCATGGCCCTCCTCTGGATTCACTCCAAGAGTTTCATGTTCTTCTTGTGCTGGAGGTCAAGGGCTGGACACAGTGCTACAGGTGAGGTCTCACAGGGGCAGAGTAGAGGGGGAAGAAACACCTCCCTTTACCTGCTGGCCTCACTTGTTTTGATAAAAATTCGATAATACTGTGTAGTTGCATGGGTTTCTATAAAGTTTTTGTTCATTAACAAATTGTTGGAAAAAGTTTTCTGTGTGTATCAGGATTCTTTTTCTGCTGGTCTTTCGAGAAAGATTATTTTGACTTCCTCAGATAAGAAGGCCTAATGTGAGAAATTACTGCATGGTCATATCTAATCTAAGAAACTACATCTAAGAAATTACATCTACAAAATTACTAACAGCTCTAATACATGATACACTTCTGTGTGTGGCTATTTCTTACTGTTTTATAAATTGCAGTCCTTTACCACCATTTCCCAGTTTCTATGAGAAGCTGCTGTTTATTCTCATCACTATTCAAGATTCACCTCTGTAAACCCAATGGGAAATCCCTATTAACAAGGAAAAAAATAAGCAAATGCTTAACTAATCAACTGTTAACCATCAGTACCACATTACACTAACATGCTTTGAAAATCAAACTGGGGGAGGGGAAGGGAAAACCCTTAACAATTCATGAAGTAGGTAGTAAATCTATCTGACAGAAGATAAACTTCTCCAACACTAGGGCAATGAAAGTGGTGTTGATCTGTATAGCTGCAGATGTGGCTCCAGGGTGCAATCCGTCCAGCTGCTCAATATCAGTGCTGCCACATGGGCACTGCAACAGGGAAGATAAATAATAAACCTCTTAGTCAAAGAGATAAATACAATTGGCTGCTGCTAGTTTTCACACCCAGTGCCTGCTGTTTTCTATTGTTAGGGAAAGAGAGTACTTCTGTAGGGTATCTGATGCACACAAACAGAGAAAGAATGAAGACTTCCTTGTTAACACTCTTATGTTAGGAAAGTGAGGAAGGATTTGGAATTCATCTGCTAGTTTGCAATTGGTTATGCTAAAGAATACCCAAAAAATTAAGACTGTGCAGGGGCTTTAGATAAGAGTCCAACATTTAACTGCACTGAACATAAAATTAATGAAAGCATCTTATCCTTATGGCGAGGTTTCTGCTTTATGGGTCTGGCAGAACCTCAAGTGCTGTTACACCAAATCCAGAAGGCCAAAGGAGATGAGCATTTGTCTTTCCTCCATGCTTAACCCAGAGGAAGTCAGAGCAATGTTTTCAGTTACAAACCCAGAGTATTTGAGAGCAGAATCAGGTGCAAGAAGTTAATGTGGGAGATGTATGCTTATTTAAGAACAGATTAGTAAATAGGTAAGCCAGCACAGGCTAATCAGGGGGTATTTTAAAATATATATGTCAGAAAGTCAGAAGGTTTAAAGATGTCACACGCATTTCTGAAGACTGTAGCTTCACATATCTCCTCTGCAGAAATGTAAAAATCTTGCACCTAATGATTAAATCCGGGACTTATTAACGTAAATTTTCTAACCCCAGAAACCAATAACTAAAATATTTTGCAATTTCTCCCCTTATAATATCAAATGGGAAAAAAAAAATTCTTGCATTTTAAAAACACTTAGTTCCTGTGATCCATAACACAGCACTGACAATCTTGTTTTGCAGGCTGATAGGAAATCACGTTTGATGGATTATTGAGGTTCAGCCAAATAATAATTCAGTGTTTCCCCCTTATTTTGTCTTGTAGCAAAATGTTGAAAAGCTACCAGTGTAAACTTATGAAGAAGTTTGAGTGTAGGCTTTAAAAATTGAATAATAAAATTAAATCCTCTGGCAGGCAGGTGGAATAATACTGCCTGCAGGATTGTGTTTTCTGATGCCATCCAGTGAGATAATGAATCCATGTCTATGGAAATTGATTCATTAATATTTCATTGAGTCGGCATCAGTACAATTCATGAACTGCCCCTAGAAATTCAATAAGTGAATTCAATGAGTTGCAGAGCTTAACAAATCTGGAGTAAAAATACTGTGAGTTGGTAACTGCCAGAAGAATATGCTGTGTGAAGTGAGCCATGGCAATAATATTTGGTGGGTGAATTTTGTCTTCAGAAAAGTCTCTCTAAAACAGCTGTGAACCTACATACACATGTGAACCCAGACAGTTATGTTAAAGAAACTCTGGATAGCATCTTAAAAAAAACCCCCAACTTCTTAATTTCTCTTAATGCTTTGAGTTATTTGATATTAGAGCCTGAGACAGATTTGCATTTTTCAATGGTAGTTATCTTTGTAATGGACTTTTGCTACATAATACGTAAATCTTGGTAGGTGCAATTGCAGAATCCAGAGCATTCATTGTGACACAAACTTCATTATTCTATCTCCATTGGATAGTATGTAGGAAAGAAAAGTTTTATCCAGGAGTGCACAATGGAGCTTGTTATTTTGCTTCATTTTGTGCAGTCCAAGGATGTGGGACAGATGTGAACATTTAAGCCATCTTGGAAGAAAGGATAACCATTGAAAATGGCACACAGCTGAGTTTTTTTGGGTCAGAAACATGCTTGCCAGTAGTTCAATTCACCATGCAGAACTGGCATCAAAGGGACTGATTAGGAAAAGAGATTTGAAGTACCTTGCTGACTAAGTAATTGGTCTTTGAGTTTCCCTAAAAAGAAACTGATACATAATTTTATTTTCATTTTGTATCAGTGTCTCCAAGACCATGTCTAACTAACCTGTATTGATGTCTTCTAATTAAACCATGCTTGATATGCTTATGCTGCAGTGGTGCATACTGAGTGTGCATGCTAGACATTCCAGATAAAGTAATTATGCTATTTGTCACTGTCATGATTAATGTGTGACAGCTGTTATGACAGCTGTGCCACTGTTTTGTCACAACACTACGTTCATCCATAACAAAATTAGGTGTCTTACTCGAAGGCACACAGTTGCTGCTATTTCCCCAAGAAGTCAACAATGAAGAAAACTGAGAAAGAATATTACATGAACTCTGTGACAAATAAGAGGAGTGACAACTTTATTTTTTCTTTAAATGCATAGGAAATGCATATGGTTCACTTTTAGCAAACAAACCGTCACAGAGAGCCAATCCATTACTAATCTAACTAACAAGGTCTTTCTGTGTGAAGAGATTGTTCCATAATTTGAATTTGCCTTGTCAGAGAAGGGCTTAGATGCTATCTGAATTATCATTGGCTGTAACTCTCCCTTCAGTGGTGGGAGGGGGATGGAGATGGAAGTCAGGAGAAAAAGCAGAGCCTATATAAAAGAGAGCTGAGAAGATGCATCTTCTCCCTTAGTAGCCAGTCAAGCAAAGCAAAATAAATGACCTTCTGTGCACTTGCTCTGACCCTTCTGTCTGACACACACATACTTCCTTTTGGTTTAAGCTAATTGAAATCTAACTCCAAACTGAATCTTAAAGCAGCTAGTTAAATACTATTTTGTTAATGTTACCTAACACTATTTCTTATGAATCCGTTAAACCAGATTTTAACAATAAAAGAAAGTGATGCAGAGGGACAGATGGCTACAAGAAAGCATTGTTTTGTTATCCTGTAAGTTTTGGTGATGAGACTATTATGCATGTTGTCTAAGTGCAAAAAAAAAGTGTACTTTGGGTTCTAATCACTATCAAAGATAAGCCAAGAAACATAAGCCTTAGAGTAGGAAAGCACACATTCTGCCAAACATGCACATTTATATTAAAAAAAAAAAAAACAAAACCAGAATATATTTAAAAATAGGAAAACCTTATTGCCAGAAACTCATTTGAAAATTATGAATATCTGTTTTAATGGTATCTCCTATTCTCCATAGTATTTTGGATGATACACACTTAGTGTATTTTGCTTCCCTGACTTACTCACAGATGCAGAAAAAGTGTATCCATGATGTTAATTATATTTTATCCCTCATCTACAATAAATGAAATTAACTCAGTTTTTGTTCTCACTAGATATTTTATATGAAGTATCATATGCACTGTGTATGTTTTTTTGCAACAGAGTATTTATATCTGAGACAAAGTGGAATGTTTGGAATTATCTGTAAAAATGTATCTTTATTACTAACTGGTGAGAGAAGATGTACCAGGGAATTTCTAATATAGTTCAAGAAAATGTCCCATACACTCATTTATTTTATTTCTTATGATCAATTCAAGACTATAAAGAGAGTCGTGGTTCATATCTCTCAGAAATAAATAACATCAGCAGTGGATGAATGTAGCATGGGCTTTTTTTTTGAGGTGTTGAATGATACATATGCATAAATATGTTAGATGAGAAAAATAATCAAGTTAAAATCTCTGGATTGTTAAGTATTCTTTTCCTTCTTTATGGAAATGTAGGTGGGATTATTGTAATATATTTGCATCATTAATCATACATATATTATAATATGACAGATACTTAGCACAGAAAAAGAAAACTACTCTAAAAGTTAAGACATGGTAGATAATCCTAGATTCATATACCTTATATCCAGTCTTAGAAGCCTACATCTCAACTCACATAAGGCATTCCTAATTTTTCTTGAAATCATTATAGCATTGGCATAAACAACATCTACAGGTGTGCTCAGTTTTTGTATGAAGACAGGACTCTAGCTATTGAGGAGGCAGGACCTGTCTTGCAGTTTTTCCTAATATCAATCCAGTTCTAAATGAAAATACAGAAATTCTTTTCTTGATCTCAGCAGTAATTGCAGCAATGGTAATGAGGAAATTGTTCTGATGAGTATCAGCCTGGACAATCCAATATTTTAGATTATCATCATTAAAAACTAAAACTTACCTCCCTCCCATTTTCGCTATAAACGCTGAATAATTACAGTGGCAAAAACCTCCTAACTTCCTATGCTATTCAGTAGTACTTAAAATGTAGTAGAATCCTTGGAGGAATAAACTTTTCACAGTCAAAAAGTCCAACTTTAACTTCTAAACACACCCTGAAGAAAAGCCAGGCCAAGTACAGCTTTTACTGAAGGAAGTAACTACTTTCATTTTCATTTTCTTAGTGATCAGATTATTTTTTAATTTTTCATACTATAATCCTCTAAAGGAAATACTTTTCCCTTAATTTTCCTTTAACTCTTTTTTATTTATTTCCCTTTAATTCTGTCTTGGAAAATTGTTTTTACATGAGAATCTCCAACTCTGTTTTGACAGCAAAGAATGTTTTTGCTCTGTTTGAAAAAAAGAATTCAAGATTTTTCTCTGTACTGAAATATCAGTGCTCTTGCACTGATGTCTGTGTCCCAGTCTATTTCAAAAGTGACATCGTAAACACTACTTTTTCTGATACTTTTTGTAAATGTCTATATTATTCGAAGTTCTTGTGAACTAAAAATAACCTATATGTAAGATAAAATATTTTTTGTAGATAGTATTGAGTGCCATGCTACTTCCTCTGACTCAGTTATGTTTTTTTGGATGGAGTTCAGTGGCAGTTAAGATTTGCAGGTAGTACATCCTCAATCCTATAATTTATGAAGTATATCGTCAGCATGCTTACAGCCTCTTCAGAAAGATCTGCTGCAAAGGTGATCTTGATCGACTTCTCTTAGAAAACCATTACTTATCATGAAGTAACACATAAGAACATTTATAAACAGGCACATATACAGGAAGAGAGAAAGTGAGTCTTCATAACTGACAAGTTGTGGAGCTCTCTACTCAATGAAGGGACTTTGAAAGCTTCACTGCTAGTTCCAGTTACATTCAACTTCCTGATGTAATCCTGTTACAAAAGCAATATAAGCAGGAACATTCTGTATTTTAAGGAGGGGAAGTATTTGCTGAAGATGAGTCAACTATTGAAGTACGAGGCCTGTTTCTAGTGACAACGTAAAGTAGCATTACTCTTTTACACTTGATCTATGTTGTCACAAGTGCATGCTACAATAGGTTTGTAGATACAGGCTTCTGCTGACATTTGTGACTGATCCACTTCAAATGTTTGATTGTCTCTTGAATCATACCTTTATTATTATGTGTGTGAAATAACTCTTGTGTACTACTTGTCCTTAGGACAAAGTGGAGCAGAAGGTGCAGAAATAGCAGACAGAGCTGTCTGACTGGCAGCATCAGGGTTGCTGTCTGGGTCTGACACTGATTTTACATGTTGTAGGACCACTGCATTGGTTCCCGTGAGCACTCCTGTGACTACTGAGGATAAGGTAAGGGGTGTGGTGTGATTTCAAACCTTCTAGCTTTCAGAGTTGTCTGAATTTCCTATATACTGTGTGCCATGAAAAGGAAATTAAAAGGTACCCTTTTACTCAGAGAACAACTCTGTTGCTTTTCACTCCATTGTTGTCATCGTCCAGCAACACAGAACAAATGCACCCGAATATGCTAGAGTGAGTTGATTTTCTGAAAGATAGCATGTAGCAAATACACTCACCCTTTGGGGAGAGAAAACTGGTTAGGAAAAAATATATGCTAATGGTTTTCTTGGGAACACAGCATCAACAGTAAAACAATATTTTAATGAAAGCTGAGGTTACACAATATGACAGAACTGACTCAAATGGTCTTATATACTAAACCTCTAATGCTGTGCTTGAAAAATTGTACTAGTAGTATCCATCTAATCCATGCAAATGACTATATAGATTATAAAAATTAGCAGCATGAGATAAAATTTAAGAGCTTGTTCTTTGCAAGGAGTACTGAATGAAGCATAGTATCAATCCCAGAAGAAAAGGGTTTTACTGGTACAGAATATCTACCAATAAAACTGCAAGGTTTGATAATCTCATGTCTGCTTATTTCAGGGAAATTAGAGACAGAAAACAGACTGAAAATATCAGGGGTATTAAAAATATTTGCACCTGACTTAACAGTTATTAAAAATGCAATGATATTTGGGTTCAGCTTTCTAAAAGGGAGTAGAATTTAAATGTACTTAAAAGAAGAATGATATGAATAGACTATATTTATCTAGTTACATGCTAAGTATAGAGGGAAAGTATGAGAGAATGGGAAATTTAGGCGTCAGTTGGAAACAGCTTCTCAACATCTCTGCGCTCAGCAATTTACAGTGTGGTAAAAGAAACAAACAAAAAATCAGAAAAACCCAGCCAAAGCTATTTTGGTCTTTCAATAACCATGAATGGTGAATAAATTAATAAAACCACAAATCAATGAATTTTCCCTTATTTCCCCTTGCTTCAGTTAGTCTTGGATAGTTCTGGCCTGCAAGAATACTCATAACGTGCAGTGCCTTTGCTCAGACAAACAGAAAAACAACCATAAAACAAACCAGAAACACTCTACTCTTGGATGACTGAGTAGCATTTATGAATTCTTTGATTCTGGGCTCAAAATGGATTCTAACATGCAAACATAATTTCTGAGTATAGGATCAAGTTTACTAGCTTTTCTCCAATGGTATAGGTTACTCTGATCTCTGCAAGCAGACAGCAACTGGCAAAGCATTTTATTGTCTCACTACATGTAAATAAAATAATAAGATCTAGCTATTTACTCTATAAGGCAGGCAACCAGATTTGTCACAAGAACCTTAACAAACAAAGCAAAAAAAGGACGTGCATTTGTAGGATATAGCAAAGCTACTAATAAAAACACATTTTATTTAACCAGAGAAGTCTATAGTTTAAATATTACTTTAATGTGTTCAGGGAGAGTTGTGCGTGTAACTCAAACTCCATGCTTTTATGTTGCAGAACACTAGTGTTTTAGGTCAGCTGATAGCAGAAATAGGGCCACTTATGCTGTGCAGGACTCTCAAAACAGACTGAAGAGCTGGAGTAGAGATAGGCACCACATGCTTTTGTCCTGGAGGTCATGGGAAATGACAGCAGTGGAGAGAGGCCCTTAGCAGCATGTCATAGCACATCAGTCATGCAGAAGAGGAAATGCACCCTCATAGCTGATATTGTTAATGAGAAAATTACTGTTTCCTGACGCTGGGCCTGCTTGAAGCTTTACTGCATGGAAGTGATATAGATTCAAAATATCTCCCGTTAAGGCTAGAGAAAGGGTGTGTTTATGTATGTGTATACATGTGTGTGTTTTGTTTTGCTTTTAATTGAGACATTTTTCTTTAAACTTCAGTCAGATTTGGGTTAGTTTTCTACACTCTGATAAAGTCTGAGGATCTGAATATATAGTGAGCTTCCACATGATCGCATTGACTGCCTGTTCTTGATCTGGTGATTAAATGTGGAGGATTTCTGCCAGTGCTGTCCTTGTCCTGGCATTATTGCAGATGGAAATTCTAACTAGGCTTAGCTAGTTCACTTGTAAAGAGGCAGCCTTACACTGTTACCTTGAGGTTTCAACTCTAAGAAGCAAGGTCACAGAAAATGCTATTGGATATGCCTAGTCTGTCCCCAGGTTTGATGAACATGTACTGGAAGCAAATCTAAACATTTCCCGGTTTTATTATTGTACTAGGTGTACCTCCTCTTTAGAGGACTGTAGATCTACTGTTCTACTCTGTTCTTCTTGTTTCTCCTTTCGTTTCAAAAAATATATTATCTGAACTCATGCTGTGTGTGTAGTATGCTCAAAATTTTTCACTTTCATCAGAGTGTTATATAAGTTACCCTCTAACCTTGTGAATGTGAGTATGCTAGACTTTTATCTTCTGTACTTAATTCTGAAAAACTAGGCATACCTGACCCAGACAAAATGCATCTTTAATGTATTAGCTTTCTAGATCTACTTCTCTTACAGTACCATGCTACATAGATGTACCCTGAGTGGTTGTAAATTACAATTGAAAGAAATGAGTGAAAAACACAAGTTGAGAAATTAAATTATTTTATTTAATTGTTTGCTATTGTTTGGCTTTTTTTTGCAAAAACTTTTCAACATTTGAGGAGATCAGGATTCTGTCTCTGGTCTTTCATCGCATGCACCCTCTGCCCCCTAGTTTGACTTAGTTATAGGTGGAAGTTATGTTCATGACAATATATTAGTCATTTTCATTCTATTATATCAGTAGAAAATGTGACATAACCAACCTCTTTACATCTATTCACATTTTGTACCATATGGAACAGATATTTTGCAACCATTGGCTGTGAGATGACCTGACATTTCTTAGCTGAAAAGAACACAAGTAACTTTCAGCAAGGACTGAACACGTTACCCTTGCTGGTCTTTGCCTGGTAACCACGTTTTGAAAGATCATGCCGATCGAAACTCAGCATGCACAGTAATATCCAGGATTTAGTATTTCTGTGAAGCTATCAAAGTAAGTTCCTTCAATGGGTCCTTCTCTGTTTTGAAGAAAGAGGGTATAAACACACATATATGTGTATGTATGTGTATTTGTATATATGTGTATATGCAGTATGTATATATTTTTATGCATGTGTATATACACACTATTCTATGTATATACATACTTGTCTGTCTGCATCTATTTCTATCTATCCATCTTATCCATATAAGGATATAATGTATACATGGTCATTTTAAATAACCTGTTTCCTAAAAGAATAGACACTATAAAAGGACTATGAATCTGGCAAGCAATGTAAGCAGTCTCTATTTCTCAGAGTAAATATCATTTGTCCGTTCTGTACTGACTCAGTATTCCTTGTGCAAAGTGAAAGGAGCATGAGGCACCTACTAAAGTGTGTCTGGAGTTCCAACAACAGCAGATCTTATTTTAGAGCAAGAGGTGGTAAAAGTGATAATCTTAGGCTGTAAACCTCAGATCTCTTTTGTATATGTGAAAGACTATGGAAAGTGCAAGATAAAACCTACAGCCTCTGAATAGTTAGGACAGTCACACTCATGCTAATATTTAAGCCCATCTGAGTTTACATGTGACTCCCAAAACAATAACTGAAGCCTAAGTTATTAGGCTGCTATTAATTTTGTTCCAAATTCAAAAGCAACTCCATTACTGATATGAACAAATCAATCATTTTCTATGATATTCCTCTTTGTGATAAGCTGTAATATCCCAAAGACTGGCAATGAAGAGAAAGTGTAATACTCTTACATGATGGTTTTCTTATACAATTTACAGTACCCAAACATTTTCAGGCCTATTAATCTAGCAGTTTTATTCCTGAATACTGCAGTGTAAAATATCCAGCTTTAAAAATTCACCATTTTTATGAATGTGAATAATGTGTTTTTTATTATATTTTTCAGTCCTTCTTCCCTCTCTTCCACAACTATGAAGAATTACTTTCTTTGGAATAACCTTTGTGCAAGCAGAGTGTTTTTTGTCACACTGGGCTTTTTGTACTTCCTTCAGGTTATGTGGTATTGTCTCAGGCTGCTGGGGGCTTTGTAAAAGCTACCAGTCAGAAACTGGTGTCAGTCAAAGCTAAGTCAGTATCAGGACTTTTATGCAACAGTTGCTTCCAAGTTTTGCTTTAATACCTGGGGTTTGTGTTACTGATATTAAGTAAAAATTCTCTTCAATGAATTTTAAATTAAGCTAAAGCTCTCACCAGAGATTTGTAAAAGCAAGGTAACAGCTGTTCTCTTCCCTGCCTTCCCCTCCTCCCTGCTCCTTTTTAGTAGAAGGGCTTTAAATTATGTATTAACCAAAAAGGTAAACAG
This sequence comes from Florisuga fusca, assembly GCA_038090715.1. Classification (NCBI taxonomy): domain Eukaryota; kingdom Metazoa; phylum Chordata; class Aves; order Apodiformes; family Trochilidae; genus Florisuga; species Florisuga fusca. The sequence continues at coordinate 20,121,985 of JAAWXA010000012.1, forward strand.
AATAAAATGGGCAATTAAATATTAATGGAAGATGTAGGGGAATTGTCCTGTGCAGCACTTAAAATGGCCTGAATGATTAAGCTGTGAATTGCTCTCCCTTAGGTATTGAAAAATTCATCAGCACTATTTAATAAATGTTCAAATTCGTAGCCACTCATGTTTACACTACAGCACTTCCAGGAGAGTGCTTACTAAAGAAAACATTTTAATGGAAGGTGAACTTTCCTGTATGGTGAGTCACCTTAAATTATACAGACTATATGGCAGAGAAGACAGAGAAATCTCTGAACTGACAATGAGAATTCTGCATAACTTCAGATCTTGTCTTAAAGAGAACTGCCTATGGACTGTAAAGGGCTTTCTGAATTGGAAGCTATTTTCAAGCTTTTAAAAATTAATTTTATTTGCATTTTAAAAATATTTAACCTTCACTGTCCATGTGAAATTGTGTTCCATGGTGACTTGGGCTAAAATCATGATTACTATCAGAAAACCACCTGCCTGATCCAGGGGAAGAGGGACAAAACAAAACTTGCATTACAAATCAATCAAATGAAGTAGTTCTCCAGGTGACACTCTGTAGACTTAATTTGCATAAGCAGCATAATAACACTTTTAAAATATTCATTAGCAAATTTACTGGTTTAATTAATGAATTCACACCAAAACCTTACACAATAATAAAAAAAGAAAATCCTGAGTGCTTGGTATATTCATAAGGAAACTAGTGAGTTTGTAAGAATGTCTGTTTATTATGAGGATATTCTCTCCAGATGTGATTCAGTGGCTACCCCTGACTTGAGTCAGCACACCTCTTAGCTTCCCCCCTCAAACTTTTTCTCATTGCTTCTGTATGCAGGTGCAAGTGGGTAGAAAGCAGCACACTTTGCTTTTTCTGCAAGGTCATGGCCAACAAGCTTTCAACAATTCAACAGCTGGAGTATCGTCTACCTTTGTGTCCCTGATCTGTTCTGGGTTAGGGAGGGGTTCAACTTTTGTTTTTTATAAAAACTTTTGGGTTTTTTGTTTTTTTGTTTTTTGTTTTTATATGTTGTTTCTCTCATTAGTGTGTTCAGGTCTGCAGCTTAGGTCAATGCTGGAACTGCAAATACTTAGTGTTCAGATGCAACATTAGCTGCAGATCAGTGTCTTTGTCTCACTTATTAAGTTATTAATCCAGCAGAGATTTTCTGACCTTCCTGACTCTCTGATTCTGCTCATTAATTCTCACAAATACCATGATATCCAATGACAGTTCAGTTTGGTGCACTCTGGCTTCTTCAGACAAGGGCTAGGGGAGATTTGATGAAAATATTTTTTCCAAGTGAAGTTGACTTAGTTGTGCTGTGCAGGTTCACATGGTAGCCAAGGGCTCATGTCATCTTGACAGACAGATGAAGTCTAGAATAAAGTAGTGATTTCTTCTAGGAGAATTAAGTTTCTTCTGCTGAAGTGGCATGGTGGCAATTTGGCTATACTTCTAACAAAAGATGTATTAGATAACATGGGTTTGCTACATATTTTCTGAAGAGAGATGCTTCACTGAAGGCTATTATGGTTGGAAGCAAGATTTTACTCATTTTACTATGCTGTGAGAGTACTAAAGCATATTTCAGAAAATAATTTTCTTTCATTTTCTCTAGCATGTGCTTTTCTCTGGAAGGTAAGTCCAATTCAGCCTTTTCAAAATTCAGACTTAGTTTCCATGAAGCATTTCTCAGATGCAGGGAAGTTATTTGTAAAGCTGCACTAGTAACATTTGCTACAAAACAGGGATATGCTGATATTGTAATTCTGAAAGAATAAACTTCTCAGGTCAAAGAGAAGGTTCAAACACCTTGTCAGAAAGTAATAAGCTAAATACATTAATATACTTTAATATTATGGTCTGGAAAATACCAAAGCTAATTAATATTTATTCCTCAATGTTAGCTCAGAACTAACCGTGCAAAGTTAAATGTTTTGTATTTTACTCTAATATTATTAACCTGATAAAACATTTTTATATGAAATAGATCTATATGCCCTATTTGGTTATAGAGAAACATTAAAATAACAACTGGTTAAAAAGTTCAGAAATAAACTTATCATGTAATGAAATGCCTGCAGACTTCCCGTTCACTAGGTACTTCAGGAGGAAGCACAACATTCAAATTTTTGTAAACACTATCAAGAAGTTCCTTACCATTCCCTCTACCTCTCAAAACTGTTTAAAATATTTGATATTTATGCATTTTTGTTAATTTGAAGTATCTGGGACAAAGTTTATTTTCCAAGCTACCCAGTTGTCACAACAAGGAACAAAATAAATTCATGTTGCATGTAATGATGTCACATATAACAAAATATGATCGGTACCTTGGGGAATGGGCAAGAGGGGAAAAAGATCTTAATTTGAACCAAAATTTCTACATGGAGACCTCTTGATAAAGACATTAAATATTTTTAGTTTAACTCATATGTTCACAAGGAAAAAAAAGGACATCCGAGTCAGAAAGTATGGCAAATCATGCCACTGTTGCATATGTTTTATTTGTAGTTATCAATAAGAATATAGAATTTTCACTGGCTTTTATTTGCTGAATCTTGGAAGGATCCTTGTTCCTGTTTTATTTGGAGGTTTTTTAAACCAAGCATTTGATAAGTATCCTGCTTTTTTTAACCCACTTGCCATAGTTCTCAGAAGAAATGCTGCTGTCTCTAGGAGGATGAAAGATTTTAAATTTTTAAAATTATTATTATTTTTAAGAGTAGTGGGAGGAATTAATACCCACCATTGGTCAGAAAGTCAGAACTGCTAAATTTTTAGTAGAAAGGGATTTTAAAGGAAACTATTATTCTGCGAGAAAAAAACTGTTTGGTTTTCTCAATAGCCACCTGGAAAATTCTAATCAGCAGGTAGATGGATACAGGCAGGAATTTTCCAGCCTTGATGGTGACAAAAGACTGAATCAGCTCACTCAGCCTTTTTGCTTTTCATCTTTTCATCATTAGGCAAATTGGTTCTGGCCCGGCAGTTTTTGTGGGAAACTCTTATAAACTTCACTTCCAGATCAGTGGTTTCAATTTTTTCCCATGGAAAATCTATTCAATTACCTTCCAGAAAAAAAATTTCCATGGAAAATATTGGTTTTGATTGGAGTTTCTGGAAAATACTTGGGTAGTCCTGCTTTACAGTTCCTGTGCTAGAGAAAACAGTCTGTACCCACGGTGTATTTCATTAGCCCATATCAGAAGTGGAATCCAAGCCAAATCATACAAAGCTTTCAAATACTTGAAGTACTACTGGAACCATTGCATTTTAAATCAAGCTTCTTCAATTTGTATTGATGAAACAACAAACTACTTTTGCTGTCAGTTCAAGTGTGTGTGGTATCTGAGAGAAGAATTGATTTAAAAAATAGGAAGAACTCAAAGTGCATAATAATCTCTGTCTGCCTATCTTGCCCTAAATACTATGAAATCATGACCCCTCCTTGAGGCTGACAGTAAATTTTCATTCTTCACAAGCTCTAGTAAAGAAAAGCAAACTTGTTTTGTTTCAGACCTTCCTCTGTAACTTCATCTTGGTTTGTTTTATGAATCTCTTCCCACTACTCAGTCCTTCATTTATTGAACATCAGACTTCATCTCTCTTCTCTTTGTCTATCACTCTTGGAATATTAGTCTTTCTCTCTGGAGAACAGATAATAATGACAAATGTATTTGTATCTCTCAGTCTTGTGGTTCTCTGTTGAAAACTTCTCCTCTTTTCCTGTATCTCTGAATTCCTCTCCTCCTTTCCCGTGCATTATTAACATTGCCCCTAAATTATTTACTGTAGCTCCATAAAATGTCATTAGTGAGAGTCATTTCACTGCTGAGGAGAGCTAAAAACTTAGCTTGCAGATGACTGAAGGAGGGTGAGAAGGAGAAACTGCAATGCTGAAGAAATATCACTGTTCTTAAGAGACACAGAGGCTAGAAGCTTGAAGCAGAGGAGAAATCAGTGGGAGAAAGGGCTGAAGTGTGGACAACAGTACTAAAGAGAGACAGAATGAGGGAAATCATAGTGACATGAGAGAGGAAAAAAAAGTAATTGTATTAATCTGAAAGGAACACTGACATAAAAGGCCATTACAATGCATCCAGCGGGTGGATGGCATTGGGTAAAGCAGGAGATGAACAAATCAGAAAAATCACCAAGTTGAGAAAGACAGAATTGATGCAAATTAATAACATAATGTTAGTTGTAACACGTAGAGAACTACATCTTGGGTAGGGGAATGATGATATAACTTAAAAACACTCACATATGTCCCATGGAGGAAGAAGAGATGAAGCTTTTTGGAAGAGCAAAGCTTTGGAAAAAAATAATGGGAAAAAATGTTCGTAAAAGAAAGATGAAAAACCGATTGTGAAAACTTATTCATTGAAAATCTAGGACACAGTCCTGACACTGCAGAGGGGCTATAGGAAAGCAAAATTGTATATTCATTGAGAACAGAGGTTGGAAATTATACTGAGGCAATAGAAGAGATAATAAGTTTAAAACTACAAGTGTTATAAGTGAAAGAAATAGGGGGTGCAAGAGGAAAAAAACACCTTTCGAGAATACAGAAGTGTCTGAAAAATATGTAAAATTAATTTTTTCCTGATCCAATAACCTGTTTTCTACAAGGCTTTTATCCTCCTGTATTTTGTTCCTTGGTGATATCTTCTACATGGTCTTCAGCTGGCATATTTTTAGTTTGGATTTTCTACCCTTACACAGTTTCCCTGTAAATATTGGACCATGTTGTACAGACAATAGGGATCTTCAACATCTTTTCCAGATAACAGCTGACAGCAGCTCTAAAGCAGACATTGAATCTTCAGGTTAAGACAGGAAAATTTTCCTTTTCCAGGCTGTATGAAAATATAAAATGTGCAAATCCACTTTTTCACTAATGGTGTTTTTTTCTAAGCTCCATGTGAACTGCTTTGCAAATACACTTACAAATGACCATATTGTAAAAGTCAGGCTAATTCTGTGTGATGACCCTCTTTTTTTCTTGTTGTTTTTGGTTTTTGTTGTTTTGGTTTGGGTTGTTTTTTGTTTTTTTTTCCTCATTAGGTAATTGAACCTTAGATAAGAAATACATTGAGAATGTAACTATTGATGTCAAAACTGGAATGCTTTAAAATGACACATTCACTCTATCTTTGTTAAAATGCAGTAGTCTAATCCGTTTTGCCCTCGTCTGGCAGATTTATCATGGAACTTAATACTGTACTTGTATGGAATTATGCTTCAGAATTGCAGATTGAAACAATGCACAGGGATTTTGCATAGGAGGATAAAAGATTGAGTATTAAGTCTGTATCATATTTTCTTACAATTAAAATTAATCAAGTTTAGCAGATGATTCTCATCTGTCTTTTTTGCTAAAAAACAAGGGACCATTAACAGTTTTATCTAAATTTCTTTGAACTCAGTCAAAAAACCCACAGAGAACCATCTATTTGCTATAACAGCCAATCTGGCCAACAGATGGGAATCCTTCATACCTATATCTCTATGTTTGTATGAAAAGTTTGAATGGGAAATACTGAATTTGAAAATGTTGTGGGCACTATATTTTTAAAAGTTCTATAGTCCAGATCTTTTTACAAATAGTGTATATACATTTATTTGTTTGTTTGTTATATATGATATTCGTCTCCTCTTGAATGTTGTACATAATCAAAGCCTGAAACACTTTTAGGCAAATATGTATAGACAAAATCTTAGTAAGGTAGTGTGAGGTCACTCCTCTGAGGGATTAAGAGTCAAAGGAGTTATATGAGAAGTATCTTCTACATCTTTATTTCATGGCCAGACTTGGCTGACAGTATTCTTCCAGCATCACAAGCATTCTGCTAAGATCTCCAACTTCCAGCAAGTAAAAGTAGAGTGCCAATAGGCTTCACATTACACTGTTCAGAACACCATTGAGAAAACACTAATCTGGAATATTTATCACTAGAAATCTGGTTTGTTTTATCAGGGAGATCTGAGTGTTTTGGATGTAAACTGGGAAAGGATCATTGTAGGCAAAATTTTGAATATGAATGGGCCCTGACTGTAACAATATTGTGCAATCCCATCAGGTGGACAGACAAGCAGACAGAAAACTGAGCTATTTGCTAGAAGAGAATGACAGTCTCTTTGCTTTGACAGATGGCATTTTAGTTTCATGACAGGCTTATTTCATGAAAGGCACATCACTACAAATGTTGCAAGATAACTATTTTCTTATTTTTCCTGTATATGGTTTTGTGCCAAGCCAAACAAAACAATGAAATAAAGAATCTAGAGTGTTTTGTTTGTTTGTTCTTTTGTTTTTCCATTTTATTATATATTATAGCATATGCTGAGTATTGCTGGAATTATATTTATTGTACAGCCTTCCACAAAAGTTGCTTTTGAATCTCTTTCTTTTACAAAACTCAGAGATTTGTTAGTATTCTGCTGCTAATTTCACAGGTAGAAACTCAAGAAACTGAAACTTCACAAAGAAAATCAGCCTATTACTGTATTTTCAATACAGCTGTCCCAACATGGGGAGGTATTTAAGGAGCTCTGTGGGAGAATGCTACTCACAATCAGTGCTCCAGATCAAGAAACTGAGAATAACGAAGTTCAGAGTTGACCCTTTTTGTAAATGTTCTCACAGTCCTGCTTAATTCCTTTCTTTTGGAATACTTCAAGAGAGCAGAGAGGTGGTTTTTAATGTTAATTTAAAATAATGGACAGGTAAAGTAACTTTGTCTCTGAAATTATTGGCTCAGAACTCAGAAGTACCTTGAGAATGATTTATTTTAAAAAAAACATAGGCAAGTCTCTAGGCGTTATCTCTACCATGAATTATTAATTTTTTTATTTTAAAAATGCTTTATTAGGTGTGTAAGTTTTGTAGTATTTTAGAAAGACATTGGTATTTTCATGCTTCAGGAAGTGTTAACAATGGTGTTTTGAAACTCGTGAAAAATGTCCTATGAAACCAAAATAATACAAAGCATATTATTCCAGGTGCTCAGGATTTCCAGATAGTGGGATATTATTCATTAGATGTCTTTTTCTTTTGCCTCTTAGTGTGAAAGTTGTGGCTAAGAATGTTTAGCCATCTTTTCTGCTTTAAATATATTTTTTCCTTTATTTGTCTTGTCTAATTGTAACTCAGGAGAAGATCATGGTGATTGACCAAGCTGAAATGTTCCTTTAAATATTGTTACTTAGGGAAACAGGTAATAAAACTCTCTCTGGTTTCAGTGGAAGCAGAGTTATTACAAACCCCATCAATCTAGATGCTGTGAGAACATGGTGACTTTTAGGTAGAATAGTTGTGAATTAAAAATTAAGCAGAGGCCTGTCATTAAAATAGGCCATACACTTATCTCTATAGACTTAAAAAAATACTTTCATGACCAGTGTTGAAAACCTTAGAGGGGCATGGAGAAATGTCATTCTGCAATTCTAACACAAACTTACTCAGTTTTAACTCTAATTGAATTAAATATAATAAAGAATATACTTAAGATATGTTTGTTTCTGAACATAATTAGGAGCTTTGAAATGGAAATGAACCTTTGTGGAAGGTCTAAGTTTTTCTTGAAAATAAATCTCTGTTGTTACAATATAGTAATGCCACTTTCCAAACAACTTTTTCAGATAAGGGAAAATCAATACCAAGAAAGATATAATTTCTTCGTCTTTCCTATCTTTTCCTTTGAGATTTGTTCATTAAGGTGAAGATCTACAAGTGCTTTAAGAAATTAAGATTTTTAAAAAGCAGGTTATATGCATATTCACAACATTTCTGTGAGTGTCAGTTCTGTCCTTATATTACAAATTGTAACACAATCAGATATGATAGCAGTGGAGTAACATAATAGAGCAAATTATGTTGGTTCATGGAAAAACAGGTAAATGGAAACTGAACAGTGAAACCTCCAAGACTTTAATGAGCTTTCCTCTACATGAAGTGCAAGCATCTTCAGAGTTTATAACAGGCACATTCTGGAATTACCCATAATAATGCTTAGTTTTATATTAAAGTTGCTTGTCAAAATAATCATGACGGTTTTGTTCAGACAAATGAGTGCCTTTTTTGAAAGTCTGATCCTGAAATAAATAGCAAAGACTTAGAAAGCACATCTGTGAACTGCAAAATATGAAAAGAAAGAAAATCTGAATCTCTCCATACCTGTGCTGCATGCTGAATGGCATATGGCAGCTGGATAGGTGTCCTGGAGTCCCACCGTGGTGGGATCCTTCTAGGAGAAAACCTTAAGACACATCTATCACAGCCTCATTGAGATGGGAACAGGTTATCTCTTTCTTTAAATATTTTGTTCTCTATTCCTCAAAGCATGTTTTCCATTCGATTAAAGGAGGAGAGCCTGTCCCATTGAAACAGACCCCATGTTATCTCCATACAAGCTCCTGTACTTTTTTGTGATTTTTCACTGTTTTTTGAAACTTCCAGTCTGAGGGAGCAAGGGGTATTCTACTGGTGATAATGGAGTGAATTCACTGGGCTCAGTGACTGCTTGCTGCATTAATAAAAATCAAATGAAAAAAGCAATCTGATTAAATTATGTGTGCTTTTCCCTATGCCCGTAGAGCTTAACTAAGCAAACAGAAGCAGTGAAGTAAATCAGTGTTAGTTTATTAAAGATCAGAATTCAATATCTCAATAGTTGAAGGGCTTATGCACCAGTGTTCTCAGTGTTTAGCTTTTCTATACAAAGAAAGTAAACACAATGGCATTGCTGGGACTCTTGTTAGGAAAGTGACACTTAGAGAAGACTAGTTTTCTTGTAAGGAAGATGCTGCCCTGTCTCAAAGATTATAATGAAAACAAAAGTTTTAATATTGTTTTCAGATAGTTATGTCATCATCTGTGATGGAGGCCTCCCCCTTGAAGTACCCTTAGGGTCTGCAGGTAGAAATGTCCCTTGCCTCAGCTACTTTGCTTTTACTGCTCCTATCTGCACAAATACAGATTCCCTCTCACACTGAAGCTAGTGAACCATCAAGAGAGTAGCTTATTTAGTATTTAGTATTTATTTACTTGTTTATTTTCTTGGGTGGGGAGGGGATGGGTAAAAAGTTAAATATGTTTAAGGACTTTAAGAGAGTCTTTAGAACCCTCAAAGTTTATATATTGCAACATTGCTTTCTGAGTATCAGGAGGCTCATGGGATATATCCAAAAGAGCTTATTGTAGTCTGCAGGGCATAAAAGCTGTCTGTTAACTTCATCATAGCAGTATAAGTAAGGCTTGGATTCTGCAAGTATAGAAAACCAAAGTACCTGTTCCTCAAGACAGGGAACAGTTGATGGCTTTGTTATGATAAGATAGAATACAGACAAAGAATTTCAAATATTTCTTTTATACCTGCCTCATACTAATGATGTTCAATCTCCATCCTTTACAAAGGTAAACATGCTGCTGGTGTACTTGTAGGAGCTGCTAATCTCTCCCTCAGAAAGCACTTTTGTTGTTATAAAGCATAACAACATGTGTTATGCTGTTATGTAAGTAACAGTAGACATTAAATATTATATTGTATCTGTGGATACAAACTCACATGCTGGAATATAAAAGTAGAGTTCTGTAGAAGCATTCCATATTTAATAGCTCACACAGGTATGGAAGAATCAGTTAAAAATCTGTGCTTCAATTCTAATAGTGAATATTGTGTTAATGTGCAGTGAACTGCTTAGTCTTCTCTCTTTTTTTGATAGCAGTCAGAAACTGAGCGAGGCCATGCTAAATTGTACTCAGATGCTGCTTTTATCTGTTGTTTCAAAAAGACAAAAGGTAAGAGTCACCCAGTCAGAGAGATAAGCAGCCAAGGCCAAAGATGAAATGGTCTTGCAGAGCTCCTTCTCCTTGTGTACTGGGAACCCCTTGGCATACTTGATGCTCTGCGTAAACTAAAGAGCCCTTGTGCACTCCTTTTGTGTGCTGCCTTCATGTAGACTCATTCAAGAGAGGCACAGAGTTTCCAGTTGTGAATAACTAGAAAATTAATGTTTTTTCACTTCCTGGATGCATTGAGTGTCAAAACTTGAGATCAGTGAAGACTATGTGAATGGAAACAGGCAGCCATGTTGTTATTTTCTTGGGTAAGACCAAGGTCAAAGCCATAAGTGAGCTTAGCAGAAGCTATCTCTTTCTTTTAATAAATGATTGCCAGAAAGCTAGGATAAATGCCCCAATGTGTAATATGCATACGATCTGCTTGGAAATTTTCTAATGAAGCAGAATTTGTGGCATCTTGGGAAGACATGTGTTTCAATGAAAGAGGAACACCTACAGCTTTTGGCCAGGCATGTAATATTACAGGACTACCGTCAAAGTGACATCTGCTGCTAAACAAAAAAAATATGGTCTTCTATTAACAATGATAAAATGAGAAGAAATGTCATTGTCACTGAGCAGATACAAGGAAGTAAGCAAAAATAAAACAATTCCTCTTTCCACGCTTGTGGGAAAAATGGCTTTTGTTTCAGCCCAGTTAACAGTAGAATTAAAAAGCAAGGCAATACAGATTTCCACTGAAAAACTGCATGGACCTGTGTGGACTGCAAGACATTAATGTGGGATAGGGAATTTCAGAACAGATTAATTCAAAGGATAGTTTCTCCTCAACTATTCCAAAGAATAGTTTCTCCCATGATATTTCTCCACATGACTTTGGCATGTGTAGAGAAATTACATTCCTGAAATTCCTTCTTGCTGGCTGTGAAGAATTTCAGAATGATCTTAAAAGATGAGATTACTATTAATTTTGGAGGCTCTGGATGGCAAAGTAATCTATCAAGGATTGTGCACACATCATTATGCATAATGTTGGTGAGACCTGTTCTGCAGAAATTAATTTGCAGAGAAGTATTTGTATAATTTGTTTTTCTCAGAGCTGGCCAAGTTTATGGAAAGCAAGGTAGGAGTATTTCTACTGGAATGTAAGAAAACAAGTTAATATCTGTATACATGCTCCCTCCTAAAAGCAGAAGTGTCTCTCCATTCCATTCCATCTCAGCTCTTAACCTTAAATTTAATCAAAATTCAGCCCTCACCTCATTCACTCAGACCATTTCAGGAATTTATAAACTCAGCAATTGAGTCTCAATAGTTCTTTCATGTCAGTATATGAAGAAAGCTAAGTGAAAATCTCATTTGAATACTAATAAGCAATAGATAGCATATTAAAAAATTAAATTGACAGTTATTTTCTGAATAATGTTAAAAAAAAAAAAAAAAAAAGCTTTTTGCTTGGGTGCTGGAAGACACCTGAGCTACCTGAGCTGCTGTACTTTTTGAGCAAGGTTATAATTTTTTGCCGTCTGTAAAAAGGGGAGGGAAAGGGAAAGATGACACTTCTGAGTCTTTTTACAGTGTTAAAGGCAGAGTTAATACATTAACTGTAGTAGATCAGTGTCTAACAACACCACGCAGAAAATAAGAAAAAAAAATTCAAAAGCTAGCTTGGTCAGAGGAGGTCATGGACATGTTTCATAACTATTTTAAGCTGACTCTGAAATGCTAGGATGGTTCCTTTGCTAGCACCTGCTCCCATTCAGAAGACTGTATATTCAGTTCCCTTACCAGATGCTGGGCGCAAGCTCAATGCTGACTATTACTGAGTATCCATTACTGAATACTGGCTGGTTGGTTGTCATACTAACCTTTAGGTGAGGTGCTGAAATCCTCTTTCCAGCATTCCCACCTCCTGCTTAAGTGGCACTGTATAAAATGAGTTTCCAAGGGAGTGTACAACGGCAGTCATGGTTGCCTGCAATATTAACACAGCAAAAGAAGCATGTAATTTATTCCCTTGAAAAATGGATGCATAATAAAATCCAGCATAATAAATCTCTTTCTGCAAGGATTATGAAGACTGCAAATAGGCATACCATGGTCTATTTGCACAGTACCTTGTTTCATCCAAGAAACTAGTCTGGCTTTTTACCAAAATCTTAGCAGTGCACTTAGGTGGTATAATTGCCCACCTTCTATTAACATTTTAGTCTTTTTTGTTGTTGTTGTTGTTGTTGAGTCAAATTGGTCCTCCTGTTAAAAGTCATTGATAATAAGCTGTAAAATATACCGTAAAGATATATTTCACCACAACATATAACAGGGAGAGCTTGCTTGCTGATACTACCATTTCCAATGACACTTCAATAATTTGCTGACATTATTGAAAATATTTATAATTTGTAAACAAATATGGTGCATGTCATAGATAATATACTAAATATTCTGAAGAAATGTAGCAGATCTTTTTGAAAGATTCTATTTTGGATCCAGCTGCTTTCAGTCTGAAAATAAGAAAGGCCATTTTCTTTCCTTCTGCATACCAAAAAAAAACCAACAAAAAAGCTCAACAGCTAGTATGTGGTCATTGATTATATGCAAAAGTTACCTTTGAAACATATGTTGTGTATTTATAGGTATCTTTCACTGTAGTAAGTGGAAATAGAAGAAACATAATATGAATATTCAGGTCCCTGGACTAGCAAATGCCTCAAACGTTTCCTTAGATGGCAAAAATAGCATTTTACAGCAGAAGCCACAAATTTCCACGTCTTATGGGCAAATTATAAAATTCAGTGATTTAGCCTCACTAGAAAACTCACTATGTTTACAAAGATGTGTCACCCTTATAAAGTGTCACTTTTTCTGCCTATGAAGCTTTAAAAATTGAACATTCAGTATGTTTCTGAAGAGCTGGAAAAAACCTTGTGTGTTATTTTGTGGTTTTCTCCCTCTTATACATGCCCTTTTGTATCACCACCTGTATAAATATTTTTGTTAACTCTATGGATCTGACATGATAAACATTATTTCATTTACAAATCAATATTCTGAAGTTATCAAATCAAAGTATGTCCCTATTGTAGCACATCAATCAGATCCATGATTGTCTCCTGCTGAAAACTAAGCAGATATGGATGTACCTCATTTAGTGGATTAGAATAATCCCCTTAACGACATAAATGCTTTAATTCCCCCTGTAAGTAGAAAGGATCCAAGGGTATTTACTCCCTTCGATCTTTGACCCCTACCTGGACTTAAACCAAGGAGAACAGAGGATCTTGCTTTGCCACATAGGCCACTGGATGAAACCCTGAGCATCTATCCTGCTCTCCAGACAGCTCCATATACTGCTGCACTGTCATCCATGTCACTGAAAACCTCCCTTGCCCAAACTGCAGCGGGAATTCCCCAACAAACAGAGCTGGACCCCAGTGTCTTTTACTTCAGCATGAGAATGCTGCCTCTTGAAACCATGAGGGAACTATATTACTCCCTTATTGATCTGTTGTTGAGTTAGTAATCAATGGGTAATTGACTGTTAACCTCCATGAGGTGACTCATGTGCTTAAGCCAGGCACACAGTTAAGCATCTTGCTGAACAAGTGCCTACATATTCTCTGTGGCTTCTGTACACACATTTGTCAGCTTCGCATTATTCAAAGCCATGTAAAAAAAGTCTTCCATAAATGAGCCACACAGAAAAGAATAAACCTGTTAAAGTGCTAGATTTACAGTGCACTACCATTCCCCATTTAACAGCCCCCCTCTCTCCCTGTTATTACTGAGGCAATCAAAGGTGCCTTCAAAGATTGCTAAAAATGATTAAGGATGCTTTATTTTAGATTGATAACTGCAGCAGCAAGTGTGAGAAGGAAAGCAAGCAATTGAAGTGGATGGGATCATTGTGCACCTGCCTAACACTTGTATTTTAGGCTGTCTCTTGCCTAATAAGAGCATGTAGTGAAATAAAGGGTTCATTCTGGACGTAATTGTTATGTGGTGGAATATAAACAAGACCCACTCTGTAGTATATTTACCACAGTGCGTATTTATGAGTTTGGTTTAATTAAAAGTCAGGAACACTAGGGCTATTTTTTAACTGGATGCCTATTATCTAGTGTCAAATGCTTGGTTTTAATCACTCATTTTATACCACCGTGACCTAGATCACTGCCTGTGACATACGAGATTGTGTGTTGTCTTTCCTGAGAAGATGTAGCCAAGCTTGATGGATGTTTTCTCATTCCTAACCTCATTACTACTGGCTTCCCATCCATCTAATAAAATGCTATGATAGAGAGTGGGAAGGTGCTATAAATCATAATATTCCAGCCGCTCCAAGCAGATTCATTAGAAATGCTGACTATATATCTTGCACACAGAGAGTCAACACAAAAACTAGGTTGCTGCTTCTGCCTGTGCTAGAGACGTCCCCTCCCTCCAGACAAGTTAGGATTTTTTTTTTAATGGGAAAGATGACATTTAATGAAGTTCCTGGAGGTAGGTTGCTTTGACCTGATTAACCCAATAAATATTCCAGCTGTTATTAGTTTTAATCTGTGCTGTAGCCTGTTAGCTCACTTGTATCACTACTCCACCTCTGACAACACATAATCACTAATAAATGGACAATTATTTTTTGAGTGAGGTAAGAAACTGAGACATCCTGCTTTTCTGCTGCTTTTCCAGTGTTTTCCTTAACTCATCACTTATCCTTTTTCTCGTTTAGTCAGAGCTAGGTTGCTGGAGGGAATATATGGAGGCAAAGAGGAGACTCTGTCCTGTCTGTTTGTCTTTCCTTTCAGCCTACGAAAGAAGAAGGTGATTATGAAAACCAAAACATTCTAGACTTGTGCCTGGAGAAGAAGACCTGAGCTGACTGCATCCACTTCAGTCCAAGCTATGATTTTTCACTTCAGTTCGTGATGTTTTATTTAGGTTTTGTTTTGTGATGGAATCCACACACTTGAAAAGGTAACAACAGCTGTGATCTTTGTCAAAAAGTCCTTTAAAGAAGGAAAAAATAGAAAAGTAAAGGTATTAACAACCAATTTTAACACAGTTCAGCTCTAGAAAAATGCAGTGTGATAGCTGCTGTATCAGGTGTCTGTATTTTCATTATGCTGCTGGGGCTGCTCAGAGCAGCTTACATTTGCCTTTGCAATTTTGTTTGGTGACAAGTTTCATGCGTCTCTTGTGAGCTTGTCATTCAAATGATTTTAGTAGGAGATAACCTAAAATTTTCTAACTGTAGCCTGGTATGTCTTAGTACTGCAGATCTCACAGAGACCTTTCCCTTCGGACTGAGCATGTTGGCACTGTCAGTTTCCAACAGCATTTTCTTTAGGTTATATTGCAAATAGTAATAGAAAAATATCGGTGGCTTCTCTGTTGGAATTGAAACAAGGTATTTACTGTCCTTAGAACTGTTTTATTTCATAGTGTGTGGGACATAGGATGTCAGGAAAGCATATGGACATAAGTGGACTGATGGAAGGCAGTGGTGCATACATATTGCAGGAATTCAACAGAGGACACCAGTGGGCTTTTCTGCCCGTGCTCAAAGGCTGTTTCATTCTGTTTTAGGGAAATGAGACAGTGTGTAAGCTGGTAGTATTCTTTAATAAATCCTTGAGGGGGAAATGTCATTGTGTTTGTATGCTATCTGCAAGCAGTGTTTGCATTATAACTCACTGTGATCTCTAGTACTTAGTGTCAAACTGTTTCAGGGAAAATGATTTATGGCTGTTATTAGTAATCCATAGCTTTATGAATGTACAAATTAAAAGTAATCAGAGATAAAGGGGAACTGTACATCAGTTAATATAATCCATTTGTTTTGAAACATGCACTAGAGAGTGGCATTCATCTGTACCGAAATAGCAAGTCTCAGCTTGGTAGTGATAATCTCAAGCAGATGATGGTAAGACTTATGAAAGTTTCACTTTAACAACAGAGTGCCCATCTTCTGGTTTCTGAAGCATTCCCAAAGTTACTCCTAGGAAACAGCAATACCTTCCTGAATTGCAATGAACAATTTAAAAGTGTCTGTCAAATGCAAGTCCTACTGGGAAGACCTGAAGATCTCTGTCACCACGGACACCTCACCTGATGGTGCACTGGAGTACAGATATGAAATGGGTACTGCCTCCTTTGACTCCTTTCTGTCCTATAAAAATAAATCTAAATTGAATTCTGATTGGATGTGTCTGAAATAATTGCATAAAGAATTCTCAGTTTTAGCTTTTTATGATTGCAGTTTTGTGGTTTTTTTATTTAAAACACTAATGAAATTTGGCCAATATACATAATTCATCCCAAACCGAATAATTAATATCATAGCAAAAATATGTGTCAGAGTATTATAAACTGTAATGTGCAAAAGTGCAATAAAAAAGGATAGAATCACCGCAGTTGAACTGTCTGGCAGTTACTCTGCCTTTAGACTTAAGCAGAAGATATCACATTTTTGTTCTTGGTTTGTTTTGGGGGTTTATTTTGGTTTTTTTTTCTTCCTGTTTTGAGGGGGTTTTGTTGTTTTGTTTTATTTTGGGTTTGACTTTTTTTTTGTTTTGTCTTTTTTGCTTTTTGTTTTTGTTTTTTAAAGCTGTTGCATTCGTCAATCAATCTCAGTGGTGCCAATAAAAGGCATATAATGGGGAGAAATCATCTATAAAGATAATTCTTCTTGTTTAAGGCCTACAGAATTAATCCAAGAAGAAATCCAAACACGTAGAATAAAAGCTATGTAGTAGTATATATTGCAAGGTGAGTTTATATACAATGATTTACACTGTAGAATTTCCTCTGGAAAAAAAACATGGTTAGGAAACACCTTGTGATCTTCAGAAAAGCAGGGTCCTAGAGGAAGAGAGACAGAAGGAAAAAGATATGATGCCAGAACCATCCTTGCTGCATGGTATTGCTGTTCACAGATTGCTAATAGTGTAAATGAACAAAGAGACACATAACAATGTGTAATTGTATGCCTTAAAACATGAAAAAAATTCACTGACAGGAATTTATTGGAATTCAACTGCCATTCGAAGAATTTCTCTGTGTACATTTCTCTGGTATATTCAGGTTTTGCTGGTTATGGAACAAAGAAATCTCGTCATGTTTATGTACTCCCTGTCTTCATGGAATAGTACAAATCTAAATTTTTATTTACCTCATGTCATTGAATGTTATTGAAAACTGAAGACTATCATAATTTGTTTACTATGTCACTGTTTCTAAAGGTGAATCTCATAAAGTTTTCATTATTATCAACTCAAATAGTAGCAACATAGTGGCAGCAAAACCTAAATTATTAGTGTTCTTTTTGGGGAAAAGCAAAATGTAATCAATTTTTAACTTTTAGTAATATGGACAACGTTTATGGGTAGCAAGGGAATATAAATTCAGAATCTCCTTTTTTATTGCTATTTTTTTGATCAAACATGAAGTCCATTGTTCATTTTAGCATAGTAACTTCTTTTAGCACCATTGATTTACACTGAAATCTTTACAGCTCTCAGGATATAGGTAGCACGGCCTGTGGTTACGTGCTGTTATCACACACTGTTTAAATACAACATACTACCATGAGAAGTACAAGACCTTTAAAATTAGATTTAGAAGATGAATAGTTGCTTTAATTCAGAAGAAAGAAAAAGGAAGAAAAAAGCCTTTGCGGATGCAAAATGAGACATTATTTAATTATCAATTAAATTATTTAATTATTATTAAATAATAATCAAAGAACGAACAAATAGGGGAAACCTAAGTAAACATACAAGGGAGTTGAACTAACATTTTCCTAAAAGGATTTGGAGATTCAGACTTTTTTTTTTTTTTTTTTTTTTTTTTTTTTTTCAGATTACTATAAAACTATGTAATTAATCTTCATACACAAGTGTTTGTGTAGTACATTTGCAATGCTTCTCGTTTATTTATAGTAAGACAAATCAAGGGGTGGTATCAGGTTTCTTGCCCTCATTTTCACTGTTCCATCAGAAGCATAGAACTCTAACTACATTATGCAGCTGCACTGCTCAGCTTCACACTGAACTGTATCAGTCTCTTTATTACCTTGGATTTTAGCAATACATAATAGAAAATTGTAACACTTATATTGAAGTTGAAGTAAATAAGAATATTTTTAGGTGAAACTTTTCTGAATGAGGTATTCTAGGCATAGTATTTATTCAGTCCCAGATTAGAGAGAGAATAAATTTGACTGCTTAAAACAGAAGGGGTTTAATTGGTTTGATTTCTGTAGTAGAGGTGGAACAGAAATACATCATCAATCCTGAGCAATCCAGGGTAGACATAACATTCTATTTCTTTGCCAAGCACGTTATAATTTTCTCACGTCTTTAATTTCCTTTTCTCCACTTTCTTCCTTGCCCTCACAATCCATTGCATTTTCACATCTGTAACTCATTCTCCCCAACTATGTTCCTTCTTCACCAGAGAGATGGATTTGTTCAAATGTCTCACTGAGCACTCTTGGGTTCATTCATATTTTTGATATCTGCTCTTCCCCATCAGTCATGAATAAATCAGTGTTTTTCACGTATTTTCCTTTCTTTATAGTATGTGAACCAATGCTATACCAAGTTAGGAAGAAACTTGGAATACCTTATTGGTCAGAGTTTAGGGTAAGGTTCTGTAAACACTGATGCAGCTGTTCTAGAAATACAAAGGTGTAGATGGCACATAATATTAAATTGACTTATTTATTTATTTGAAGAATTCTCTGAGACAAAAACTAGACTTTTTGTTTTAATCCCACTCATTTCCAGCTCTTCCCCTGCATGAGTTTCACAGGCCACTTTCACCGTGCCTTCGTATTACTAGCATGCAATCAGAAGCAGCTATTCAAGTGGCTTTAGTCTTGCCGTGTTACTAAATATCTGTACCTTGTACAGAATTGCTGGGCCTCCTCCATAGGTGTTTAAGCCCAGAAACAAAAGCAAAATATGAACTACTTATTAATACTCTTCACTTTCTCCTTGCTGTAACACACACACCATCTCTGTAGCTACACAATCCCTAGTCAAAAGAGTGCAGGTGCTCAGTATGATTGAGTCCAACCCTCCCTTTGGTCTGTTGCTTTTCTAATTCAGAAGTGATAACTCTGTGGGTGAGGTTGAAGATCTCTCTCTCTAATTATGGAGATTTCACCATGCAGTGTTGGAAGTTTGGGGTTTTTTTTTACTGTTTACACTGTTCAGTCTGGCAGTAATATTTCTGTCTTCCAGTGTCAGTTACATTGCTCTTGACTGGTGCAGATCAGCTGCCTGTGGTATCTCTGAAAAGCCAGTGTGTATCACATGTCACTAGCAGACATATTAATGTTTGAGTTGAGGAGTGCAAGTGATGTAACAAGATTAGATGGCACTGATATAAAGGACTAACTCTAAGCCCGTGAATAACCAAGAAACTGCTAGATGACAACTGTCAATTATTTACTGCTCCTGTCCAATGTAATATTAATAGCTGGGAGCCTGAAGTTTTTTTTCTTTCTGTCTCTCTCTCTCTCTCCTTACTAGCTTAGTGTTCAGCTCTTCGTTTTACAGAACACTCTTTTCAATGTATTTTGCCCTGAGCTGTTATTAATTGATTAGCAAAAAAACTGAACAAGCCATTCTGAACTATGTCCTCTGATATGCCAGAGAATCTCGTTAATAAGAAAGGATTAATTAGTTTCAAAGGTATTTTCCCTTGTCTTAGTTGTTAACACATCACACATACTTTAGATTTTTTATTTTTTTTTGGCAATATTATTAATTAAATAAGATACAATTTTGTCATGGATATAAAATTAAGCAGTATGGGATTTTTTCCCATGTCTCTGAACAGAATAGCTCAGTACTTTCACATAACTCAGCTAGAAGGGATAGTAAATATGGTGCTTCTGAAACTATACTTGCATGCAGATGTCATCGCTCAGGCATCTGTCATGAACTTAACTCCTCCAACAATGACAAGCAAAACAAAACCCCATTTTTAATATTCTCTTTCTTTTTTAAAAAAATAAATGTTTTTGGTGTTTTGAAGTTTTTTTCTTCATATTTTCAAGCAAGTTTTTCTTGCCTTTACCCCATGTGTTCATTTACTTTTTGCAGGCAGGCAGATGGAGGTAAGTAGCATAAATGATACCTTCAGTAAAGTTATTTGTTATGGACAAACAAAGAAGAGAATCTAGGTGCATGTCTCCTGTTGGAAGTTACAATCTTATGTACTAAATGATACGGAGAGTTATAGCATAAAGGTGGCAAAATACCCCTCTGCTTGATGTCAAAGTCATCTGGCACATATATTAGTGCCTTTTTGTCAATAAATATTTGTATATTTATTTTTGTGTGAATGTTTATAAACATATATTAACACTTTTCAGACGATACAGTAGTCTGTTAAATTACTACTATTAGTAGTATTAGTACTTACTAATACAAGTTTTGTGCTTTTTCACAGACTGAACTGTTTTTTGCAGCTCTAAAAATGATCTAGTACTTTTAAATTCTGAAGCATATAAATAGATGCAGAAGATACTCAAAGGACTTCAGCTGGACATACCTCTTATTGCCATCTAGCCTTTTTTATGTCAGGAAAAAGCACATATGGTTGTGTTTCTGAGATACAGGCAAGAAAGAACAGAGATCTTCTGGCACATATCAATAAAGCAGAAAAAATTTTGCAGCAGCAGTCTGCTGGGATAACAGATTGGTGCCCACTAGTAAGGGCACAAGACTCATAATTCACAAGCAATGAAGCCACAAGTGAATTATAAAGGTCTTGTCCTCCTCCAATGGAGATAAATGGGTCTGCCTAGTAAAACCAATCATATGGTTTAGATAGGTCTTCTTTGTCCATAATCCTTTGTTGCATAACGTTTTTTGATTGGGTATCATGAAAAATAGAGAATGAAAGAGATTCCAGTAATTTCTGTACTCTTGCTGAGGACTGCCTACTCTTGTGCCGAAGTGATGAAAACATCACCTGTTTTTTTCCTCATTTCCATGTAAAGTTGAATTAAACACATCTTGTTCAGTAACAGGCATGTGTGACAGAATGTTGTTGGTTGGCTTTTTTCTTTGAGTGACCTATAAATTAATTTTGTTTGCTATTCCTAATATTACTTACTTGCTGACACTATATTTGCACACTCTAGTGCCCTGCACCCCAAGTTTCTCTGCTGGCCACATATATTTTTCCCAGGACAGAGGAGGGAACCAAACTGTCTTTACAGCAGTAGACCACTTCTGTCTTACCAGACAGATTCTTGTTTCTGAGATTTTGATTAAGCAAGGAACTAAATCTGTGTTGGGGTTAAGAAATTTAAACGTGACCAGTCTTTTAAAAGCCATGATAAATTCTGGGCTTTACATAAGGTAACCTCTTAGTAAGGGCACAGGTATATTGTGAGACATTGGTTCTTGCATAAGATAAATTTAATCAACACTCGCAAAATTTTATAGCAATTCTATTTGCTAAACTGTGAATTATTCCTTTAATGGTTCTGACAGGTTATATAAACAGAGACATTGGAGTTAAATGGTGGGAGGACAGTCTCAGAGAGACTGGCATCAAAATGCTGACACTGAGAACTAATGAAGTTTATAGGCAATAAAACAGAGTTGGCAGCAACTGAGATTCTACAAGTTTTTCATTGTGAGGTCTTTACTGAATTGCATATCAAATTGACAATTTAACCAGGTGCAACCATAATCTTTTTATTCTAAATACCTTTCTAAAACAGATTCAAATGAAAAGCAACAATTTTTTGAGATACTTTCAGAAAATTATTCCAGTTATGTCTGAGAATCAGCTAAAGTTTAATTACTCTATATCAGGTTTCAACATTTTGTGCAATCAGACTGGTTGGAACACTCTGTCTTCACTTGTAGTAGCCTAGACATGTACATGAATATTCGTGAAGGTGCTTTGTTTCAGGTATGTCCTTTTCCAGTTCTTATGGAAAGATGTCTACATTTAGGCAAGAGGCAAATATTTTAGTTTTCATGTGCTTGATAGAGTTATGTTAAAATTTGGCAACTAAAGTCTCTGGAGTTTCTGGCTACAAAGTGAGCACGCTGTTGCTTCTCAGAAATCTTCCATGATGGCTCATGGTGTATGTACCAGTGATACCCTCAGCAGGGGACTTAGGAATTGGTGAGATTTTCTCTGCTGTCACTGCTATTGGATATTCTGTTGGCAGGCACAAAAACTGATTAGAGGAGCTATTTTTCTTTTGCTTCATTGCTCCCATACTGGTGTTCAGGTAGTGTGAAAGACAAGAACGTCTCTTTGATGACTTCAAAATGATTTGGGAACAGAGAGATGGTTGAAGACAAAGAAACAATGAAGAGAGAAAAAGAAAGGAGGTGGGGAAAAAAATAAGCACAAATGAGCAAGAATAGAATAGGGGAATAATGGAGGAGAGAGGACCTGGAATTGTATGAGGTGGGAAAGAGGAATGAAGACCTGCAACGAAGGAGGATTAGGATCATGCAAGAACAAGAAGAACAAGATGTGTATGCTATGAGCACTGCTTCAGTAAGATAAAACATTTAATTCCTGAAGCCTAATGTCGAGCTGAAAGTTTTGGTCTCTGCTGCAGGACGGTAGTAAAATGAGGAGGAATTAAATTTTTTGTTGAAAGGGTGTTTCCACAACCGTTTATTGCCAACAAAATCATGACCATTGATAATGCCAATGATTAGGAACAGGTTGGCTGTGGCACTAGGCTTTAAAGACACACACAAAAAACAAATAATACAGCCAATAATTTGAATTAAAACACTTTAGTTGCATACTCAATTTTCTTTTCTAAAGTTTATCTCATGAATGAAAATTTCCTTATTTACATGATACAAGACCTTTATAGAGTTAGGAATGTGTTGAAGCTTTATGTGATTTTAAACTTAATGTTTATATAATAAAGTGGCCTAGTTTCCATTGAGTGGCAATCTGGAACTAGATTATCTTTAATATTCCTTCCAACCCTAGCCATTCTAAGATGATTATGATTCTTCTAAGCTTGTTTTGGTTGCTGGATTTTGGTCTAGAGAAAGTCTTTCTGCACAGATTTCAAATCCCTGCCCAAAATCACCTTTGAGAAATTGTAAGATAATTGAGAAACAGAGACAGGATGAGGAGGATTGGGTTATTCATCCTGCAGAAGAGAAGCCTCTGGGGAGACCTTGTAGTAGCCATCCACTAACTGAATGGGGTCTAGAGGAAAGCTTAAGAGGGACTTTTTACAAGGTCATGTAGTGAAAGGAGGAGGGGCAATGTTTTTTAATTGGAAGACAGTAGATTTAGGCTAGACATTAGGAAGAAATTCCTTAGTGTGAGGGTGGTGAGACACTGGAACAGGCTGCCCAGGGCAGTTTTGGCTGCTGCCTCCCTGGAAGTCTTCAAGGCCAGGTTGGATGGGATTTTAAGCAACCTGGTCTAGTGGTAAGTGTCCTTACCTATGGCATAGGGGTTGGATCTAGATGATCTTTAATGTCCCTTCCAACCCGAACCACTCTATGCTTCTATGATAAGCAGCCTCTCTAGAAGAAAAAATTATGACAGTGGTGATAATGGTCCAGACACCAGCCACACCCTTTTGATTTGCCAGTATCTTGTAGGGTAATGCAACATGTGCTGTGCCAAACTGTACTCGGTTATTTCAAACTGAATGCACTAGGAAAGGATACTGCCATTTTTAGGTTTACTTTTTCCTGATTAAATTGAAGTAACAGGGAAAAGTTCTGGCAACTTGCAAGCACCACTCATCATACTGAAAAGATGACGATTGCAGCTAATTGCACAGCATCACAATTGCATTTTAGACTTCACAGCCCCCTTTTACTGCTGACAGTAGCAACAGAATGAATAACAGGTTGAATTTTTGTGTGAAAATAACACTACTATATATTCATAAAGGAAGAGCTATGGGATTATATAGAATTAGGAAATTACTATGGTGATCATTAGTAAATACATGTACATACAGAGCTCATCTAAACGCAGGTAACTAGCAGTGACACTCTTCCTTTCTATGGTATTGGCAATTTAGGAACCAATAAACCTCTCACGTGAAGGAACCAGTCATGGGAAGGTCCTGTTCCTGCCTCTTGCTGACCAAGACATCAGTGTGGAGAGAGATCTGTGAATTGCTTCATTCAGTCTACATCATTTCAGGTGACACATCCAGGCAGTTTCTCCAAAACTGGAGCAGTAAAGTAACTGCTCTTCTAATTATTTTAATAGAAACCATGAAACTTCCAAGAACCATCCAGTAGTTCAATAATGGTGCTGTTGCTATGAAAATATTCAATATTCATTAGTTCTGAGCCCTCTTGCCTGTCTTCTTAAGTTCCTTATCCAGCACCGTGTTAGGGTTATAAATGAGCTAAAAAGGCTGGAGCTATCAGAGGCAATAGATGGCTAAAAAGTCAGTATTTTCTCCATCTGCCCATCATTCACACTCCCCACCCTTCATTGAAAAAATATATTTTTCCTGAAAATATTCCCCTGAAAATTTTAATGGGGACAAAAATTATGAGTGTAGAAGGTACCCAGAGAATACAAATATGCAAAATTCTTGTTATTTGATATTAGTATGTATTTATTGTAAAATAAAAAAGCGATTGTTAATATACTGTGTGGATTCTTTTTTCACAGGAAAAATAATTTTCTAGTTTTGTTTAATTGCTTCTTATTGTCATTACTGACTTTTAATTCTCTATGTACTACATTTACACAGTGAATCAGGAGTGTACACAGAACTGTGAAGTGTGCATAACACTGGCTTAAAAGAGGAAGAAAGTCAAGGTGTGTGGGAATAGAAGTTTTTGAGTTCTCTGATTCAGCTGAAAATAGTTATGTAAGGATCTATTTTTCCATTTAAGTGCCATCCTGGGACTTACTCTATCCGTAACATTACTGTTGTGTCAGATCAAGAGGGAATCTCTGAAGGTTTTATGTTAAAAACAACAGTGTGAATGAAAACTATTACTTTACTAAATAAAATAATTCTCATCTTCTGAGAATTTATCAATGTTGGTTTCTTTTTGTAAGTGTCTGCATATCTAAAAGTCAAATAAAAATTGCAGTAGTTTCTCTGCATGCTATTCAGTTCATTGCTGAATCTAGCAGGAATATTATGGCTGAAGCTTAGCAGATTTCTAAGGACTTGGTGCTTCCAAACTAATTTTCTTGCATCTTGACAGCTTTATGGAATCAGTGCTCTGGGCTGGTATCACACACTATTTTCATTTGATTGGAGGGAATACTGAGCCAAAAGAACCAAAAATCTCCTTACTCCTTATTCACTTTGTTTCATGAATAATATGTCAGCTTAGCATTTTTTTAACATTTTGTTCTCCTCCATCAGGAGAAGAGTCTTGGAAGATGACTGCCATTCTGCCACCCTACCATCAGTATATACCTCTTGGACAGCTGGTTCAGGTCAGATAATTATTTCAGAAGGCTGGGATGAATAAAGGAAATGCCATAGAGTAACTTACAGTTTTGTCATGTAACAAGAGGTTACTATCTTGTTTCCTTTATTTCCACCTGAGCTGTGTTGTTTATTTTACCTCTAGAATTTAGCACTTGGAACAGTGGAAATCTAGAATTTAGCACTCGGAACAGCCATAGGAAATCAAGGAGCCACTGAAATCACCCCCAGAAAGAGCAGTGAGGAAAGGAGTCCAGCCTTTTTACTTAGTAGGTCACTTGAGTGGCTGTCAAGTGAGACTGCTCTATTAATTGCTTTGGGTATAAAATCAGTAGTTGTCCTGGAAATTAATTAGTTCAAAGAAAAAGAAATTTTGGGCTAAGCATTTACACATAGCAAAAGTGAACCAGGTGTTTAAGAGCAATTGCCATAACAGAAACACTTCAAAAATAATTAAATGCAAGGAAATCTTAACAAGGATGGTAAATCTTTATTGCTATTATCAAGGACTAAAGATGATTTCCTAGATATCTTCTTGTGAAGAGGTATGTTCTTGCCACACACTGTATTAAACTACTTGGGTTTATTTTGCAAAAAAATTTTTTTTTTTTTTTTTTTTTTTTTTTTTTCCCCCCAGAAGAAAAGTTAGTTCAAATGCCTGATCTGACTTCAGCTAGCTAACTGAATATCTCCTGGTGTACAGTCTCAGAATTCTCTGAATTCTCCACGGTTCAACATGTACTCCAGGAATCCAGGCTTATAAATACCTTCTACTCATAATCACTAAGTTGTAATTCTAAAAAGAGGAAGTAAGTTTTTGGGCACACCTTATTTGTATCACTTTTTCAGTTGTTGTATAAACTAGAGAAGAATTTTTACAAACCTCTGCTCAGAAGTTATGAATCTCATTTTTTACATTCTGTTCAAAGATAACTGTCAGGCCAAAGAGTTATTATATGGAGCAGCCAGCTTGAAAAGCAATCATGTTTCAAAGTGTCATTTTATAAAGCAGAAAATCTAGAAAAAATAATGTGGCTCAGTATTATTGCTTCCATTTTTAATTTTGGGATAGTACTTCTAAAATTTTTATTCTAGGGAATTTTAGTCTTTTTCTTCTTTTGTCTCATAAGAAGGATTTATTTATCAAAAAACATTTCTCTTACGTTGTCAGTGTCATAAATCCCTGATTCTCTAATTTCATATGGAAGTGCAATATTATTTAACTCACCTTTTAGTTATTGATTGCAACCACTGTAAGTCTTGTCAGCATCACTGTGGGAAGAGCATTATTTTTTAATTGCATTAAAAAAATAGACCAAAGAAGAATCTGAAATATATGAAGACTTATTGGGTCTTCTCACTTTTATATTTAAGGGCTTTGGCAAAACTGTGACGAAAGGGTTCTATTCAATCAATTAAATTCAACCTCTTTCCCTGTACACTGAGAGTTACTTGAGGAATGGGTAGATAAGTACTGGGATTTTCCTTCATATTTATCATTTTGTGTTGGTGAAAAGGAACATTCACTTGTGTACATTGTTCTCTCTACTAATTACAAAAACAATTTAATTGAATGGCTAGAACCCAGGAAAAGTAAGATATAAAATCTTCCAAATGACAATGACTTAAGCAAATATCCAGTCTGCTCTTTTCTTTGCTGTATAAATATTTCAATGTGTTCTGTGCAGCTATGAAATTATTCATGATAGAGGAGTGTCCATCCTGATTTGGGCTAGGAGAGAGCTCATTTTCTGTCTTGTAAATTTACATTCAGCTAAGTCTCTTGTAAGTAGCTGTACTTGCTGAAATTAACAACAAGTTCCTCAGCCAGCGTCTGCTTCTAGGACTGAGTTATAAACTTGATGTTTATAGTTACAGCTTGAGAATGGTATGCAGGACCAAGGCCACTGCACAGTTCTGAGGAACATCTTGTGCTCCAGAAAGAGAAAAAGAGTGAAGGGGTCACACCTGCAAACCTCCTTTAGGGATAAATAGGCAAGATAAATGACCAAAATTGACCAGAGTATTCCATCCCACATGCATCATACTTGGTATAAATTTGAGGGATCACAAGGGTCAAACTCTTTTTCCTTCTTCCTCCCTTTGGCTTTTCACTTTCACCCGCCTTCACCTGTACCTGTTTGCTTCAGCATCCTGAGACGATTCCATCCGTTCCTCTGCCTGTGGTCCTGATCCATGCCAGCCTGAATCTGTGTGTTCCTGCCTCCAGGTCCCGGCTGCTGCTGACTCCAGGAGTCCAGCCTGGACTTTCCCAGGGCTGCCCTGCAGCCTCGGTGGTGATGTGAGCATTACTGGGGAGGAATAACATGGTATCATTTTTTCTGTATATGTATATATATTTAATATTTTTTTCCCTTTTATCATTAGTGTTTCATTAAAGTTGTGTAGTTTGGTTTCCAACCCGTAAGTCTCTCTCCCTTATTCTCTCTCCTTTCTTTATCAGAGAGGGGAGGGGGATTAATAGAGAGCATCTGTTATTCTGTTAATTGCCAGCCTGTTATTAAATCATGAGAGAAGTCAAATGGGAAGAAGATATCCAGCTCATCTTGTCCCTGTGAAAGCTTGGTGATGAACTGCTATTCAAAAATTCTTCCAAATAATTCCCACTTATGCTAGAGATATTTTTATTTTAACATTTATTTTTGGCACAAAATAAAACAAGGGAAATGGTGGGAAATGAAAGATGCAATTTTTTTTGAACTTCACTAAGATTTTTCTTGGATTTTAATTGAAAGCTTGGGTCACTTCTTTCTTTATTCCAGTGCTCTCTTTCACTTATATTAATAATTTTTAGCTGTTGTGGTCTTGTGGGTTGTCCACATAAAACTGATGAAAGTCCATTTCTAAATGTCGGTTAGCCACATCATTCACAGAAGAAAGTTTAAGACTATTAGTTTTAATGCTGCCCTTTCCAAAGAGTGTATAAAAAACCTAAAAAAGTGTTGAAATGCTTAAGGAAATTACCACGCAACCAGGGTGTGCATGTTACTGCATACCGTGCTTCTGCTCAGACACCACAGTGCCAGATGTCTTCAAATTGAAATAGAAAGAGGCCATTCAGACATGAATAAATTGTGTTAAGTATTTTATCATGGTCTTGGCCAGCAGGTGAATGTTAAGGTGAATGGTACTATTAAACATGTCATGGGTGTGACCTGGAAGAGAAAAACTGTGTACTAAAACTGAAGTTTTTTAAGATCTTCTATCATAAGATGTGAAGTTTTCTACACTTGCCACTTCCAAATTTAGACATTGCACAAAAACATTTTATTATTTGGCAACTGAAAACTGTCTCCTATAATTTCCTGATTTATCTTTTTATAGATGTATTTATCAAGTTTTATATATATATATATATATAGTTATAGTTACATAGTTATATATTATAAATATGTATATGTTTACCTTATACTTCATAACTTGTGTATGCATAAAACGTATAGCAATACATTTATTAAGTTGTATTTCCACAATAACACCTTTTGTTCTAGGTAGTACTTATCCCAAATGAACTTATACACTCTTCAATGCTTTCCTATCTTTTGTGAATCTTCTGCAAGGAAATATTTTTACTTTTGCAATCTGTGTTGCGATCTGAGGAAAACAGTGTTGGTTGTGGAAATGGTGTTCATGCCTTTCTTTTCGTTCCATATATACTACTACTGGAGTTCAAGATCAAGTGAAAAGGGAAACTGAAAGTATTCTGGGGTAAAAGAGTATATGCAAGAGTTAACATCACAGGTTTTCAAGGTGTTCTTCCAAATTTCATTTTTTTGACGAAGGGAATCTGACAGGATAATAATGTTCAAGCTGTACGCCTATAATGTTTTCTATCCCTATTTTCTTTTTTATTAATATTTTTACACTATTTTAATTGACTTTTTTCACACGAGAGCACAATGTTCTAAGGGTTAAAAAAAGAGAGAGTTTATGTAATTAAATACATAAAGACCTAGAGAAGCAGCTTCGTGGCAATAGAAATAAAATTACTGAGCTTCTGTCTATGAGTCTAGACCTGTAAGGCAGTGAAAACCACACATGAATAAGTGTGTATGAGATAAACACATAAGAGGTGGAACAACTGATTCATCAGATAATGAATGTCAGGATATAAAAAGCATCTCTGTTTCTTTCCTTGTTACAGTCCACTAAGCTTTGCAATTCCATGTACAAACTAGGAATATTTAAACTTCTCAAATACTGATTTACATTACTGTACAGATGATCTGTAAGCTTGGTCATGTTTCTCTGAAGCTGTCCTGTGTTCACCTACATAACAAAGCTCTAGTTGCATTTAAAGCATGAAAGTGCAAATGCATGTAATGGTGTACTGCTGCATGTGTATGCACAAGGATGAGTATATTTTCTTGTGTGCATCTATGTGCAGCTGTGTTTTTCACTCTTTCTCTTTCTCTCTTAAGTAGTAATTCCATCACTAAAAGAGGAGAGGTTTGGTTTATCCTAACAAGTACAAATTTAATCTCAAGAAAACAGAAAAGTTACTCAGCATTTTGCAGCTTTGAGTGGGGAAAAATTTATGTTACTTGTGACAACTGCATTGAGTGAAAAAGTTTCCAGATTTGACAGTCTCCAAAACTCAGGTTTCTGGGGAGCTGTATAGCACAGGCCTAGTTTGAATAACAATACAATGTAAATGTGATAACATAGACACCATATCTTCAATATTAGTAAAGTTAAATGAATTTTATTCCCAGTCTTTAAATTAGAGTGTTTTGGTTCCTTGGTAAGCTACTAAGTCATTTTCCCAGCTGATGTATTTCTAGTGCAAAAATCATTTTGGCCTACCAATGTGAATAAACTAGAAATATTCACATGCCTATTTTCTAGTCCTGTGTGCATACACATAATACAGATCCCAACCAAATATTTTTTTCTCATAGATTATTAAAGAGAGGCAGGGCAATATTTGCAGTTTCAGAGTATGGCACTACTGTGTTATAAACAGATTTAATTATTCTATCACAAAAAGCTGGGAAAGGAAAATAAATACACTTGCGGCAGACAGAATCTCTGCAACTCTAATTGCCAGAGCACTGTAAGCTCTTTCATATAATAAGCCCTTAAATAATAAATTGATATGGAGAGAATAATGACACCCAGGTGTGAAATCTTAACCTGAGAGTAGTGCTGCATACTCAATGACATAATTGCCTCTATTACCATATTCTAGTCTAGCATGGGGTCTTGAGTCATAGAAATTGGATTGAAATGAAAGACAAAACACGTTCAAATCACAGGTGAGATTTGAAGCAGAAATATAAAGTCCAGGTAACTAAATTGCTACTTGAGTTTTGAAAGCAGGATTAGATATTATGCAAAAAAATATACTTAAATACGATTCACAGCCTGACTTGCTCCCACAAAAGCAAGGGTTAAGAAAAATCACACTGGGAACAAAAAAAGCCTTTGATAAAAGGCTCTCACTACTGTCAATGTTTTTTCTTATTTCTCTGTGAAAGGCTCTCGCTACTGTCAATGTTTTTTCTTATTTCTCTGTGAAAATCCTGCTTGTTCTTTGGTGGTTTTTTCCATGCAATCAATGACACTATAGCAGTTTCTTTTGGTAAAGGAATTACTTTCCTGTCATTGTCATTCTTGCTGTTGAGAGTCTAATTCTGTTCACCACTCAAACAAATATGAGCCAGTTTAAAACATGAGTACTGCATTTTAATGAATATTTAATATTTACTTTTGTTCTGTGGAAAGGGTAGCAAAACATGGGAAGGACCTAGTTCATCTAGTACAGTTTATCACATCTCAACACTGCTGCAGAAGTCACCTTACCAGTTGCCATTCTGAAATATAACGTGCCACCACTGAGCAGAACAAGACTGTTTGCATCAGTGATACCAGTGCTTTTTCAGTAATATCTTCAGGAAGGATTATGTTCAATAGAAAAAAGAAGCACAGAAATACGTAATCAATTATGTCACCCAGTGCCTGCACTCTTTTGAGGAAATTTCTACCCAAATAAATTATATTAACAGTAAACAGAGATGATTCTGGCTTTACTGTGGGCACTATTGGCACCAAGTGTTTGTTATCAGTTCCCCAAGTCAGGCCTCTAAAAGAAATGCATGCAAATTTTGGTGAATAAGAAGCTGACACCTGCAATGCAGAAACATTTTGATCTAAGAATCATGACAATTTTGACATTCTGCTGTGGGGTCAAAACTACAGAAATAATTCAAATACTTCCCACTATCTAGAAGACACCTTTTTAGGCTTCTAAAAATATCTGTTGCTGACTATGGAAACCCGAGAGTTGCTGTTAGCATTGAATCTGTATTGCAGAAACTCCTGTAGGGATAGGTACAGATTAAGTATAGAACTAACAGGCGATCCTTGTCTTCAGAAATGTTAATATAAATATAAATTAAGAGACAATGGAAATTACTTCTTGGTCAGGTTTATCTAACACAACAGACAATCATAAAAAATAGCATGGTACAGTACACTTCCTCTCTGTACCCATGATGGATTCACAGAGGTTTCCAGGAGTTAGGATCTGGATTTTTGGAGCAAAAGAAATGGTATGTGTGGGACTGCCCTCACTGCAGTAAGAGGCCTAAGGCACTTTTTTTTTGCCTCTGTCATTATAGGACCAATAGCAAATTCTGCTATTGCTACAGCTATGAAAGAGGCACTTGTTTTAAGACACAGTTATTCTACAGGTGGAGACAGAGATCCCTGCACAACACTGATTGAAGTTTGTGATTTGGAGCTTCACTCAGAAGGAAGACATTAATCAGGACACTGAATGAATTTAGTTGTTCATTGGACTCTGAAGGAAATGGAAGCCATATCCTCTAGGTGTTCTGCTCTGGCAATCTCTCCAGTTTCTTATGTTTCTTGGTAGTGTGTCTCTGAATACCCACTCTTCCCTTTTGTTACCTTAAGCTAAATATTAATATTTATTAGCATTCATTAATGTACAGATTTATTAGCATATATTAATATATATTCTCTTTATATGCCTGTTGTTAAAGCTGACCATCTAATTTACACAAAAGAATTTTATCCTGAACACTTAGCATTTGCATAAGTACTGATTAACAGGTATATACTAGTACACACAAAAGTGTATTTACTTAGAGGAATGACAATTTGAAGCTACTTCTTTACAGAGTAGCTGTAACACTAATGTTCTCTCTGAAACTCCTTAACTACTTCTATCAGATAAAAGCTTAGAATTTCGTATTTAAAAAATTCCTTTCATCTCCCTTGTGACCACAGAAACTACCCCTGTGGAGAAACTCATTATTTTATGTTAGTCTAATGCTTGTGCACAAAGAACTAAGGTCTCATTGTAGTTCCTTTTTCAAGGTTCTCAGGAAAACATGAGAGAAAAGTAAGACTCCTAAATTTTACAACTCAGCTTCTGACTAGTACTTTGCATGTGATTTAAACTCTCTGTGTCCTGGGTCTTCTTTCTGTAGAGTGGTAGCAATATTATCCATTTATGTGAAGAATTCTGGTGCTTGCCTCTGAAAAGCATTTCATAAGTGTCTCCTACATTAATATGATTATCACATATAGTTAAGGCCCACTGAGTTTAGCCATCTTTTATATTCCATGATTTGACCTTCTTAATCTGTTCAGCTGGGTCCTGAACATAAAATTCCACTCCTGCTCTGAAGATTGTTCCTCTGATTTCCTGTCATTTATGTGTCTGTCTTCTTTTCTGCTCCCTACTAGATCATCAAAGGTTATTTGCTCTATTATTTGGGTACCATTCCCCTTTGCCCCTTAACTGGTCCATTGCTTTTTCACATTTTCATCTTTACCTTCTACTTTTCTTTCTTCAGATTCTTGTTACCCTTCTCCTTTTGTTCCCATGGATGAATATGAAGCACAAACCAAGAAAGGACCCTTGGAATACAAGGGTGTTTTATTGTTCATTGTACTGTAGTGCTGAGCTCTCAGAATTAGTTAAGTGTGTCTTGGCATTTCAATTTATAAACTTGTCTTCAAGGCCTTGATAAATAGCATGGCTATTTCAATGAAGATTGGATAAGTGATGCAGTTAAAGGATTTTATTATTTAAAGATAATCTTCTGGGTTTGGGCTAGATTTTCAAAATAAGAAAAAAATAATTATAAAAGGTGGATGCTGTGATAACACGGAAACACATTCTGCTCTTGGCTACCCTTTTAATGGGACAGTGTGAGATCCGTGTATTCAAGAGAAGAATGTATTCAAGAGAACTTCGAGAGAAAATTGGAGTCTGATTTTTCCAAATATTAGAATCTAAGGACCATGTGCAAAAATACACGCATAATTACATACTTAATCTAAATGTACACTTACTGAGAATGCAAATGCAAATCAGGCTGTGTGCATGAAAAGTGTCGGCTGAGTTTCAATACCTGAGCGTCACGTGCAGTGACAGTAATTGTGCATGCAGATTAAGCATGTAATTGGGCATGCATTTTTGCAAGGGGCCTCGTGCTTCAATGCTTTGGAAACGAAACCCTTTGAGCTCATTGTTAGTGGGTGTATCTTGTTATTTTCTTTTTAAAATGACATTGCCAAAATTAGTGTGTAATACTTTGAGTTGTTCTTGCACTCATTATTCTATCATTTGGACTTAATCAGAGATGCTTCCCAAGATCTTTTTTGGGAGAAATGGCCTTTTATATCTGGGTCATATTTCTAACCAGAGTACCTGGGATGAAAGAAACCAACACTAGCAGTACTACTGGGTCTTTCCTATCAGTGTCAACACCTTTAGTTTGCTTTTCTTCCATAGCTTCATAGCTAGAGCTTGATAGTACTAAAGGTTTAAAAATAAGTTTATATTATCAGACAAAAAAGTATTTCTTTTATGTAGCAGATAATAGAAAATGTTCCCTATTACATGTGACAGCAACCTGGTCTGCAGCAAAGGACTAGCAGTCTGTGCAGCTAAGCAAAATGAGGTTTATTGCCAAGGAAACAAACAATAGCCAAACACAGTAAAGAAAAAAAAAATTAAATTATGCTCTGATTTCTGCTTTCAGGTGTTTTTTTTTAAATTAAAAAAGAAAAAACAGTATAATTGCTTCTCACTAGTCTCTGCCCCCTCTCTCTAGTCAGATTGTTAACTGACAATAATACTACAGAAATAATTGAATTCAGGGTGAACTGGCTGATTTTTACCCTTCTTCAAAAGAAATCCTCACTCTGAACTGTTAACAGGATAAGAAAGAAAAATTTAAAAGAACCAGGGTAAAACTTGATTCTAAAATGGAACGTAGAGAGAATGTTATTTTATTTCTTCTTTCCTTCCCTAAGACTGAAGAATGTACTTAAAATGAAGACCTAGGCAAGATCCATAACAATTTAACCTGCAATAGATAATCAAACATTTTATATCCATTTGAAAATTAACATGGAGATTAGTAACAGATACAGGCATATGATAAATTAATTAGGAACTTAGTCAAGTATTCCTGCAAGATGGCTGCAGGAATTATAAATGGGAAAGATAATAAATGGATACTAAAGCATCTAACAATATCAGACTATAAAGGTAACAACTGGATACAGAATCATGTGACCAACTGGTAAGCTAAATTGGGAAGTACTTTCTTGATGATAGAGCAGCAAAATGGTGCAAAAGTTGGGAAATAACTGTTAGTGAGAATTTACCATTGTTCAGACTGAAAAATGAAGTATTTTTCTGAGTGTGGCATTTTAGAAATCAACATTGATGTAGGTGAACATGTTGAAGGGAGTAGTATCCCCAGATCTGTCTTTTATGGTTCTCCAAAAATAACGAAGTCAAACATAAACATTTTATTTAATCAAACTAAAATACAAAACTTGAAGTTAATAATTTTGACATACTGCCATATTAAACTTAATTGAAAGTGGCGTGTTTCACTGGAAAAAAAAATCAATTTGTTGAAACTTCATCTTGTCATGTAAAACTGTTCCATCACAGGTGTTTTGACTGGTTATTACTTTCATCAGATAAATCATAAACTCACAACAACTTTAAATTCTGGTAAAAATCTTGCTGATAGTCTCTGAAGACAGGCTTTAAAAATGGCTGCAAGGATCAGTTAGTTTCTCAGGCTTTTGACTGCTTCTGCAGCTTAGTCTTCAAACACATGAACATGAATGCAGGACTGTGGAATAGAAATCGGGATGTGGTCCATTATGTGCCTTGACACAGATCTTATGTCTTCCAGGGGCTGCTAATCTGTCATCTTTTGCTAGTATCAACTACTTATGTAATGCAAAAAAGAGAAAAAAATATGGATTGGAGAAAGCAGAAGTGGGAGAAACTGAACTCTGGATCTTTCATTTGGAACAAGAAGACTTTTTATATCTTTTTGAGGCATGGAGGGAAATGTGGAGGGGGAGTTTTGCCTTGACATGTTGTTATCCAAGCTTTTTATGAGAACAGATCATTGTTGAATCTATATGCTGTGCTCTGTTTTCTGTCCATCTGTGCTTTGTGAATGACCTATTACTTTGGAGAGATCTGAAAATACTGTCCTAACAGTTTATGAATGTTACAAGTAAAGTACTCATTTACTATTCAAGGGAAGTTATTTAGTGTTATTACATATAATAAGAGATCATCTTTTAATAGGATGCTTTTGCTATATTCTCCACCTTGGGTTCCAAGAAAATCCACTCTGTTAGGCCTTCAACAAATGTTTTGTCCCTGATGAAGGACACAGTGAAGAAGGATCTATTCTTGTCCTCAACAGCGCAGAAAAGGGCTCTTCACAAATGCAAGGATTCTGGATCTTCACATGGTTGCAGAAATACATATCTATTATTGGCATTACTGGGACCTGGTGGGATGGCTCCTAGGACTGGAGAGTCAGTTTGGATGGTTACAAACTGGTTATGTGCCCTAGGTTATCCTGTTTTGGCAGGGGGATGGACTAGATGATGCCTATAGGTCTCTTCCAACCCCTAATATTCTCTGATTCTAAGATTTTGTGAGTTACTGTGACCCTATCAAAGAATAACACGACCTGAGTTGAGGAGCTGTATTTTTACTGTTGAATTTGAAGAAAAAGGCCAATTAAACTATAACGTTATACCAGGGAGCAAAAGAAAGATAGTAGAATCTATGTTTATACTTGGTAATGTATCAGCCACTTTTTGGAAATAGTTTGGATTAGTAAGAGTTACATCACCTTACTAGAAGACTGATCTTGTCTTACATTATGTCATGGTTTAACACTGGCCC
Organism: Florisuga fusca; assembly: GCA_038090715.1. Lineage (NCBI taxonomy): Eukaryota > Metazoa > Chordata > Aves > Apodiformes > Trochilidae > Florisuga > Florisuga fusca. Next base: position 20,158,505 of record JAAWXA010000012.1, read on the forward strand.
AGCAATTAAATCAAATAAGAGGTGCTCTCCATTAAACCCCCTCCCCTCCCTGATAAAGAAAGGAGAGAGAAGAAAGGAGAGAGACGTATAGGCTGGAAACTAAACTACACAGCTTTAATGGAACACTAATGATAAAAAGGAAAAACTACTAAATATATAAAAATATACAGGAAAATTTATCCACCAGTAACTCTCACATCACCACCGAGGCTGCAGGGCAGCCCTGTGAAAGTCCAGGCTGGACTCCTGGAGTCAGAAGCAGTCAGGAGCTGGAGGCAGGAATACATGGACTCAGGCTGATATGGATCAGGACTACAGGCAGACAAATGGACGGTATCCTCCCAGGATGCCGAGGCAAACAGGGACAGGTGATGAAGAAGGAATTAATTCAGATTAATTGCTGGGCCAGACAGATGCTGGACAGTGACAGATTTATTGGTGCCCAACATGGGGCATAAGCTACTTAGCTTGAGCCCACTTCAAATTTTGACTCATTTACCTAATAGTAAGCCCCACGTTGGGCGCCAATAAATCTGTCAGAGGCTCTATGTAGGACCGGCCCCAGGGAACAGTTTGAATTCCAGCTCCAGTGGGAGGTTACCCAGAGGGCTCTGCTGAGATGGAATCAAACTGTTTCCTTTGGAACTTTCACAGGGTAGGAAATCAAACAGATCATGCTGTACCTGTGGTATTTAGGGTATGCAACACGCTGCTTTGCAGCTGGAATGAGTGTTAATAGTTTTAATAAGCACTGCTTGAGAAAAGTAGTTGTGATATGGTCTGCAACACTAACATACAGTGCAGTACATGGTGCAGTGGTGATTCATACAAGGATAAAAACTTTGTTGGTAATTACATTTTCAGTTTTAGTTTGGGGAATTATACCACTCCGTTTCATCCTGGGCTGAGTTCACCAGTTTTGATTCTCCTGCTTGTTGTCGTCAGTGTTTCTCACATGTGTGTATGTATGCTCATATATTATCATATATTGGTGAGGAGTAAGGCAACTACAATTAGGGGAATGAGCAGACCTCACAAAGAGGGCACCCCCACTTCTGCCTCTGCAGCCGCTTCTCACCCCCCTCACAGAAGGGCAGAGCTCAGATGCGGCCGGCGAGCATTGCCAGAGCATCTGCTACAGCTGCAGCTGCTGCCTCTGCCCCCACAGACACTGCTGCTGCTCAGAAAGCAAACGCTGCAGACACCACAGCCTCTCCCCCTCAGCCCACACAGCTACTTATCCACCCTGTGACTAGGAGAAAAGCAAAACAATGGAAATCAGAAATTAGCCTTAGTCCTTCAAAGTCGGAATAAGATGACCAGGCAATAAAGGAAATAAAGGATGCTGCCTCTCCTTGTAGAGCAGCTAAAGCAGAGTTTTCTGAGGAGGAGGACTCAGAATCAGAAGAATATGTTCAGTCCTATTCCATGAGGGACTTGCATACATGTATATTGCATCACAACAAGGATGACGTGTGTTGTAATGTTATGAGATTTGGAGCACTATCAGATCATAGTTTTCACAAAAATAAATAATTTATTTTGATTTCCTGTGACATCAGTTTCCATATTCTTTTCTCCTACCCCAGAATCCCTTTTCAGGAAAAAACCTCATGTAGGCTATGTTCCTCTTCTCATCTTAACATATTGGCTTTTGAAAATTCCTTTTGACTTTTCACTTAGGTATTACATTATCCTGTAAAATAAAAATAACTTCATTGGAGTGGTGATTATTAGAGAGGAAGGGAAGAGAATTAGGTTAGCAGGTTAATGTTCATAAAGACTTTGTAAGGCTTTGTCAATGTTCTTGATCCTATGAGGCTTATACAGCAATCTCCATACACAATAAAACTGGGAGATGTAAATCAAAGGAAAAGGAAGTTTCAAGAACGGGTAAGAGAAGCATAAGGTAATAAGAGTTTTCCAAGTGCTCTTCAGATCTCGTGAGGAGCTGAAGTCTCAAATGTCCCTGGACAATCTTTCCATATCATCCACAGGATGACCTAATTATCCCTTTGGTCAGCTGGGGTAGGCTGTCCCACCTATGCCCCCTCTCAATTTCTTGTTCACCGCCAGCCTGCACACCATCAGAACAGTCTGAGAAGATGAAAAGGCCTTGATACTGTGTAAGTACCGCCCTGCAACAGCTAAAGCACTTTCCATGAAAACAAATGTTCCTCAAATCAATATTTTCTACAGAAATTTTTCCATTTTAACAATATTTAAAACTTTTAATGTAGAAAACTGAAGTGATTTTTTTTCCCCCAAGTGTACAAGTATTATGGACTGCCATATCCGTAGGGAAGTAGAAGCTACAAGATGTTGGAAATAAAACTCCCATGATGTGCCAAAGCAATTTGAAAACATGTTAAAGTTATTACAGTGAAATATTTTGAGTTTGAAATATCAAAATATTCTTTTTTGATCTCAAATTCTGAAACTAACTGTTGTTGTAATTTGAATTTTTGTTATCATTCAAACCAAAGTCAAATATTTGCTTGAGACCAAGAGCAATTACATGACAACAGGGAAGGGCTGATGAATAGAAAAGTACAACTATGAAGGAAGTAGGACACATTGTTGGTATTAACTTTTTTTGCTGACTGCATTAATATCCCTAATATCGGATATGGGAAACTGAAGAAATGTTCATAAAAACTGATGGTGGTAATCTAATAATCTAGTGGCATTTTTGAGGCTTTTGATTCTCTGGGGGGGAAATACACAACAGAAAACATTTTAAAATTGGCATATGAAGCAAACCAGTTAAAGAGAGTTTATAAAATATTTTTCTAAGAGCAAGCCTTTGAAAAATGCAAGATAAATGGTGCCTGTAAGGATTAAAAAGTGAGGCTATACCTTCCTCTCCAGCATTCTAATTCTGCCTCTGGCTAGAGAACTGATATAATATATGTGAGCAATCTGACTCCACCCCCCTCATTACACCTGCAGATATGAAAACATTTTAAACTAACAGTTAATTACCTCTTCAAATAGAATGCGTAAAAGGTACAGGAAACCCCTGTGGAATCCATGAATTATCAATCATAATATGAAAAGAATTAGTCCCCAAGGATAAATGACTTGGCAGGATAAGGCTGTTATTTTTTTAATGGCCTTATTTCCACCAGTAAGAAAGGATCTATTAACGTCAAACACATGGAACCACATGAATTAAATTAGGTCACTCCAAATGTTACAGTTCTAGATTTGATAAAGTGCAGACCGTGGCTGTGTTACGTGTTTCACATCAGAAGCACTGGTAGATGACTTCCCAAACTCTTCAATATTGTACTCCCAGTGATATTTACCATAGCTTGACCACAACACTTTCAAAGCTGGTGTTAATAATACATATGCCAGTTTTGTAGGTATGACCTTCTTTTCCTTTTCAATAAACAAACACTTATGGCGTGATTGTGGGTGGCATAGCTGTTTGAGTGTCTTGCTGTAAGCAGCTCTTAAGGAAGACAAAGGCAACAGTATTGTCCTGGCTTAATTATGGGTAGTGATAATGGCTCGTGGAGAGCATCTTTTTAAAAGGGATATAACTGAAAAAGCTTACTAGACATGAAGAAGACCCAACAATTGTGGGAGAGCAAAATACAAATGAAGTAGATGGTTTATGGCTTTCTCCTTCCTCTAATAAATTTAATTTCATTTTCTTCTCTAGGGCATTGGATGAAGAGGACGTGTAACGCACACAAACTTTATTAATCAGAGCAGAGCTGCTTGGGCATTATTTGTTATGCAGCCTCTTGGATCACAAACCACAGCTTGGCAAAGGAATAAATAAACATATGGAGACTTTTGTTATTTATCTTAGTATGTTACAGTTACCAGAATTAGGCTCTCTTGAAAACAGAGACATCAGCAGGTCCAGTCAGTGTGTCTTGTTTCACTTACTTAATTTTGTTTGCAGACATAACAAGTATGTTATTTATTTAGTTTATTCAGTTGTAAGTAAATACCATAGCTTGGATGCATTCATTTTAATCTTTTAATTTAACAATTGCATAGTTGAGGACATCAAAGGCATTTCATGATGGTTTTGGTAAAGAGTTATGTTACCTCCTTGGTTAAAACACATGTGAATATGAGATTTGTAATATTTTGTTATAATTGATATTTGGGATTTCTCATTTGAGTTTACATATGTGTAATTCTGAAAATGCTATTTTACTATGTACTGCATGAATCCACCTAAAGCCTCCTTAATAAATAAAAAACACAAAATAAAAAATCTCATATAATCAAGTAGTAAACAAGAGAAATCAGATTATCTACTTCCTATTAAGTTCTTGGTCTCAGTTCTAGTTTCCACCCTGCCTCCATACTTCTATTAGCATTTGCGTTGCTTTTGGTCCCTGTATATCCATCTCTTAAAGACCTCTTTCTATCAATCAATCTGCAAACTAAGTAACTTGGCTTTCAGCATTCCCCTCAAAGTCTTAAATTTTCTTTGCATTCTAACTGCAGCTTTAAAAAGTCAATTAGAATCTGGATTTTCAGAATGGTTTTTACAAATCAAGCCTTCAGCTGGCTTCCATCCTCATTGGTGAATAAAGACTCATTTACTTAGTGGTAAATGCCAACAGACACACACTGACTTTAAAAAGTATATTTAAAATAAATATTGGAGTGTTTCATTGTGTTCTACTAGCAACTCCCAATTGCACCTGTCCACAGGGATAATTTTTTCAGTGCTAAAATGCACAAATACTTTCCAAATAACAAAAAAACTTTTTGCAGCTTCCTGATTGTCCTGAGCACACTTTTGTCACCTTAGCTGGCCCTGTTCTTCAATGACTTCATGAAAAATGCTGCCAAACAGATCTAGACATCCTATTGCCCTATTATTGGTTTGCCTCTTTTCCTTCTGGTTCATGTTCTTCTGTGTGTTCTGCTGATTCAGAGAGCTGTTTACTTCCACAAAACATGCAAAGTGGTTTACCGCAGTAGAGAACTAAATCCCAAGCCTTCAGCTTTTGAAAGGTGGCTGGGTGTTTTCGTGGTTACATAGTGTTAAGAAAGTCAAGACGTAGACATAAAAGCGTCTAAAAGGCCTTGGAAATTTTAATATATTGTGCCTTGACAATGTCATGCCAAGAGAAGTTTATATACTTCCATGTATGGTGAGAAGTCAGATCGGTTGGTCAGATGAATCAGCAATACATATTCTTTTTAATTTGTGCTTATGATCTGAGAAATCGTTTGTAAAGACTTGTTAATTAGTAACTGATTTTGGGCAAGATCAAAAAATTATGTGGAAGTGTAATTCAGAAGGCTACCTTAATCCATATTCTATAATCCAAACTCAAAACAGCCATGTGAAAAATTGTCGTTCTGTGGTGGCCTAATTTTGGAACAGTCTAAATGGAGCACTACCTCTTTGTCTTATCTTTGTGCATCTATAGTAGTGAGTCTGAAACTGCCCTGATCCAATGTAAGCCTTACTAGCAGGGCCCTGTTGCTCCTATACTTTCTCTTTGAGTAGCTGTGCTTACTTTAAAATGAGTTTGCTTAAGAAAAAGGAATTTCAAGCCTAGGTTTTCACAACAGTGTGATTACTTAATGAATAACTAAGAATACTGAAATCCAGAGCCTCTGCCCACTTCTGATCTTTCAGATGTTCAAATCAACACTTGCTTACACTGGAAGACTAGTCAAACCAATAGGCTACCACCCAGACTAGAACTGGAGGTATATTCTAACCCCTTCCCTTCCAGAAAAATAAATTACCAAAGAGAGATATTAAAACATCAATACAGTAACAAAGAACTAGTGTAAAATACTAAAGGAATGTCTTATTTTTAAATTTTCATCATAAATCACTAATCTTATAGAACAATACCAATATAAAAATTTTAAAAATAAATATCCAAGGTTGTATAAGTAAACAGTATAAATAATTACCTAGTGGAGTGAATTGCTATTGCAATGCAGCAAAACTGATAGAAAATCATGCTCAGAACAGAATGGGAATAATTATGATACGCATGTTAAACCAAAAATTAGGAAAAAAGGTAAAATATTACAAAGGTATTAAGTTTCAACATAGGCATTATGTTCTATGATAAATGTAGTTATAATATTAAAATATTTCTAGAGAAAGCTAATATAAACTAGGAGATTTCGTATTATTACAATACAAAATGTAAGACAAATCACAGAATCTTCTGGGTTGGAAAGGATCTCTGAGATCATCAAGGCTAACCCTTGATCCACTACCACTGTGGTTACCAGACCATGGCACTGTCACATCAGTCTCTTCTTAAAAACCTCCAGGGACACAGAATCCAACATCTCTCTGGGCAGCCCATTCCGGTGCCTGATCATGCTCTCTGTAAAGAATTTTTTCCTATTATCTAACCTAAGCCTCCCCTGGCAGAGGTTAAGACCATGTCCTCTTGTCTTACTGGGAGCTACCTGGGAGACGAGACCGATTCCCCCCTGGCTCCAGCCTCCTTTCAGGGAGTTGTAGAGAGTGATGAGGTCTCCCCTGAGCCTCCTCCTCTCCAGACTGAACACCCCCAGCTCCCTCAGCCTCTCCTCACAGGACTTGTGCTGAAGTCCCTTCACAGCCTCCTTGCTCTTCTCTGGACCTGCTCCAGCACCTCAATCTCCTTCCTGAACTGAGGGGCCCAGAACTGGACACAGGACTCGAGGTGTGGCCTCACCAGCACTGAGTACAGGGGAAGAATCACTCCCTTGGGCCTGCTGGCCACACTGTTCCTGATACAGGCCAGGATGCCATTGGCCTTCTTGGCCACCTGGGCACACTGCTGGCTCATGTTCAGCTTCCTGTCAATCCAAACCCCCAGGTCCCTCTCTGTCTGGCTGCTCTCCAGCCACTCTGTGCCCAGCCTGGAGCTCCCCAGGGGGTTGTTGTGGCCGAAGTGCAGGACCCGGCACTTGGCCGTGTTGAACCTCATCCCATTGGAATCAGTCCAATTCTCCAGTCTGTCCAGGTCCCTCTGCAGAGCCCTCCTGCCTTCCAGCTGATCCACACTCCCCCCCAACCTAGTGTCTTCTGCAAATTTGCTAATGGTTTACTCAATCCCCTCAACTAAATCATCAATGAAGAGATTAAACAGAACTGGGCCCAGCACTGATCCCTGGGGGACACCACTGGTGAGTGGCCACGAATTGGATCAGCACCATTCAGCACCACTCTCTGGGGGCCTCCAGCAGTTCCTAACCCAGCACAGAGTGCTCCTGTCTGAGCCCTGGGCTGACAGCTTTTTCAGGAGAAATTTGTGAGAGACGGTGTCAAAGGCCTTGCTGAAGTCCAGGTAGGCTCCACCCACAGCCTTCTCCTCATCCCCCAGGCAGGTCACCCGATCATAAAAGGAGATCAAGTTGGTCAGACAGGACCTGCCCTTCCTAAACCTGTGCTGGCTGGGTCTAATCCCTTGCCCATCCTGTAGGTGCTGTGTGATTGCACTGAGGATGATCTGTCCCATAACCCTGCCAGGCACTGAGGTCAGGCTGACGGGCCTGTAGTATTATTGGTCCTCCTTCCAGCCCTTTTTGTGGATTGGCGTGACATTAGCCAACTTCCAATCATCTGGGATATCCCCAGTGAGCCAGGACTGTTGGTAAATGATGGAGACCGTCTTGGTGAGCTCTTCTGCCAACTCCCTCATCACCCTTGGGTGGATCCCATCTGGTCCCATAGACTTGTGAGGATACAAGTGTCTCAGTGGGTGACAAACTGCTCCCTCCAGGATTACAGGGGGGCTATTCAGCTCCTTATTTCTCACCACAAGCCCCAGAAGCAGCTGTCCTTTGGACACCGTGTCTTACTGTTGAAAGCTGAGGTAAAGAAGGTGTAAAATACCTCAGGCTTTTCCTCATCTTTGGTAACTATTTTTTCCCCCATGTCCAGCAAAGAATGGAAGTTTTCCTTGTCCCTCTTGCTATTGATGTATCTGTAGAAGGACTTTTTGTTATCCTTAACAGAAGTGGCAAGATCAAGTTCAAATTGTGCCTTGTCTCTCTAATTTTCTTTCTACATGACCTAACTATATTCCTAAACTCTTCCTGAGAAGCCAACCCTTTTTTCTATAGTTTTTAAGCGCTCTTTTTTACCTTGGTTTCCTTCAATATCTCCCTGTTCAGCCAGACCAGTTGTCTTCTGCTTCGACTTGCCCATTGGCACACAGGGACAGACTGCTCCTGTGCATTCAGGACTTGCTCCTTGAAGTGTGCCCATCCCTCCTGGACCCCTTTGTTTTCAAGGGCTGCTTCCCAGGGTACACTCTGAATCAGTCTTCTGAATAGTCTGAAATATGCCCTCTGGAAGTCTAGCATAGAGGTTTTATTGATCCTGCAGCTCCTTGCATCCCTGAGTATTAAAAACTATTATGCCATGGTCACAGTTCCCCAAACGGCCTCCAACCACTACATCTCCCACCAGCCCTTCTCCATTTGTGACCAGAAGGTCTAGTGGGGACCCATCCCTGGTAGTCTGCTTTAGCAGCTAGAGCAGGAATTTATCCTCTATCTGCTCCAGGAATCTCCTAGACTGCCTCTTCTCTGCTGCGTGGAGTTCTGAGCAGACATCCAGCAGGTTAAACCCAGGAGGACAAGGGCTGGTGATTTTGAGACATCTGCCAGTGACTAGTAGAATAATTCATCACTCTCATTATCTTGTTGAGTGGTCTGTAACAGACTCCCACCAGGATATCAGCCTTGTTGGCCTTCCCCCTGATTTTGACCCAGAGGCACTCAACCTTATTGTTGCTGACCTCGAGTTCTACAGAGTCAAGAGACTTTCTAACATATAAAGCTACCCCTCCACCTCTCCTACCTTGTCTGTCCCTTCTGAAGAACTTGTAGCCATCCATGGCAATACTCCAGTCATGTGAGTCATCCCACCATGTTTCTGTGATAGCAACTACATCACAGCTTTCCTGTTGCATGGTGGTTTCCAGCTCCTCGTTTGTTACCCATACTGCATGCATTGGTGTACATGCACTTCAGTTGGAATGCTGATTTTACTTTTAACTTGAGTTACCACCCTTAGGGTCATCTCTGAAGCACATGGTTTCTATTGCTTCCCCCTTCAAACCTAGTTTAAAACCCTCCTGTTAAGCACCGCCAACTTACAGGCTATGGTCCTTATGCCCCAGATAGACAGATGAAGCCCATCTGAACTGAGGAGACTCAGTACCATGGAATATTCCTTGTGGTCAAATAAAAAAAAAAAAATTCTGCTGGTGGCACCAATCCTTTAGCCACCTATTGATAAGATGGGTTTTCCTAGTCCTTTCCTCATGAACGGAGGCAAACATCACCTGTGCTTCTGTCCCATTAATTAATTGACCCAGCACCTTGAAATTATTTTTAATTGCCCTGATATTTCTTCCATTAATGTTATCACTGCCGGCCAACAGTAGATAATAATCTGAGGTCTGAATTAGCTCGGGGATCTCCAACTGATATTGGGCCCTGGGAAGGTAGCAGGACCTCCCTGTGGGATGGGTCAGGTGGGCATATAGGGCCTTCAGTTCCCCTCAGAAGGGAGTCACCAACTACAGCTCCCCTTCTTTTTTCTTTATAGCTGTGGTTGTAATCCTTCTGTTAGACAGAGTGCAACCAGGAGACTCTCCAGACAGATCTTCTTGACTGTCCTCTACCTGATTCTCTGGGTCCAGGGTCCCATACCTGTTCTTTATGGGCACCTGGGGGGTGATGGGCACTGGGAGGGGATTTTTTTACCTCTCCAGTCAAGGACGTGTTTCCATTATCCCCCATCTACTTGGTTTGCTCTTTGTGCTTGATAGCAGGAGGGGCAGGGCTTCACCAGCTCCTGCTGAACTACTTTTGGGAGCAAAAGGGTGCAACCCTACCAGTCAATTTCCCTGGTGCTTTCCGTAACGATTCCTAACTTCTCTACCTTTTCCTTGAGCTGTCACCAGGCAGAGCAAATCATTCACCTGCTCGTATACCTGTATTGATTGCGATCCATAGCTATTATAAGAAAATCATATAGATGTAAGTAGTGGCAAAGTCCTTTCTACCTAAGATAGACTTCTAAAAGGAAGATACTACATTTATTTTAAATTGCATAGGGTGTTCAGGCTGTATAGAAATGTTACAGTTTTCTAGTACTGCATTTTCAGGACTACTTGACTTCTTTGCTATTACATTCTATACTTTTTTAAACTAGATAAAAACATTAAAAATTATGAGATGAAGGATTTAATTTTTCTTGAGAACTGTGATCCTTTCCTAATTGCACAGGTGACATGTAAAAGGAAATAATGGATTTCCAATATAACTAGAGAAAGAAAAGAGATTGAATGGATTCCTCATGAAGGGTTTTCAGAAATGTCCAGGTAATTAGGTCAGAGAATGTGTTTGTAAAATATTATCTCTTTCACATTAAAAAAAGGGAGATTTTTTATTAAAATTTCTACAGATCCGGTCTACCAGTGAGGGAAAGCATAAGTCCAAAAATGAGATTTCCGTTATTTTATCATATATGTCTGTACATAAGAGAGAAAAAAGTTGTTCAGGGAACATAAGGTTATTTTACAGTTACTGTGAAATAAAAGCATTTCACGGTAATAATGTTGCAACTGCACGGTTGTTGTATTGGATATAATAAATGTGTGGCAAATTGCATTATTATGCCATCATTTTTTCCATGAAGCATTTTTTCACAAATGTTACTTAGAAACTGGACTACTGGGAAAACTAACTCAGTACAAATGGGGCCTATTCCATCTCCCACTGAACTCACTGTAAAAAGTCACATCAACTTCAATGAGCCTCACAGAAAAAAAATAAACTATGTTTTTATTTACAGTTGGGACTCACGTAGTTTGTAAACACAAGCCAAAACCTGTAAGTGTGAATTAAGGAGTTCAACAACAAGGGCTATAAAATCAATTAGAAAAAATAAAAAGGAAAAAAATAACAAATGCAAATTGAAAGCTTCATGTGGTGCAGATAAGAAGAATGGCTACATCAGAAGTGGAAAAAAACCCCACATGTCAATTTCTAAGCTCTCTTTTTCTTGGGGTAAATGTGAAAAAATAAACCATGCTACCCCTCCAACTATAACTTTTCTTAATATTTCTCTGAAGGAATGACTTTTTTTATTTCTGAGTGTTCCCACAGTACACAAATCCGCAATTTCTGCCAGATCATTTTAGGTAGATTTGTTGAGGTTTTTTTGTAATTAATATCAATCTGCTTCAGCTAAAAAGAGAAAAAAAATAAGAAAAGTCAAGAGAAATCTTACCACCTATACATATCTGGAGACAGAAATAAAGTTGACAGGAAATATTACATAAGAAACTAAACTGTTCATTACAAAAACAGCTGAGATAACTGACAATTCTGGAAAGTAATGTATTTTGAAAAATTACATTGGCATAGGGCTACAGATGTTGCACAATGAGTGTGTCAGACAAAGAGGATAGTTGACAGAATGACAGCAAAAGGTTTTATATTTTTAATGAAGATTTCTTTCTTCTGCCAGCACACAGAAAATGGCTCCAAAATATGATTTTTAAAAAAATTAATTTATTTTCTGATGACTGGAACAGATCATGAGAGAACTTAACAGGATGGGTTTTATTTATTTGAAATTTAAGTTTTTGGAAGGGACACAGTGATTTACTTCTACCATTTTCAGGGCTGCCTGATGGGCTAGGGGACTTCCTCCTCTGCTTCTATTTATTTATTCCATATTTGGCTTGAGAAAGATTGTTTTGATGCTGTACATGTATTACAATTCAGAAAGAAAAAAAGGCAAAACCAGAAGGGACAACTAGTTCACAGTAATTAAGTATTATTTCTTATGAACATCTATTTCAGAGAGGTACAGTTACTTCTAGAAAGATTAGATATAGTCTGAGGTCAGAAAAAGATAGCAACACACAGATGCTCTTATTTCAAATTCCACTGATTAGAAATGTCCCCATTTGATGACCTACATGGAAAAGCTTTCCAGTTACCAAGGACCAAAACCCAATATGTTTGGAAAAACCCTGAGGGAAACAGCTGAAACCCAGGGAATCCCTGAGTTCAACCCCCTCTTCAATCAACCTGTGTTCCACACCCTTTGTGCTAGAGTCTCTTTATGTTGGTGATACCTCAGCCTCAGTAACTCTGTAATTTGCATAAATGGGACAGCTTCAGCTGGCAGAATTAGCACTACCAATAAGACAATCTTCCTTGTTCTGGTTTTGGCCAGGATAGAGCTAATTTTCTGTCTTGTAATTTTGCTTTCAGCTAAGTCTCTTGTAAGTAGCTGCACTTGCTGAAATTAATAACAAGTTTCTCACTGTCTGCTTCTAGGACTGATAACGTTCCATGTTTGTAATTACTGTTGGAGAGTGGTATGCAGAACCAAGACCAAGACCACTGCTCAGTTCTGAGGAACATCTTGTGCTCTGCAAAGAGAAAAGGAGTAAAGGCGTCACACCTGCAACCCTCCTTTAGGGAGAAGCAAACAAGATAAATGACCCAAATTGACCAAACAGGGTATTCCAATTTGAGGGATCATGAGGGTCAAATTATTCTTCCTTCTGCCCCCCTTCATCTTTTCTCTTTCACCCTTCTTCACCTTTTCCTGTCTGCTTCAGCATCCTGGGAGAATTTTCTGTTTGTCTGCCTGTGGTCCTGATCCATGCCAGCCTGAATCTGTGTGTTCCTGCCTCCAGCTACCGACTGCTGCTGACTCCAGGAGTCCAGCCTGGACCTTTCCAGGGCTGTCCTGCAGTCTCGGTGATGTGAACATTGCTGGGGGAAAGGGAGGAGGAATGTGGTATTGTTTTCCTATATATTTGTATATATTTAATAATTTTTCCTTTTTTTTCATTACTATTTCATTAAAGCTGTGTAGTTTGGTTTCCAGCCCATAAATCTCTCTCTCTTATTCTCTGTCCTTTCTTTATCTGGGAGGGAAGGGGGATTAATAGAGAGCATCTGTCATTTGGTTAATTGCCAGCCCAGCGTTAAATAGTGACCCCAGTAACTCTGGAATTTGCATTGATGGAACATCTTCAGCTAGCAGGGTTAGCACTACCAAAAAGAGTCTTCCTAGATGGTAATGGGTGGAGGTATAGACCCTGAAACTCAAAGGAAAGAACTGCCTGTCTTTGAGGCAACTGATCAAATCATAGGACATGATCTAGCCGTGATCAAAGAAATGGTCCTATCACCCAGCCCTCTGCTGTAGAAGAAAATGTTGGCTGCTGTTCTGGCTTCTTTTTGATAAGCTTGAGCTAGACCATACCCTGAGTAAACTTTAGCCCTAGATCTAAAATGAAGATGACATTAGTCCTTTCTCTCATTCTAAGTCTCTTTACATGTAAAATGGTCTGCATGTTGATATGGGCATATGAACACAATTGTGATGATGACAGTACTCCTGGTAATGTAATACCCTTTGTTCTGCATGCATTGTAAAATCAATAATTTTTATTTAATGTTTTGTTTTGATCTTTAGACCTCAGAGTGTTTTATATGAAGAAGTGTTATCCATTTCAAAGACGAGGAACAAAGAGGCACGTGAAAATACAAATAAAAGCAAGTATACCAAGGAAACAAAGTAGGGGAAGACACAGAGTCCATCGGTTTTTCTGGTTGACCACATTAAATGAATTGACCTATAAGAATAAGATCTGTTTGGCTGTTTTCCTGGAGAGAAACAAAGTCAGTTGAACAGAAAAGCTGGAAAAACCTCTAAGTTATACATTTACCATGTATTTAGTGAAGATACAATTGTTTTTGAGATCTCTTACGTGTAGGTATCTGTTAATGCTTCATGAATCTGCTTGAATAATTAACTTCAAGTTAATTAATGTGAAATAACTAGTTTAATCTGCATGATGTGTTAATTATATTTAAGCAAGATACCATTTTATTTGGATTGTTTTGGGAGCAAATTTTATGAAAAGTATTTTAATTATTGTACTGTTGTTCTAGAAGAACATAATAACTAGGCAGTGGATTAAAAATTATCAAGGTATTTCTGTGGTTTTGATGTTTCAACTGTGAATATGAAATGTGAATGAATGCTGCATGATGGCAGTGTTACTAGGACCAAGGGAGAGATGAGACTTACAGACTGAATGTCTCAGGGTCAAACTGACTTTGGCAGCATATGTCTAGCAGCCACACCAGCCAAACCAATCCAAATCAAGCCATTATTATTGAGGGAGACCTTAGGCAGAACAGCTAAATAGCACCACAGTTATTCCACCTCTCAAAAGACTATGACAGCAGTTGCTGTCACTACAGTCTGGTTATGCGGTTATCCTTGTGCTGCACTGTGCTGCACAATGTAGGATCCAAACAACTTCTGGCCAGTCTACAGCTGCCTTTCTGACACCTGAACAATGTTACACTGGATTTAATGAAGCAGCCTTTGTGAATTAATGTTCACTGACATAGAGGCAACGTCTATGTAGATGAGTGAGAAAAAGCCTAAGTGCCATGCGTGTCTTGGTTCATTGTCACTTGTCCCGGACTATGAACCACGAGGCAGCACACCAGCAACAGTAAGTTCTGTGCCTGAGTGTTGGTTTTTTGAAGTGAACAGGGAGTTTCTGGAGCCAGGAAAACCCAAGGGAGAAAGGAAAGGCTGGACAGGAGTCATCAGCTCTCACTTGTGAGCTGTCAGTGGCTTGGAGTCCAGATGGAGACCAGTGACAGGTGATGTCTCTCAGGGGTACGTGCTGAGACCTGTACTATTAATATTATTACCACTGGTATAAACAGCAGGCTTGAGTGCACCATCAGCAAGTCTGCTGATGACACCAAACTGAGTGGTGCTATCAATAAGCCAGAGGGATGGGTTGTCATCCAGAAGAACCCGGACAAACTGGCGAGGTGGGCCCAGGTGGAGTTCATGAGATTCTACGAAACCAAATACAGGGTCCTGCACCTGGGTAGGAACAATCCACACTATCAGTCCAGGCTGGGGGATGAAGTTCTGGAAAGCAGCCCTCAAGAAAGGACTTGGGGGAGTTGGTGGATTAAAAGATGGACATGAGCCAGCTGTGCCTGCTTGAAGCCCAGAAGGTCAATCACATCATGGGCTGTATCAAGAGCAGCATGGCCAGCAGATCAAGAGAGGTGATTCTGCCACTTTACCCTGCTCTGGTAAGACCTCACCTGGAGTACTGTGTCCAGCTCTGGAGGGCCTTCAATACAGGAAGAACATGGGCCTGATGGAGTAGTCCAGAGAAGGGCCGTGAAAATGATCAGGGAGCAGGAACACCTCTCCTACCAAGACAACCTGAGACAACTGGAATTGTTCAGGCTGGAGAACAGAAGGGGCTGGGGGGGAACTTAATAGCAACCTTCCAGTATCTGAAGGAGGCCTACAGAAAGGTCACAGAGGGACTGCTTGACAGGACTTGTAGTGATAGGACGAGAGGCAGTGGTTTTAAATTAGACAAGAGTAGATTCGGATTGGATGTTAGGTAAAGGTTCTTTACCATGAGGGCAGTGGAAAAGTAGAAGAGGTTGCCCAGGCAGGTAGTTGAGTCCTCATCCCTGGAGATATTCAAGGTGAGGCTTGACAAGTCTCTGAGCAAACTGACCTAGCTGAGGATGACTCACTCACTAGGTGACCTTCAGATGTCCCCTCCAACCCAAATTGGTCTATGATTCTATGATCTGTTTTCAAAATGCTTTGGTCTCAGTGACCAGTAGTGATTTATTTTTTTGTTAATACAAGACATAATTTTCCATCTCTGACTCTCTCAAAGACCACAGAGTAGGCAAACGTTATCAAGCTATTAGTAAAAGAGCAATATGAAGCCTATCTCCCTGAATCCTGTTCTGTAGCTTAAATTACAGTAACAATGAAGCTAGTGTTGCAAGAGCTGTCTGAGGTGGCCTATTCAGCAGATCAGTATATTTGCACTCATAAAACAGCTGGGGTGAAATTTTCTTTCTACAGTATTAAATATCTTCTTGTACAGGCTTTGGGTAGTTGCATACATTTTACACATTCTGCGTAAACACTCCATTTGGGATCTGTTGAAACACAGAAATAAATATGTACATACATGTAGCCTTTGCACAGTGCCAGCTTGAACTTCCAGATCTAAGTGCAATGATTCTGTGTGAGCACTGACTGAGTGTTTCAGGCTGGGTGAAAGAAAAGCCATGGCACAAGCTGTGAGCCACAGAAACTTTCTTCACTCCCTTAAGAAGACAGAACCTCATCAATGCAAATCTGTTCTCTTCTGCCACTGAAATAAAACATCACAAATGTCCCTCATAAGCACCCTGAAAACTGTGGGATTACACATTTATTTCTGGATGTATGGGAAAGAGGCTAGCAGTGTATGTGGAAAGAATACTCAACCAATCATTTAGAAGTACTTTGTGTGTTATGTCCCTCTTTCTGTGGTGATGATGCCTATCAGGACAGGTGCCTGTGAAGAAACTTCCATTTTCCTCATTTCAGAGCATTGCATGAATCCAGTCAGCTTCTGGTTGTACAGTATTTTCTTCTTGTTTCTCAGCAATACCCCCACAGGGCAACACTTCTGTAAAAATGTTGCTTGTGTGCACTCATGATCTTGGAAAACTGGTGCCTGATCCTACTGCCGTGAAATCAGTGGGCACTTTGACAAGCCCCAGCTGTTAGGTTTGTGATCAAGAATTGGTTCTAGTTCCACTTCATCTCAGCTGAACTACTGTTTCTCATTAGTGTTCACTGCTTTTTTTTGTGCCATCCTTTTCATCACTAAAGTCCAGTAGAATAAGTACCAGACTAGTAGGCCTAGTTCCTCTCCCTGTGAGGTGTCCTCATTTAATGTCAGACAAAGATCTGGTCAAACGTGAGGGCTCCCACTCATACTACAACTAGGAAGTTTTCAGCATGATTTGACTAATTTTACAAGTAGTTAAATTGCCCTTCTAGTGTGCTGTGCATAATTAATTTTTATTGCATCTGCAACCTTTTTAAGTGACTGGGAAGCAAGTGTGAAAGCTGAGAATATATTGTGATACTTTAACTTCTCTCATGAGAAAGTGCAACTTTCAAACCCTGTTGATGCTGAACAGCACTATCCTGTTAATTTACAACGAGAAAGTAGAAGTCAAATCAGGACACTGTTGAACAGCATTAAAAAAACCTTGGTTATCCTGAATGCAAATCTTAGTTTTATGGGTAAACTTTTTTTTAATAAAAGGATTACTCTTCTAATTAAGTTAACATTTTTCTTTTTTTTTTTTCCAAACGTATAATAACTAGAATAAAAAAATTCTTGAATAGCGTTTATTTAAACATGATTGATTGCAGCAGTCTGTTGTTCAATGTTTAGCAATTGACCATTTGGACATTTATAGCCATTTTTTTTTTTAATACTGCATCTCTTAACTGTGTCTTTTGTAAATTCTATGTGCATGCTTTACTAGTTTGGCAGCATTTATCATACACAAGGCATCCATTGAGGACTATATTGAAACTATATTTTAAACATTAAGGAGATTTAGATAATAAGTTCCACAATTTCCTATTTCACAACAAGAAAGACACTTTAGTGAGGCTTCAGGAAGAGCTCCCACAGACAGAAAATTTTTAAGAGGTTGTGCCAGACCTATCTTAAGGACTGAAAAGTTTCAATCACATTTTCTTACCAAAGGAGGTGCATTGGGTGCAGACTGGTTCTTGCAGATTTGCTTAATTTTCTTGATCATCTGAAGTTTGATGAGAAACCCTTGGTTTTATGCTCTAAGGCCCCATTCAAATACTATAGGACCATTTGGAGTGCCAGACAGCCTTCATTTTAAGAAATGGTTAAACACATACTTGTATCTATCTATGTAATTTTCAGATGAAGAATACAGCAGTGCATAACAGAAAACAGCTGTTCAAAAGTCTACTTTTGCTGATTTGAACTATTCTTAATACAGAATTTTGATTTTGTCTCTCCCATGGTTATACCCTGTTAGCCATACCCAAAATACTAATGCAAAATTACAGATTGAAAAAAAATCTATTTTTTATGTTCAGAAAAAAGATATTATTATGTCCAATTATACCTCTTTGTAGAAAGATATCACTGTTCTTTGGCAGGATTATGTTGTACCAGTATTTGTAATACGTCCTTGCTCATTGATACAAGTGGATTCTTATCCATATGAAGATGATAACTTCTTTTCTAAAAGAACCAACATATTACTAGGCTAGATTTTGAATAAAAATAATGAAATGTATTTTTATTGATTTTTCAACAAGAAATGCGATTCTTTAATTTCAATATTAATAGGCATAATTGTGAAAAAGAATGCAAGAAAGTTAACATTATAGCAGTTCTTCCTAGGAAAGAGCAGTAAGTAGTTAAATATATTAATCATATAGCAGGTTTTTTTAATTGTGACACTAACTAGTTAATGTCCATTGAAACTGAATTACTGAATTCAACTTAAATGCTTTCTTGGCATTTTCAGTTAATAAGATAATAGAAATCTAAAAGTCAAATGGAAACAAATTTCAAGGGTTTCCCAAATTTTTAATTCCTAGTTCAGATTTCTTATTAGACATATCTTGTAACTGAGGAAGAAAACAAACTAAGTTATGCATAACTCCTGTGATAATATTCCAAAACAACAGTATGTGTGTAAATTGTTCATATAATGTGAATCACAGTAACACATTAAAAATGTTTTCACTATTAAAGAAAAATAAGTATTATCTTAGATATTTACAGTGCGATTTTAGGCCTCTGTATTTTAGGAAATCCACTTTAGTATATATTAATACCTTTGGGTAAGAAGAACATGTAAGAAAATGGAGAAAAATATCTTTTCAGGTACTGAATGTTTAAAAGCAGAGTCCTTTCAGGCTTTGAAGCAGTGATGCTGAAAATTCAGGCTGTGGGCTTAGGACTGGGAGAGAGGGAGGGAGTAAATGGGTGGGGTAGAAGGGAGAAGAAAGCTGAGTACCCAGTTAGAGATTTGGCAGGTTTTCTGTTCTTCACTAGAAGGCATGCACAAAAGAAGTGTGTTGCAGAGTGACCTTATGACTCCAGTTAAGCAGCAGGCAGTAGCATGAAACGGAACTTTTACATTTTCTTTTTGTTAGACCTGTCAAAAGTTTAAAAAGCTGTTATTTTAAGAGTCAAAATTTTTCCCCACTCTTAAAAAATTACAGTTGGGGGAGGTGGAGTGTGAGTTTCTTACTATCAGAATATTTCCTATATACTCATACACTTATTCTTCCTTCTTATTAACACAGAAAAATCTTGCACATAGAAACCGAGCACCAATTTCTGCTGCTGTATTTTAAGTATATACCCAGGGTGAGTCTTCAGTCACGTAGACACTCACCCAGGCTACAAAATTTGCTATATTTGTATTTTTTTAGAGGAAAACACATAACATTTTAGAAGAATCAGAGAAATTGTGTCCATCTGATTTGCAGGTTTTCCAAGAACTGTAGAATACTACCATGGTGTTAACTGTAAGGGGAACATCCTTGGCTGATCTGATATTTTTAACCTAAAGGGCAGTGAGAAGGTTCAGTTAAGCAGGATAGGATTTTTTTCAACTTTTTTGCCTGAAAAAATGAAGAATACATTGGGCATCCTGCCGTGTCCTGCTTAGCATTGTATGAAACCATAACAAGCATCAGCTCTTCCCTTCTAGCAAAATTTCTCAGTAACATCTGTACTGCTAATGTCCAAGACCAGTCCATTTAGAGATCAGCTAACCTGCACACTTAGACCTATTAATTACTATGCTTTAAATAACTAATTAAAACCACATTTTCCCCCTCTTCACTTTATTTACAAGTTATCCATGAAGCCAGTTTCAAGGGACTTATTTTTTAAATGCATAAAGTATGTGTTCCTGTGCCAATTAGGAAAAGTGAAGCTCCTCTAATACAAGGGACACACCAAGCAGCAATGTAGCAAGAGAGGAGTAGGAAGGAATTGAGGGAGGCCTGTTCACTGGCTTGGAAACCAATAAGCAATAAGACATCAAACTGGAACAGGGAGGGACATGGTAGAGTTTTTCATTTCATGTTATTCTCCTGGGACAGATCTCCCATCGATATTCAAGCCTGAATTCAGCAAGATAATCAGATCCAGGTTCAGCACTTGAACAGACCTGCTGATTTCTTTGGAACTGCATTAGTACTTGAAGTTCTGTCTCTTTTCATCTTGCTAAAGGATAGTTTCAAAACTTTATGCCTGCCTTTGTCAGTCTGGCCCAAAACACATGCAAACAGAGAAAAATTACGTGATTTGGTCTAGCATTTATTTCATGAAGCCAATTACTCAGTGATTTGGTAATACATCTATGGTAGAAATATTTCACTATATACAAGGAAACTCAGCCCTCTCCATTAATCAGTGTAGAGAAAGCCATACAGAAACAGATTTGTGAACAGCTTGTGAGGCATGCCATAAAAAATGTTGTAAATTTATTTTGGTAATCAAAAATGGAAATTATTTTTCGTATCTTCATGGTGTAAGACCTCTAAGTTATTCTGGGGAAAGGATATCTGTTCACATTTTGAAGAGACTGAGAATTATTTTGGCAGTAATTTGATGTTGTTGAAGCCATCAAAGTTGTAATAACATGAGAAAAAGTTTTGCATATCTTTAGTCTTTCCTGTTGAGTCATTTATGCAAATAATCATGTAAAATGAAAAACAGCTGATGTCTGCATCTAATCATGCAGCTGGTAACCAAACTTTACCTGCAAATGGAAAAAAAACTCTCTGTAATTTGTTTACTCAAGTAGCAAGTTTTAATACATCAATTTAGAAAACAAGGTATGAATTCCCTTCTTTAAACAGAACTAGGACAGGTTTAGCCACTGTGTAATTGTATGACCTTCAAAGGAAAAGGATCAAGTGTATGTTTGGCAAAAAAATCATCACATTGTTTTATGACATTTATCTTATTTCAGAGATTTTGAGCTTGGGCTTAGTCTCCCTTATGAACTTCAGCAGCAAAAGAGAGAAGACAAACAGGACAACAATCCTTGTTAAATTGAAGCAGTCCTTTCAGAAATTCCAATAACTTGGTATGCCTATGATCTTAATGTCTAGGTTATGTATTTCTGGAAGTATTGCAGCCTGATCCTACCACCTCTTCACAAAATTTGCATTTAGAATAGAGTAGACTTGGTTCTTAGAGGTAAGTAGAACTAGGTCTTACCTCTCATAGTACTGAGCTACAACGTTTTGGCAGCTTCTGAATCACTCTAAGAGGGCTGTTTCTGTAGTCTCATGGGTACATTAGAGCTAAATTCTCAGCTGACAGGAACTGATGCAGCTGCATGAAAGCCAGTATAATTCCCTCAATTTATAGCCACTGGAGCTTTGGCCCATTTCTTCAAAACTATGCAAGAACAAATTTATGTTTTTATAAGGTAGGGAGTGCTTCCCATTGTAAGATACTCTCTAAAGTATAGTTTTCTGCACAGTTATTTTTTAATTTTTAGGCTCATTGACTGACATAGTACTACATGTATGTTCAGCTTTTCCCAAAGTCCACATTATACCAGATTCTGTTGAAAATATAATCTCCCAGCAAGCTTTGTCTAATTTAAAAGCCATAGACTTGAATGTAAATATTAAAAGAAATTTTTTAATCAAACATGAAGGTTTTTCTGACCTGAATGCAATTATGACATTATTAACAAGCTTTTTCTCGTGTCCTGTGGTATGACAGAGTAATTCTAATGTGGTATTTCCTCTTTTGTTTCTGAGCACCTTTTAAAGCAACATACAACTTCCAGCTAATGCACATATCAAGAAAAAAGATAGTAATTCTGACCAAACTCTACTCTTGGTTATACAAGTATTACAACAGGATCTCTGTTTTCTAAATTCTCTTGTGTTTGTTTTGACAAATCATGTTGAAACAGAATGAACAATGCATTGCACAAGCATGGCCAATGGGAATGCTGATTTTGAATTAGAGGAGGTGACTGTAAGTATGAAAGTCCTTGGAAACCAGTGAGAAGTGAGAAAGCACCCATCTGCTTGATTTCTAGCTGGGCTTTAGACTTTTAATTTCCTTCCTGCAGAGCCTCACAGCATTTTTATTGTTTTCATGAGTGTCCTGTCCCTTCCTAGAGAGGTTGTAAATACTCTTTTTTCCTTGAGAGCCAGCCAAAGTTCCTTGTTCAGCCAGGCTTTCCTTCTGTGTCATTGACCCACCTTACAGGTCTTGGGGATGGTCTATTCCTGAGCCTTAGAGGCTTCCTTCTTAAAGAGCACCCATCCTTCTGGACTCCTTTATCCTTCAGAACAGATTCCTAAGGGATCCTGGCCATCAGGCTGCTGAAGAGGGTAAAATTTTCCCTTCGAAAGTCCATGATAGCAGCTTTTCCACCCACCCTCCTGGAATCTCCAAGAATGGAGAACTCTTATCAATTCATGATTGCTGTGCCTGGAATGGCCTCCGGTGGTCACATCTCATACCAGCCCTTCTCTGTTCCCAAAGAGCAGGTCTAGCAGGGCACCTTGTCTCATTGGTTCATTCACCACCTGTGTTAGGAAGTTGTCTTCAATACATTTGGGGAACTTTCTAGCCTGCTGTTTGATGTATTACATTTCAAGGAGATGTCATCTAGGTTGAAATTCCCAACCAGAACAAGGGCTGGTGATAGCAAGACTGTGGCCAGCCACTTACAGTGTATTTCATCTGCCTCCTCATCTGGGTTGGGGGTTCTATAACAGACTCTATACAGACTCTATACAGTCAAAACATTCCCTAACATATAGATCCACACCATCACCTCTCCTTCCCTTCTGAAGAGCTAATATCCATTCATTTCAGCATTCCAACTGTGACAGTCATCCCACCAAGTTTCCATGATGGTAACTACATCACAGCTCTCCTGATGCAGAATGGCTTCCAGCTCATCCTGCATGTTGCCCATGCTGCATGCATCAGTGTAGATTCACCTCAGCTGGGCCAGCTGCCCTCAGCTTTTGGGTGGTAAAATCCCTTACAACTTCCTGACTATACTCGGATATTTCCACAGCCCCCAACCTCTCACCAACCTTTGTGTCCCCCTGTCATATGGACTGCCATTCTCCTACTTCACCAAGGCACAGTACTGTGAGACCTTGCTTGCACACCCTTCTTCCACAAACACTGGTATGTCATATTCAGGCTGCTCTCCAGTGACCCCAGTTTCACCCTTTTCCCCCTTCATACCCAGTTTAAAGCTCTGCTAATTAGCCTCGTTATCTCCCGTCCTAAACCCCTTTAACCTCTGTGGGATAAGATATTCCCATCTCTTGTCAGAAAGCCTGGCCTCGTGTATATCAAGCCTTGGCCAAAAAACCCGAACCCCTATTGGTAGCACCAGGCTGAGAGCCAGTTATTATCTGCTTTCTCATCCTGTCAAGTCCCTCATCACTCCCCACAACTGGGGGGATAGAGGCAAACACCACCTGTGCTCCCAATCCCCTCACCAGTCCTCCCAAGGCTCTGACATCCTTCTTCATTGCCTTCAGTGTTCTTAATTCATCACTGCCTACCTGTAACAATAAAAGGGGATAACAATCTGAGAGCTGCACCAGGAAAGCGAGTTTTTTTTGTTACATCCTTAACCTGGTCCCCCAGGAGGCAGCAGACCTCCCTGTGAAGAGGGTCGGGTCTGTGTATTGGTCCCTCTGCTCTTTTCAGGAGTGAGTCACCAATGACTATGACCCGTCTTTTCTTCTTTATTGAGGAAGTTACAGTGCAAGGGGCAGTTCCACTAGACTGTTGGTGACACATCCAAGTAGTGAGAACCATCTTCCTCATCATTTTCCAGTTCCCCTGGCAGAGCACTCTATCTGTTTTGTAAGGGCACCTGGGAAGGTGAGGTACTTCCCAAGCAGAGGTGCCTGTTGTGTCCATTGAGACAAGCTGGGACCTCTTGCTGTCTTCCCTGTCTTCCAGTTCCACTCCTTCATTTGGGTGGGGACCAGACAGGGGTTTCACTGTAGCAGGCACTCTGTCCGCCTGTTGATTCCCTATTATTACCTGGCTGCAAAGTGGTAAGGGCACAAGTGCTTCATGTGAAGCCTCTTCTGGCTGGCTAAGTCTCAGGGATGGTAGGGACTAACTCCACCAATCTCTCTTTCACTTTCCCCGATACTCCTCAGACTCTCTACCTCTTCCTTCAGATCAGCCTCCAGTCTGAGTAGATCCTTCACCTGGTCACAATGAGTACAGGTGTTATCACTGTTGCTCTGCACTGCAAGGGCCTGCCTCAGGCCCTCACTGCAGCCAGAGACCTGGACAATTTTGTGTGGGATCTCTCTCTGAGCTGCCACATTTCTCTTGACAACAGCTTTCTATTGGGTTGCAATCATAGTGAACTATCGGGTTCCAAGGCAGTCCCTCAGGCAGCCTGTCTAGGGGGTGCAGTGGATGGTCATGGCCACATCACCAGAACACCTTTGAGAATCCTGTCACTTGCCCTGCTACACACAAACTGCTTAGGGCAAACTGTTGCATTCCTGTTTGCATGCTCCTCTTTGCTGAGCTCTGGGCGAACTTCTATCTTAAAAAAATGGAGTGTAACAAAGATTTTTTTATATCTTTGTGATATTTAAGCTTTGGATTTGTTATTATTTTTAATTGATTACATGGTTACATCTGACTTGGGCTTTGGGTTTTGCTTTATTTTGGTTTTAAATAAAAACCCCTTTATTTTTCCATATATTTCTCTACAACTCAAACCAAACTTTGGTAAAGTTAGAAAAAAATCTATTACCTTTTATTAAAAATGACACTTATGTTGTCACTTTTTTATTTCAGAACACGAGGGCAGATAGTACTCAAAGTACTATTTCAACACCAAATCTACCAAACAACCAAGGTCCATTATATGAACACAGTGAAAAACAACCTTCAAAGGCTGTCTTTTCCCCTAGGCCAAAGATCCAAGAAAGTTTTCAACATATTGTGACACCCAAAACAGCACTGCAATTTAGTGCCGTTTCTTTTTACTTACCTTCACATTATCTAAATATTTCTGTCACAGGCCTCCAGTGAACTTCTGGTCTAGCTGAAATCAGTGGTAATTTTTACTCTGATTTTAGGAAAGCTCAGTTTCTCACATCTTCAAAAGATATAGGTATAATTTCAAAATACAATTGGATATTCAAATACCAGTTTTAGTTTGATGCCTGACAAACTGCTTGGAGCTCAGGCAAATTTCACCTTGCAGTGAAATAAAGTTATGTTGAATAAAGCACTTGAATTTAGCTCAGCCATTTAAAAAACACTGAATCTTCCTAACTTCCAATTCCTTAATACTAAAGGTAATATATCTTTAAATAGTTTGTGTGTTACATCTGCCACTGAAGTTTGTGTGTTATATCTGCCACTGAAGATATTGAGGACTTTTCTCCATCAGATAGCTGAAGATCCATATTTCATTCAGATGTCACCCATTAAATATTTTAATATTGAGGGAAGTTAACTTTCAAATCAATAACAAGGATGAAGAAGAAATAAAAAAAAAAAGAGCAGGAGACGTCAGTGTGTAATTTGTCATTTTCTTATTCAACTCTCTCCATTTGGTTTTGATTTAGGGTTAGACCTCAGAAACCAGAGCCAGCATCCACACACGAAAGCTGCTTCAAATTATATGCAGCAAGTTTTTAAACACATTAGCAACAAGGATAAGCTGTCCTCATATTAACTGGTCCAGCTTTGCTCTTGATTGTGGAAAATCTCATTTTAACTGCCCTCTAATTTGTTGCAGATAGCTACTGCACTAGCAGTTGCTTTGGAATAGGATTAAACGCACATGCAAACATAATTTTTTTCACAAAAATTATTAGCGATGCCAAAATCCTTTTTGAAAAATTTATTTCCTATTTTCCTAATTTTTATTATTACAGTTACATTCACCACATTAATCTCCAAAATCTTTCTCCCTCTAGTCCTTTAAAATGTACTTGAATGTAGTAAAAAATTGCATAATTCATTGGTTTTCTAATGGTGACTAGTTCAATATGCAAAGAAATACGAGTCTACTCTTTCAGCCTTGGGAGAAGACAGAGGATTTGGTGGTTGTGGTGTTGTCTCTGTACAAGCAAACTTTGCCTTTATTCCACTTCATTGAAGAATTGTCCCATGTGTTTATCAATCATGCTGCCATACCCTTTGAGAAAAGATTGCTTTCTGCCAAGGTGACTAAAAGAGCACTTGTTTGACAAAGGAGGCAAATAGGTGGCATGACTTCTGGAAAGGCTGATTATCTCTGACATATTAATGGATTTGTATCCATTCAAGCCAAAAGTATTGGTGCTGCATTTTCTTTTCCATCCTTCACATGGAGCCTCAGGAGCATGTTTTCTGACTTGTTGGAAATACATGCCAGATTTTGTTGAACGTGCTCATGTTCAGATGAATCTAGTCAGCAATATACGTTCTTCTTAGCTGAGGTACAAAGCAAACACTTGTTATATAATATACCTATGAACATATTTCCTCTACTAGGCTTCATAGCCTCTGTGTATTACTCATTCTAAAGATGGGCAAGGGAAAGCAAGGATATGATGACACCAAGCTAAGTGGTTTGGCTAACAGACCTGACAGACAAGACACCAGCAGGCTGAAGAAAGACATTCTTTCCCTCTACTGCACTCTGGTGAGACCCCACACGGAGTACTGTGCCCAGCTTTGGTGTCTTCAGTACAAGGAAGACATGGATATGTTGAAGTGGACCTAGGAATGGACCAGAGAGGTGCAACACGTCTTCTGTGAGGAAAGGCTGAGACAGTTCAGCCTGGAGAAGTGAAGACTGGCTCCCTAGAGCAAATTTTCAATAGTTAAAAGTGTTTTAAACAAAAGAGGGTAAATTCAGGCTAGATGTAACAAACAACTTTTTGTGAAACTCTGGAATAGGTTGTCCAGAGACGTGGTAGAAGTCCCATCCCTGGAAACACTGGACAAGGCTCTGAGCAACCTGATGTAATTAAAGATGTCCCTGATCATTGCAGGATGATTGGACAAGATCATCTTTAAACTAGATCACCTTTTAACCCAAACAATTCTATCATTCTTTGATATATTTACTCTTCCTTACTCCTTTAAGGTGAAATTCCCCTCACGTCTCTCATGATGGGTCTGGTGGATTGTCGCTCCACCCTTTTCTTTTGCTTCTTCTTTCTCATTTGACAAAAGATGTATAATCATTCTTGTACTGGTTAGGACTTGAAATGATACTACCCCTTTGACGATAGTGGTAATTCAGATTATTCTACATTAAGGATATTGCAAATAATTTTAACAAAACCCCACCACAGTTCTCAAAAATGTTGAATTTTTTTCTTATATCCAGTGTCTAGTGAAAATTCTCAGATGTTTCCACAAGAGCTTATCCTACATTAGTTTTTCACTGAGGATAATCTATTTCTTTTGCCTCTGTGTCATTACATATGGTCTGAAGACCATGTTTCTCTCTGATATGGTTGCTACAAATTTATGAATAATATCATCTACAGTTTCAGGAGTGAACAATATAATAGCTAAGTTCCTATCTTTGGTGAATCCTCTAACAAATTAAAAAGGCAGGGTTTTTTTCTTCCTACATAGTAAACCTCAAAAGACAAGGTTAAAGGACAGCTGGCTTGAAATCTTTGCCCCAGTCTTACTGTTCTTACCAAGTGGTTCATTGTTTTGGTTGGGTCTCCTTTATAACGAGACGCTTGTAATAGTCTTGGCTGAATGACCAGATCAGCTATGAGTATTAAGTATCTGTATGAAATAGAAGATTTACTGCACTGGAAAAAGCATTAGGATTTTTTTAGAAATTGAACCTGTTGTCATATTGACCAGGAAAAAATGTTCCCATTTCAGTTAATAATTTGGCCATGATTTGGCTGTGCTCAAGAACAGCTGCCAGCAGACACTGAGTACAATGTGCAGTGTTGACAACTACATGCTGCTGGCACTTCCAGAAAAGTGGAATGATTAGGAATGAAAAATCAATGATCAGGAATAAAAAAACGTCCAAATTGCCTTTTGATTGGGCATGATACAGCTAGCCTGAGGTGACTGGTAGATTTGAATCTCAATAATACACAAAGTGTTTAGAGTATAAAAGAAAATCATCTCCTAAACCTAGATACTGCTCTATGAATGAAAACTAAAGATACAGGGCTGTGCTTGAGAGCTGTATCATACATATGGATATATACAGTTTTCCTTTTATTTCTGACCTCCTATGTCCTTAAGCTCTGTGACTTTCATTTGGAGCTGCATAATGATATTTAAAACTATTCTCATTGTTATTTTACATTTTTTTAACTTTTCTGAATTTGGCTTATATTAAGAGTATTTCAGGGTAACTGGAAAACCAGCAGTTATTTGGCAGTTGATTCTTAAAGATCCATAATGAATGAAGACCATTCCCACTGATTATCCCAGTGCAGATTATTCAGAGCAGCAATGTTCATGCCTTTATAGCCAACTGGAGATCAAGTCAGGGCTATAAGAGCAGTGGAAAATGCTCCTTAGCTATTTCCTTAGACACAAATCAAAAGACTAGCCATCTGAAGTGTATGTGTACTAGGACAGTGTGGGATGTACATGCAGTATGTATACTGCAGTCTGGGAAAGAAGCAGGAGAAACTGGAGCTCTGTGCCCAGTTAGAAAACTAAGAGATCACGGGGAAAAGTGAAACATGGTGACAGCCCTCCCATGACTGGAGGGCCATGATGAATGGTTATAAACTGTTCCATAATGATAGGCAGGGAAGAAGTGGTTGATGAATCATGCTCTTGATTAAGGGGAACCTTGGGTGCATAGACATTAACTGCATTGATTGCAGTTAACTACTGAATGTCTCTGAGTCAGAGACAAAAACTGATGCACTAAAGCCTAGTCAAGTGGACTGTGTGGTCACTGAGGAGCTGTCTGACAGGCCACATTCAGATGATGGTGGTGAACAATGCTTTTTCACACTGGCAACCTGTTACAAGTGGTGTCCCTGAGGAACTGATTTTGTGCCCGACTCTGTTTAATATCCTGCTGTATGAGGAAAAGCTGAGAGATTTGGGTTTGCTCAGTCTTGGGAAAGGAAGGCATAGGGTTGCTATGTTCCAGTACTTAAAGGGCGGTTACTAAGATGGAGACTCCAAGAAGTCACAAGATGACAAGAAGTCACCTAGAAAAGAAAGGGGTTATGATACATGTTACTCCTGGGGAGACATCAGTTGGACATCAGAAGGAAATTTTTCACTATAAAACCAGTTAGACATTGGAATAATCTCTGCAAGAAAGTGGTGGATTCCTCACCACTGGACACTTTTAAGATTCAGTTTGACAAAGTGTTGGGCCATTTCATCTAAATTGTGTTCTTACCTAGAAAGGTTGCCCCAAATGATCCTTGAAATCCCTTTCAGCATAACCTTCTATTATTATATGACTCACAGGGAATATCATCTATTTAGCCTACCAGCCAGCGAAACTGGTAATGAAGTTCTTTGTGTAAAGTAGGAATCTTTTTGTGACCATTACTATTCACTAAAGCTCCTTGCCATCCCAAGCATGTGCTAAAACTGTTCAAATCCAAGGGTGTCAATAATCTCTCTCAGTGAGCTTTTCTGCACTTTATTTTAGGACTGGTAAAGTTTTAGTTTCATTTTGTTAGCAAAGCTTATTCTTGATAAGTTCCTGGAATTTTCACTTTGTGTTTACCATATGAGATTTCAACAATTTTTGCATCAATTTCTATGAGATCGGGAAAAATTAGACCTTCAGATCACTATTGTCCTCTCTTTTGCTTCTTCAGATATAAAGACCATCCAACAACAGCTATTTTTATCTGTTTAACTGTACTGTAAAACTCACCTCCATCTTCATTTTATGTAAAATCAATAATTTTCTTTTTTTTAAATATTATTTTAATTTTATGTCAGTCATGTGCTTCACTATAGTCTTAATAAGTAGCAATTAGTGCTTTGCTTGTGTTTTTACTTCTTCAAAATTTGTTCTTAGGCCTGGACTCAGTGATACTGCTTAATCAAGCTTCATTTACCTGCTTTTCCAGTGTTCTGGCATGAAGAAGAATTCATTGAACTTTAATCTATTTTTGTTTTAACATTTATTTTTTTTTTTAGCTCTATTTGAATATCTTCTCTTTAGTGTGTATCCTAACTTTTGTTCACTTCAGTGTTGTAATTTTATAGGAAACTGAACTGAAATACAAAGAGTCAGGGAAACAAAAACAGAGATATTTCTGCATATACAATTTGATACAATTTTTGGAATAATTTCACTTCACTTTTAGAAGTTTATTATTTCATCCCTATGCTCCTCAACATCTTAGAAATTAGCTCCTTTTGTCAATCAGTTCTTTTTTCTGTTCCCCAAAAGATCTTTATTTTTTCCTGATGTTTCCAGAGTGAAATCCATCAGAAGCACTGCCTACAAGTTGTAGGTTTTTTTATTTCCTTCTTCATGGTACATAACCATAAATAAGATGCTCTAAAGGGCCAGTATGTTTTTTTCTCTTAGTGGTGAAAAAGGGATTATTTTGTCAGTTCTGTTACCTTCTCTCTGCCACTTACAGCTCACCTTCAGCCTGCTGTTCTGCTTCCTGTTGTGAACACTGAGCCACACAATAGAGGCTGCTCTTCAGTGATGTGGATCTGTTTTGCTTTGTAAAACACATTGCTCGGCAGGTTTTAATTCCAAAGTTAAATACCCTGGCCAAGTCCTGTGTTTGGCATTCTTGAACAAGGAACTTGGCTGCAGCTCAGTGGTCTGGACCAGACTCCTTGCCAGTTGAAATTTATTCTTATCTCAAGAGTAGAGGTCTCCCTGGAAATAAGCCAGAAATCTGTTCTTCTCTGAGGTGAGATAACAGTAAAATGGTGGCTGTGTTTGAATCAACAGTAATAGTTTTATCACTTAGTGGTCTCCTTGGCTACCTACAACTCAAAAAAGTGGAGCTAGAAAGGGATAAAACATCGCTTTTTTCCTCCTCATGCTTTGTATCAATGCTGCTTAGCAAATTCAAAAATTTAGCTGTAAAGCAGGGATAAGGCTTTTCAACTTTGAGATCTCGTCTGTCATTTTTTGCAGTTGCTTCCCTTTGATGACCATGTGTGAGCTATCCTGTTACTCTGTGAAAGCAACAAGCTTCTCTGGTGTCTCTGCAGGGAAAAGACAGCGAGATTAGAAAGGTTAGAAAATATTAGGAGAGACCATATCTACTTGGTCTTATACCTTGAAAACTGTTTAAGATGTTATTTTTTGTAACAAGAAGTGTGCAACACCAGCCCCAGAACTTACTTCTAAAATAACACATTCTTATGTGGGAAATAAAACCAACAACAACCAAAACCTTCTTTCTGAGTTTTTTCAATAAGACATTTAAGTAAAAACCCTGAAGAAGATGCAGAGAGGCTTAACAGAAGGATCTCCATTCATCAGGGAACAGGATGAAACATGGACAAGATTTTCAATCTAGAAATTGACTTATTGGTATGAATTATTTTTCCTCAGAAAAGGCAGGAGCGTGTTCTTTCATTTAACGATTGCCTGCGTCCCTAAACCTTTAAGAATGTCACAGAGTTGCTGTGAAAAAAGAAACCCGGGCCTCTGATGATATACCTTCACTAAAAATATACTGTATTCTTGAAAGAATTGCCTTGTGATGATTTCAGCTACATCTACACAGACACCTCTTCTTTTAAACTGCTAAGTAGACCTAGTTTGAGTTCTGGCGCTCCAGTTTTGCAGTGCGCTTCAGCTTACAGATAAATGGTAAAATAGAAGCAACATTTCTCCTGTGAAACATGGGAAAGACTTCTCAGGATAAGACCCATGTTGTTGTTTTTTTTGTTCAGCTGTTTTGCTGAACACTTTTTGCTATGCACTTTTTTCATATTTCTCATAAGTTTTTCTCACTCCTATACAAAAAACAGAAGTGTATTTCATTGATCAATAGAAAACATTAAGGTCAAATTTTGTTCCAAATTATACCATTACAAATCCAGAATAAAATCAGCGCAGCTAGTTGAGTTATTTGTTTGCTCGGTAAGTTTTCAGGTGACACCAAGTAGGATGTGAGTATTGATCTGCTTGAGAGTAGGAAGGATCTGCAGAGGGATCTGGAGAGGCTGGACCAGTGGGCCAAGGTCCATAAAATGAGTTTTAACATGACCAAGTGTTGGGTCCTGACCTTTGGTCACAACAACCCCATACAATGCTACAAGCCTGGTGAGGAGTGGCTGGAAAATTGCCAAGCAGAAAAGGACCTGGGGATGTTGATTGGCAGCCAGCTGAAGATGAGCCAGCACTGTGCCTGGTGGCCAAGAAGGCCAACAGCAGCCTGGCTTGTATCATGAATGGTGTGGTCAGCAGGAGATGGGAAGGGATCGTGGCCCTGTAGTAAGCACTGGTGAGACCGCACCTCGAGTACTGTGTTCAGTTCTAGACCCCTTACTACAAGAAAGACATCGAGGTGCTGCATCAAGTTCAGAGAAGAGCAACCAAGCTGGTGAAGGGTCTGGAAAATGAGCCCCATAGCAAGAGGCTAAGTAAACTGGAATATTTAATTTGGAGAGAGAAGGCTGAGAGGCAACCTTATTGTTCTCTACAACTACCTGAAAGGAGCTTGTAGGGAGGTGGGTGCTGGCCTCTTCTCTCAAGTGAACAATCATAAGACTAGAGGAAATGGCCTGAAGTTGCACCAAGGGAGGTCTAGACTATATATGAGCATGAAATTCTTCACCAAGAGAGTAAATGAGGCATTGCAATGGGCTGCCTAGAGAGGTAGTGGAATCGTCATCACTGGAAGTATTTAAAAGCCATGTACATGGGGCACTTCAGGACATTCTCTAGTGGGTAATACTGGTATTGTTACACATTTTATGCCAGCAGAGGGGGATGTTGACAGTTGGACATAGTGACTTTAGAGATCTTTTCCAGCTGTGGCAATTCTGTGATTCTGTGTGATTCCGTGACTTTGGATGTCTCCCATACATAGGTATGAACCCAGTTCTTGTAAAGTTCTTCAGAAATTTTTCAGCCTTAATAGGCACCCACCATAATAAAAGACATACATCTTTGAATGAGCACATAAAAATCAACAGTACTTATGGTTTGTGTGTTCCTGGTGTAAATCTATTCTCACCTCATTTTTTAAAGAATATTTTTCCAACATTACATCTTACCAGACAGACCAAGAAAATTAGGTTTGTCAAAAGAATGAAGTGTACTCTCCTTTCCCTCATGCTGTTCCATCTTTTTCTTCTGGCACTAATTCAATACCTCCTACATTTTACTGAACCAAATTTTAGAAAGCAAAAATGACATTAAATTCAGCAGATATTTTCTTTTTCTTTTTCAACTTCTTTTGGTAATCTTCCACTTTGTCTCATTAGAAACATCTTGCTGGAGAAAAGGAGAAAATTACAGACGTGTTTAAGGGTATAATGTTTGAATACACTGTAAATCTTTTCAAAGTGTAAAACCAAGCTTGCGGAATTCAGTATCTGTAACCCACATTGCACAACTAATACAACAAATATATTTTATGATATGGAGGTTTCACAGGTTCTGTTGGTAGCTCACTCCCGTGTTTTACCACATTCATTATGAAGATCTTTCCATCTGATATTTGGTTTGCATGGATGACTTTTCTATGTTGCCACGAGCTCCTGGAATGCTGTCTTGTATCTTGGAAGTTCAGGACATCTTCCAGGTAATTTTAATCTTTTACTTCTCCATTGACTTCAAAATGACTAAGGCAATTTAACAGAATCACAGAATCACAGAATTACTGAGGCTGGAAAAGACCTCTGAGATCATCAAGTCCAGCCAATGACCTAACACCACCACATCGACTAGACTAGGGCACTAAGTACCACATCCAGCCTTTCCTTATACACCTTCCCTGGGCAGTCCATTCCAATGTCTGATCACCTGATCATCCTCCTTGTGAGGAAGTGTTTCCTGATATCCAACCTAAACCTCCCCTAGTGCAGCTTCAGGCCGTGCCCTTTTGTTCTCTCACTCATTGCCTGTGAGAAGAGCCTGACTCCCACCTGACTACAGCCCCCCTTCAGGTAGTTGTAGAGAGTGATAAGGTCCTGCCCTGAATCTCCTCTTCTCCAGGCCAAACAACTTCTCTCAGCTCTCTCAGCTTGTCCTTATAAGACTTTCCCCCAGTCTCTTCACCATCCTTGTTGCTGTCTACTTGCTCCAGCACCTGTATGTCCTTGAAGTGGGTCCAGAACTGAACACAGTACTCAAGGTGAGACCTCAGCAGTGCTGAGCACAGGGGCATGATGACTTCACTTCTGTTGGCCACACTATTCCTGATAAAAGCTAGGATACCATTGGCCTTCTTGGCCACCTGGGCACACTGCTGGCTCATGCTCAAGCAGTTGTCAACCAGTACTCACAGGTCCCTCTCTGCTGGGCAGCTCTTCATCCACTCTTCTCCCCATCTGTCGCACTGCATGGGGTTATTGTGTCCAAAGTGCAGGACCCAGCACTTGGTCTTGTTGAACTTCATACCACTGGCCTTGGCTCACTGACCCAGCCTGTCCAGGTCCCTCTGCAGCTTCATCCTACCCTCCAGCAGACCAACAGTCCTTTCCAGTTTGGTGTCATCCACGAATTTACTAAGGGTAGACACAATCCCCTGATCCAGGTCACCAATAAAGATGTTGAATAGGACTGGGCCAGCAGTGATCCTTGGTGGACACCACTGATCACCAGTGGTTTTGCATGAAACAAACAATTTCCTCTTTGCGTGATTAAGTCAAAATGTACTTTGGTATGTCAGATGTTGAATTTTGAGACTATGACAAGATATATCAAAAGCAACATTAGACCGTTTTTGAAGTTCTGTGTATATTGAATGTTTCCTGGGCAGCAGTTTACACTTTTTCTTTCCAAGTATCAGAGAAAGACATCTGAAGTTAAAAAAGATTAAGATAGTCACTGACGCTTCACATGCTGTCATGTGTATTCTCATGTACAGCCACAAAACTTCCTCAAAAAACTTTTTTTCTGGACAAGTGTACCCATGGCAAAATACAAATAAGAATTTCTTTCCACACTGATTTCACAAGTAGGAGAAGTAGGAAGGTTGCAGTATTTCACATAATTTTAACCAGACTTCCTTATCTGACTATTGCATTGTGAATTAGCAAGAGTTACACCACTAATCCTTTTCAATAACGTACCCACAAAGCTACATTATTAATGTATATTTTTAACAGTCATAAAATCAGACATTCATCTTTGTCATCAGTATTACAACTAGAAGTAGAACTTCTATAATTTCATACTTAAATCTTCATAACTAAGGCTTCTGCAGGATACACTGTAGTGCTCACTTCTATAATCAATGGGAACTCAAGATAAAAGAGATCATCTGATTTACCATTTAATAATATTATCTACAGTGGACTAATGCAAGGAAATGGAAAGTTTTTCTAGATGCTTACCAATATGCTATAGCCTGGTCTAGCTTTGATTCTTGTGGAAAATGTAATTTAATTTAAAACTGATTACATTTTCACTTTAGAACCAACATCTCAATCATGAAATAATTCGAAGTTTTTTAGGAATGTTGTGTCACTGGCACACTGTTAATCCTTCAGATACATTTTCTATACTGTAATGTCATATATATATGTATTGCAATTTTGACTTGAGGGTGTTAATTCTGCCATTGCTGACAGCAGTTCTCCCCGCCACATTCTAAGACCCAAATGCCAGAGAAGGCATGAAAAGGTATTTCAAATTGTTACATGCTCTTCCTTACCCACTTTCCAAGTGTTATTCAGAATTCACTATTATGTTGCCACAATGTAATTTTGAAGTGATCAGATTGATTTCTTGGAATTTCCTTATGTATTTCCAGTGTATTTTCTAGGCTCTTTTAATGTAATCCTTTGTAAGTATTTCAGTTCTTTTCTTCCTGTTCATTTGAAGATACTGAAGTAAATGAAAGAAACACAAAAGTGTTGAGATGGTGTAAATACTCAAACCTGAAAACCTCCTCTCCTGTAAGAAGATGTATTGCTCAGGCAGTGGCGTGTTGTTTCATCATCTCCTGCTTTTACCATCTATAATGCTTCATTAATTCTTAAATTGTACTCACTCTCTAAACTAGAAACAACATAAAATATTTAAAACACTGGAATATTATTAAAATAATTATCAGACAAAGTAGCAAGTGAGTTTCTCATTAGTGCAGACACTGAAAAACTCTATTTGTTCTCAGTCTCTCTTAATATGCAGAATAATAAGTGACTTTCTTTCAAAATAGCTTGCAAAATCCTTGGCAGCCACCACTTTTACATCACGTTTCAAAATACCCTGTTATTTACTTAGTTCAAAGCTGGAAGATTTCTGTTTTCTTCTACCTTTCTTTTCTATATTTCTCAGGGAGCTGGTAAGACAGAGTTCTAGCTCTATATAAGTGTATGTTTATGTCCTGAGTCTTGGAATCAAGGCAATTGTCATCTGGCTCCAACAGGGAAATCTACATGGACAAGAGTTATTCTTTTAATCTTTTAATCTATAATAAACCAGCTGAATATTGAGATGCACAATGAATAAGTAAAGACTCTGATTTGACTCATGAACATTCCTGAGTTCATGAGTCAAAAATCTGAGTCCAAAAATCTGACTTGCATCAGATTTTTGGTTATATGAGGAACAAAGAGGGCCTTGGAGATGATAAAAAAATACAAAATAAGTATTATCTTTTTGGTTCTGATTCACTGATGATTAGTTTATATGTCTAAACTAATTAAAGTGTACTTACTAACATCAGTTGGGAGTTTATTTCTTGTCTTTTTCAAGTCCAATTTTGATTTAATTTGAATTTTATGACTACATAGTAGAAATGCTGATTTTTTTTTCTTTTTTGAAGACAGATGGAATTTTAGAGGCTGCTGTTTTCACAGAGTACCTCTTCTACCAAGGCTGCTAAGAATGGAAAAATCAGTCTTGAATTTTCAGTGTTACTCCATTTTGCAGCAGAATAGAGAAACACTGGGCATATATTTGTGACATTTAGCTGTAGGCATCAGGAGTTCATGGAGCAGTCTCAAAAGGACATGCTGAGAGAATCATATTACAGAAAAACTTAAATTTCAACAGTAATAGCACCAGTCTGAAAGCTGTATCACTTCAGTTCCAGGCTCTCAGCTGATGATCCTCAGAGTGCTTTTTTTAAACCCCAACCAGCAACACCTACAAGGAAAATACTGCAGTAAACCTACATCAAAAATCCATCACCCAACTATGCAGTAGTCTCCTGAAATGTAAAAGATTTCAAAGCTGTTCCCTGGTGTGGACAAAGATTTTTTTTGAAAGTTCTCTAATTTCCAGAAGACTCCCATTTCATAGAGGAATATATCATTCAGTGGCAATGGTGGAACTTGTGCCTACTCCTCTCTGAAGACTAATCTCAAAAAGAGCAAAAGCTTTTTACCTGAGGATGCAAACCTTACAATTTTGACATTTTAGTCACAATTATTTACCAGAGTTCTAAATAACTTAGAGCCACACCACCTCTCAATGAAGAAATCATTAACCAAATAAAATTCACCTAGGTACATTAGAAAGCACAGTTTAGAATTTATGTAGTTCAGAGCTATTAGACAGACATCAGCAGATTTATATTCATCTTTTCCAATGTAAGTGTGATTATGTAATTTCTGTTATGTCATTATGCTAAATGTGAAGGCACTGCAAGGAGTAAATAAGTATTTTCCATGGATTCCAATCAGTTCTTTATCTCTATTTTAGTGAAAGACTTAAATTGCACTTTATAAATCATAATTCACTGTTCATAAACAAAAATGAAACAGTGGATTGATGTAGAATGTATGAAGTTCCATTACATCTAATGAACCTGATACGAAACATCCCTGAAAAGCAAAATAAAGGCTCAACCCTCCCCCAAAACCGGCATACAGTCATAGTACTTTTAACAAAAAGTATATACAGTTAAAGAACTGCAACATAAACATGTAAAATGTCAAACTCTTCTTGGTTCCTGTTTGTACAGAGAAATAACATGCCAGCATGCCTAAAAATTTTTAGGACTTTTTTTTTTAATAAAAATTTTACAGCAATGCAAATAGTTTAATCTGCTCCAATTTTTAACTTCATATGAAAGGGTTAAAAGATATATTTCTCAAAAATATAGAAGACAGTCTCATGGTTTTCCTTTATTTTAATTCCTACATGTGCTCCAAGAGATTAATAATTCAGGATTTTTTTTGTTTATCATTGATATTGATTCAGAACAAATATGTGGGAATATTGATATGGAATACCAAGAGTAAAGAATAAGACTTCTTGCATAATTAATGAGAATGGCTGTAGTGCTTCTGAAAAAGGCTTGTCAGCCATGTATTTTTTTCAGTGTTCACTGAATCAAAATCAAAAAGACCATCCATCAAGAAGCTGGCAGCTAAATAACTAAAATAAACCACAAGCAGACACCTAGATATGAATGAGAATAGTTACACTTTCCCCTACTACTCTTCCAATTATCCAATATGATACTTTTGAAAATACGTTATGTTAAAAAGCTGGCTTTCTGTCAATACTGCTAATATGCTGAGGAATAGACTTCTGTGTGATGTTTGAATTGGCTCCTCAACATGATAGGGGAGGGGAAAAAAAAGCACTCATGAAATCAATGCAACCTGTATTAAGGGGATTAAAATTTGACTGGCCAATAGACCACAAAATATAACCCATAAATGAAGACTCACTTTCCTGTTGGGGTTACTTCTAGTTCAAACATGCAGAAATCTGTCCTCACCCCATTGATCTTCAATACCTTTGTAAATGAACTGGAATAAAATATGGAAGCATTGCTTGTAAAATGTGCCGATGATACAAAAACTGGTGGAGAGAGCAGTAACAATGGTCATGGAACAGACTGGACTAAATCATATAGTGAAGTTACCTCATCTGATCAACACGAGGTTGAATATTGCCAAACACAAGGTCACACATGTACAAAGGAAAAACATAGACTGTAATTGCTATATCAGCAATAGTATTATGCAGTGCATCAATATTGGAATGGCTTATTATAACTAACCAAATAAACATGAGCTTTTTAGTACCATGGAAAGGGTTTTCTTAGATATATAGAGAATTCCTGCTCTGGCAGGGGGGTTGGACTAGATGATCTTTCGAGGTCCCTTCCAACCCCTAGGATTCTATGATTCTATGAAAGAGCGTGGCCATGGTATGAAGTCTCCACCTTGCTTTAAGAAGAATACCAACAATTCAGCTTAGAAAGAGAACATGAAAACGTTGGAATGGATTTCTAGACAGAGCCACAACAAGTTTTTTGACTGGAAAACTTGTCTATTGAAAGACATCAATGACACTCATTGTGCTACATTTATCTAAATAAGGTTGACAAGAGTCTTCATTGTCATTACTGTGTCTATATACAAAAGAGCTTTCTTAGAATGGATCACCTGGTTTAACAGGAAAAGACATAGAATTTACTGGATTAAAAAATATGAAGAATTATAAAGTAGAATTCTTTAAATGATTTTTTAAATGTAGCTATTTTAGTTTTTTTAGTCATTCAGCATTTGAACAAGTTGTTCAGAGGTGTAGTAAATTTTTAATGACCTGTAATTCTGGTGTCAACTTTTCATATTTCTAAAGTTCCAGGGATTTTTAACAATTTATTGCACAGAAAATATGGCTAGAAGATCAGATTATTTTATTGTCCCCTCAGGTCTTTAAGCATTTGCATCTAGAGGCAGTTTTAAGAAGGTTTTTCCTTCATTTTGGATCCAGGTGGATGGCAATCCCAATGCAAGAGCCAAAGAAGGCGGAGAAATTAGGAAACTGTTGATAGACAAAAGGAAATGGAAGACATGCTCAAGAGGGCTGATATTCACTTATTCCTTTTCATTCTATTCCATCTGCACTCCCAATTCAGTGACCTATAAGAACACTGGTGGGCTTGTGTGGTAAATATTTTTAAAAGACTAGTCAGGTTACTTCTAATACCTTTTATATCTAGCACA
The DNA here is from genome assembly GCA_038090715.1 of Florisuga fusca. Classification (NCBI taxonomy): domain Eukaryota; kingdom Metazoa; phylum Chordata; class Aves; order Apodiformes; family Trochilidae; genus Florisuga; species Florisuga fusca. Next base: position 20,198,521 of record JAAWXA010000012.1, read on the forward strand.
CAGTAAAAAAGATTCATTCTTTAGATGGACTAGAATAATTCATTTGGAAGAGTTCTATATCATCTAGTCCAACTACCTGGCTGCTTCTTGGGTGACCAAAATTTAGTGCACGTTATTAAAGGTTTGTCCAAATGTCACTTAAATACTGACAGGCACAGGACATGAATCACTTCCTGAGGAAGCTTCTTCCAATTTTTGACCACCCTCTAGGTAAAGCAATATTTCACAACATCCAGTTTATGTCTTCTCTAGTACAGCTTTGAACCATTCCCATGTCTCATCTCATTGGATCCCAGAGAGAATAAATCAGCACCCCGCTCTCCACTGCCCCCTCTCAGGAAGCTGCAGAGAATAATGAGGTCACCCCTCAGCATCCTCCTCTCCAAACTAGAACAACCCACAGTCCTCAGCCACTCCTTGCAGGACATGCCTTCCAGCCCTTCCACCATCATTGTTGCCCTCCTTTGGACCTTCCAGGACCTTCACATCCTTGTCAGATTATGGGCCCCAAAACTGAATGCAATACTGAAGGTGAAGCTGCACAGTTCCTGATAGGTCTGTAGTTTCCTGGGTCTTCCCTTATGCCCTTGTGAACTGGAATACTGCTGTCTAGCTTCCAGTCAATGGAAACCTTCCCAGACTCCAAAGACCCTTGGTAAATGATTGAGAACGCTCCTGCTATAACATCTGCTACCTCCTTCAGTACTTTGGGATGACTCCCACCAGGCCCCACAGCTGTGTGAACATGCACAAGATATAACTCAGCCTCTAGAATTTCAGTGTCCATATGTGGAAAGTCACTGCTCCTACAGTCATGGTCCTCCAGCTCTGGGGACTGGGCAGCCCAGTGTCCATAAGTATTGTTAAAGACTAAGGCAAAAACGACTTTAGAACACCTCTACTTTTTCTTAATCCCTGACCATCTTCAACATGTATTGGTCCAATGGTTTTCTTGGACATCCTCTTGCTAATAACATACCTAAAAAGCCCTTCTTGTTGTCCAACACAGCACTGGGTAGTTTCCACTCTCAGTGAGATTAGGACTTTTGTGTCTTCTCCCTCCATATGTGAACCACAGCTCTGTAATCTTCCTATAATGTCTGACTTCAGTCCCACAGACCATAACATTTCTTTTTCCTCCTGAATTCCATGTTCAGTCAAGCTGGTCATTTGCCTTGCTTGCTTGCCTTACAGCCCAGTGGGGGTTCTGAGTATCTTGCTGAGCTGCAGATCATAATTTTTTTCATTAGAGTCTGTTGTCAATTTCATTTAAAATAGTTGAGTTTTGATAGTAGATTTCAAAGAAAACCCTTCTTCTTTTCTCTTCTGAAAGAACTTTTTTTCCTGTTTAGAGGGGAAGCATTTGCAGTTTTGCACTTAAACTATTATATAAACTTTGTTGTACAGAGCTTTTGTGTATATATCTTCATAGATTGCTCAGTCATATCCATTAGGGCCTCAATCCAGAACCAAGAGATGTGAGTGCTTTAAGTGCAGCCTAAGAAAAAGTCAAAGTCCTTGTGAGTTACCTATAAAGCTTACCCAAGCACTTAGGTACTTAAGAGGGAATAGCCACCTTTGAGTTTGGTGGGCTTTTATCTCTTTTTAAATATTGTTTGTTTACTCTATTGCATGAGTCTTTAATGCATAAGCAGTGCTTAAGAGACAGGACTATAAACATAGGGTGCTCATAACTTGCAGAAAAAGTCTCTTCAGGGAGAGAGACCTCCTCATGTTCTCAGCTGTTCCAATTCCCTGAAAACTGGATTTCCTTCTAAACACTGTTTTTTAACTTTGGTAGGGGAAATAGAAATTGTCTGACATTGATGTATGCCCAAAAATACTGTTAGACACTTTCCTAGCAGGCAAGAGGTGTGTTTTGAATGGCTTCAGGCTGAAGGAGGCCTAGCAGTCACATTTTTCACTTCATAGCACTTCAACCACTACTACTGCTGCTGCTGCCATTTTTTAAAGCCAAGAGCAGGATGCTTCTGTTTCCCTGCTGTTTATGGAACGCATAGTGTAAGCAGGTTTTGCCTGTGAATATAGGCCTTGTGCATGCTCTCTGGAGTAGGGGAATAAGAGAAATCTCAGGTACATCCCATATTTGACTATTTCCTGTGAGAGGATTAAACACCTTTTCTGCCTCATGCACATATTGTTAAGATGCAAGGTGTCTGTCTTTCCGCACATGTTGTATAAGAAATGTATACAGCCTACTTTACTTTGTGTATATCACTCCTTGATCTAAAAAACTATAGGGGAAAAAATGGGGGGATGCAATGTTTCTGTGACAGTCTTTTTTTGTGAATCTGGACCTTCATGCTGCAAGGCAATGTGCACTCCCTGGGTAGGAAGGATATCCCTCTCCTTATTGTTGGCAGGGTAAGGAACTGCAGGGGATTTAGAGATAACAGTTGTTTATCATAAACTGAAAATATAAATTAATATTATGACTAAAAGTTAATTACCACATCATTCAGGCTGTTTATAAGTCATCTTTAATAACTTGATTATTGAATATATTATGATGAAGAAAGAGTAACTGGATAAATAACACAGAACAATGCAAATAAGCAGAAGTTGCAGTCTGGTAATTAAAGAATAAAATAATGCACACAATGTATATCACTCTATATAACATAATCAGTGAATTCGCTTTACCACTATTATTGTCAGGATGATGTCACAAACAGACGGATGATTCAATATACTTTGGTTAGCTAATTTTAAGAGGATTGGCTACAACTGTTAGCCTATTTTTATATTCATATTTTTTAGGTATTTGCTGTAGCCCAACTTGAATGATAAATGTTAGTATCTAGACACAAGTATAGCTGGTGAGATGTCAGCAGAACATCATAGAAGAACTTAGTAGAACTTATAGAGGAACCCATAAGAAGAACTTACCTTTTTGCCCCACAAAATTAGATTGGGCTTTATTTATGTTTATGAAATTCATAGACATGGCAGTAAGCCATCAGGCACACTACTAAGGACCTAGTATCAAAATCACATGGAAAAAGATGCATCTCATAATGCTACTAGACAAAAAGAAGAGAGCAAATAGCTGAATCAACCAGTGATACCATGAAAATTTCAAGTCTCCCTGGGAAAAAAGTAGCCTTCTTTTTGAATGGCTATTAAACCACCATCATTTTAATGTTCTTATTAAGTAAAGTACACTCTCTCAAAAATATGAAGTAGGAAAGAAAGTGCATCATTACATGATTTATCACAGCAGGTATTCTCCAGTTTCAATTAAAACTGTGTAACATATATTATGGGGGAAGGATTCTCTTTATCAACACTAGTAGCCTACTAGTACTTAATCAAGAACCCATTTAGTAATATCCACCAAAATTGGTTATTAACTTCAGTTGCCCTGTGATAATAATTCTTATCCATAGAAATAGAATTAATCTATAAAAATTAAATATTCCATAATAACTATTGCAAGAGCAAGCCACTAGAAAAATCTCTTTGAATTCATACAATGATTAAACTCATTATAACAATGAATAGAAGAAACTTTCAGAGAATTTGGGCTAAAGAAACAGAGCTGCTGAATCTAGAAGATAGGTGGCTATTCAGATTGTCATAACCTGTAGTGCTTTAGGAGGTTTTTAGTGTTTATACTAGTGTCTGAAAGAAGTAGAAAAGTGGGAAATTTTATGCATAGATGTCTACTTTTTTTGCATCAAGATTGGAAACAAATTCCTCTGACTGATCCCACCTAAAAAGAAAAACAAAGAAAATTTTGACATCATGAAGGAGACAGTATTCTTGTTAGAGTCAGAAATCCTGTATTGATTTTTGGCCATAACAAAGTGAGCAAAATGGTTTGATTTTTAAAATACATTTTTCTCCTTGGTTCTTTTTTGAGCAAATGAAGCTAATTTCTCCACTGATTTTAGTTTTATATAGCATTGATTTGCAAACCTACTTATATCGCAGTTAAAAAGATATTTACTAGTTTATTTTTCTAGATGATTCTCTTAAGAATTGTCACTAACACTATCTGGCAGCCATTGGAATAATTGTTTCCATTAGCCAATAAGAGGCAGAGAAGCATTTCACTTTCAAAATTCTTGAAACTCTGTAGCATGTTAATGAAATTTTGCTTTTTTCCCAATGAACAAGAAGTTAAAAATAATTTGTTAGTGACCGTAATAATACACAATTTGTTTTAATACTTATTATGCTTCCTGAGGAAATGAGTATAAAGTGGTTTATTAGGCTGGTGTTACAGGCTGATCAAGCATATGCAACTCAATCTCTTCATATCAAAAGAAAATAGGAAAGGTGGAGCTAAGTCTTCTGGGTCTTAAAAGCTAAACTATGTTGAAAATGAACTAGCAAGAACTGAAAGAGAGGGGAACAGTGTTGAATGTGACAGCACAACATCTTGCTGAATATCCACAAGAAGGGCAATATTGTGTTTGTTAAGACCACAGATCTGCTGCTTCAGTCATGAGACTGAAGAGATGATATTACAAATATATCTGTGGACCAGAAAAGAAGTCTGTGATTCTTACATGTTTTCCAGAAGAAGGTAAAAAAATCAAAACTTATTTTGCTTTGAGAACCTTTCTAATTGGAAAATCATAGAATCAAATAATTGTAGAATGGTTTGGGTTAGAAGGGACCTTAAAGATCACCCCCAACAGCTCCATGTCCTTCTTATGCTAGGGGCTCCAGAGATGGACCCAATACTTCAGGCAGGGTCTGACAAGAGCAGAGTAAAGGTAGAGAATCATGTTGTTCAGCCTGCTGACCACCTTTCTTTTGATGCAGCCTAGGATGCGGCTGGCTTTTCCAGGCTTCTCATCAACCAAGGCACCCAAAACCTTCTCCTTATGACTGCCCTGAGAGATTAAGAATTAATCTACTCTGAAATTAAATGTTACAGACTCCATACTAATGATAGGAATAGAATGAAAGAATCAACAGAAAAAATTTCTTCTCCTGGAAACATCCTCATATGAATGAGCACTGTGACCTGCCAGGTGTGAGGCTGAACTAGGTGTAAGGCAGCTGGAAAACTGACCTTCAGCTTTTATTTTAACTGTTGCAGAAGTTACAGTGCATGATAATCCCAGTACACTTCAGATGAATCTTGTGAAATGGAGAAAGAGCAGAATGGGGGCCTCTCATGTTTTGAGAATTATATTGACTTTCCAGACTGGTTAACTAGTGAGTGATTGCTGTGAACATGAGGTCACTGAAAGTCCTTAACTAGAACAGACCAGTGTGGTCACTGTTGATTGTTCATTGACTGAGAAGAAGAAAGAGTACTGCAACATATACAAAAGTCATGCAGCCATATTCTGCCCTTAGCTATACTTGTATAACTCCGGAATATGTAGACAGTCTTATAATTCCTACACTACTCTACTGCTTGGTGTTTAAATTTATCCTTCCCATTTCCTCTTCATAATTTTCAGAATATTGCTCTCCACCCATAAGAGGTGGACAGAAGCCCAAAGGTCCACATTTGTCCCACAGTGGCCAAAAGCTAACAGCTACACTGTGAATTTTTTTTGTCTCTTAGTGCTAGACCCAAAGGGTAGGAATTCTTTTATTAATTTCAAAACCTGTCCTGTGTCTTCAATACATATCTGGAATGCCACCAACATTAGTTTCATCCTCCTCCATTTTAAAATATAAAATAAAAATAGAATGAAATTCTAAAAGCAAAGAGGAAATGCTGTAAAAGCATGGAATGATTTTTCTGTACAGAATGTTCTCTATTTTGCACATGTATCTGAAAAGAAATAAAAGATACAGGGGACTGTAAATGTTTTAGTAATCTGGGTTATGTAAATACTGTATAACCATGAAAAAGAGTATAGAAATATTGTATACAGTAACTAACATTAGTTTGGTGGGTCCTTTTGCTACACTGCATGTTGTACTGCATGGTATCTGTACTAGAAGTAGCATTTCCTTTCTGTCCTATTACTACCAGAAAGAAGTTAATGTAGCACAGCTTACCCTGAAATGCTGTAATAAGTATTTCAAGGCAAGGTATTGGAAGGCTAGGTCTAATAGACACCACAATGTAACTCAGTCAGAGTAGCTAGATGCATTATTCATTATGCATGTGCTTCAAGGTCCTTCAGTTTGCACACCAGCACTTGCTCTAAGTAATAAACCTAGGGAAGTCTTATCATATCTGTTCAAACCATCTAGGCAGAAATAATTTATTCCAGGAATTAAAAATATATATGGTCATGAGGTTACCACAATGAAGGATCTTTATTTAGTTCAGTACTTTACGGCTTCTATTAAACATTGCATTCTCAAGATGACCTCTATCTTACACTTATTAGGTAATATCAGAAGATTTTTTTATTAGGAACTGGTGTTTCTTTTGCACATCAGTGTACAGTGGATAATTTTGGGGGTGAAAAAAGAAAAAAAAGAAATAAAAGTATTGGTTAAAGGAACAGAGTATGCTATTAGTAGCCTTTGATCTGGGAAATATGCTAGTCTAGCTAGTGTTAATTTAGCTAGTATATAAAAGAAAGACACTATACCTGCATCTAAGTACTATTTATCTCACTTTTAATAGGATTTTCAATAGGGATTAAGTGCCCCACCATGGATTCTTCCATCTCACTGAAGTATTCCAAGAATTTCAGCTTTTTAAGAAGGCACTTTCTTTTAGGAATCTCCTCAGCCTTAGGAATTAATTTTTTTTTATTTTTTTTTTTTTTTTGGAAAAGGCACTTCTTGAAAGTTACATTGAAACTGTTCTCCAGGTTGCTGTTTTTGTGTCTGCTCCATTGCAGACCATTATCTTTTGATGTAGTACATTTAGTCCTGAATTGGTAGCCACCTCCCAGGCCTGCAAAGTATAAAGTATCCCTTGGGAACATTAGGAGCAGGACCTGAGTATGTAAGGACTTCCTGTAGGGCATAAGTTCAAGGAGTTTTTTTGAACAGGGAGCAGATAATAAAAATAACAACTAAAACAGCAATGCAGCAAGTCTGCTGGTCAGTCAAACTTTTCAGCTGATGTTGAAACCTGCAGCCAGGTGATGATCAGAGGCCCACAGGGCTAGATGATAAAAGTGTCTGCTATATGAAAGTAGCTTGTCAAATCAACTTAAAAATCAGGACAGATATATGCAGAGGAAAAATGTCAGAGCATAGCTCAACCATTTATTTTGCTTTGCTGAGGACTAGTATTTTATGGTCTAATGCTTTCATACCTATTCACTTGATCTAAGATATTTTCTGCTTTCTCCCAAGTATATTCTCTAATTCCTTCTCCTAACTATTACACAGTCTGTCCCCAGAATCAGAAGTGTAATTTTTCCTACTCATCAAAAAAAAAACCCCAAACCAAAAAACTAAACAACAACAACAACAAAGCCAAACAAACAAACAAAAAAACACCCTAAACAAAATAAGCAAGCAAGCAACCAAAAAACAACAAAAATCCAGAAGATGAGTAGTGGGATGCCAGGGAAGTGTGCTGGCTTCTCACTTGAAAGAGGTCTGCAAGAAGAGAGTGCACAGATGTGGCACCCATCTTGTCAAAACTGATAAAAAAAGAAGTGGATATACAGGGAGGAACAGAATACAGTGTTAGAAATTAAACCAGTTAAAAATTAAGCTTTCACCACAGAACGCATATCTACAAACTGAAGTTGCATTCTTTTCTTGTGGGTTGAGTTCTTGTTCTCTTTTATCTTGCTCTCTTTTATCTTGTATCTCTTTTAGCAATATGAAGTTCCCAATAAAAGAACTAATGCTGGCAGGTTTATGGGTACAGAAAAGAGGATGTATTTGAAGGGACCCAGACAGGGTAGCGAAAACCTATGACAGCAACAAGTCTCTTTAGTGGTTGTGTTCATATCTTAGGCATTTCTTTGTTGGGACTTTGATGGCATAGGATACAAGCTAAGCTATTCAAATCCTTTGACCATTATTTTACTATAACCTTGGAGCAAGGCTTTTCAAGATTGGGTGAAAATTTGACAGAATTGGTAGCTTATTTAGGCATGTAACAAAAAGAACTGCAGATCATCAGCACTTTCTGATGCCAGAAATCAGCCCAACTATTTGAAGACTAAGAACAGAAACATTATGTCTTTACCCGAGACTATTTAATCTTTCAAAATATTGTTACAAATATTGACTAAATCTGACTGTCAGATACTTAACTATTGTGGTCTGGTGTGAATGGTTTAGTTGGGATGCAAAAACGTTGAAGGCCTTGACTTTCAAAGATACAAAGAAACTTGAGACATGGGCTGTCTCTTACTGTGAGTTTGACAAGTGCTTTATTATTTTTAGTGCCATAGGGGCTCTAAGGAAGATTTTGAAAATCACATTTGTTTCCATTGGTGTTCATACATTTTTGAAAACCTGGCTTCCTGTGGACTTGTTTAGTGATGTACCAAGTCAGAGGTAGTCAGACTGGAGTAAATCTCTCTCAGAGCACCTGCACTGATAACATTCCCTAACATGTCTAGGGATCAACTCTACCTTTTCCAAGGCTGATATTGGCCTGAACTGTGCCACAGAGAGTAGCTCAATTAGGCTTAGTGCAGCTACTTATATTTTACATCTACATGATAACTTAGACTTTATTTTAATTTCAAGAAATGCTTGAGGTGTTTGATTTTTAAAAAGTCTCAAAACCTGACTTTCTAACATGTTCACTGGAATGACATTTTTGGTCATACAGTAGTCCTGACTTGGATATGAGCTCTGAATAAGTTTCTTTGTGCGAATGTAGTGGGACTCTTGAGTGTTATAGGCCAAGAAGCAAACAGTTGTGAGCTATCCTTCCTTTCTTTTCTTCTGCTGCATCAAACCTGCCGCATAGCCCTTGCAAAGGAGTGCCAGTGTTATGTACTGAAACCCATGTAATCTTTTGTCTGAGACCTTCTCATATAAAGTAACATGATTGGATACCACCCTGCATCCTGGGCTGCATCAAAAGAAGCATGGCCAGCAGGCTGAACAAGGTGACTCTGTTCCCTTAGTGTGCTCTCATGAGACCTCACCTGAAGTACTGAGTCCAGCTCACATGAGACCACATAAGGACATGGAGCTGAGGGAAGTCCAGAGGAAGGCCACCAAGATTATCAGCATGCTGAAACAGTTCCCCTATGAAGACAGGATGTGAGAGCTGGGGTTATTCATCCTGGAGAAGAGAAGGATCTAGGGAGACCTTACAGCAGCCATTCAATATATAAGGGGGCCCTACAGGAAAGCTGAGGAGGGAATTTTCACAAGGACATGTAGTGATAGGACAAGGGGTAATGGTTTCAAATTGGAGGAGGTAGATTTAGGTTAGATACTAGGAAGAAATTCTTCAGTGTGGAGGTCATGAGGCACTGGAAGATGTCACCCAAGGAAGTGGTGGATTCCTCTCCCTGGAAGTGCTAAGGGCCAGGTTCCGTGGGGCTTTAAGCAGTGTGGTCTATTGGGAGGTATTAGGGCCCACACAGGGGAGTAGGAACTAGGTGATCCTCAAGGTCCCTTCCAACTCAAACCGTTTTATGATACTATGGTATATTTTATGAAATTGAAAGTAATTTATCTGTTCTGCTCTCAAATGCTCTTAAGAGATACCCACCAGCTTTTTGAGAAAAGGAAGCATGCAGGTAAATACTGGAATAACATGCGCCATCTGGAGTGGCTTAATGCAGACTTGCAATGCTTTATCCACTGCTTCCAGAGCTTACTTACAGAAAATTAATCTATCCTAGACACTCGCATCTGCACAGACATGGTAGCATGGCTGTTCCATGGAGTGTAATGTCCTCACTGTAATGCAGAGACAGAAACTGAATTACCAAGTCTTTTCTGTTTTCTGTGATTTTTGCATCTAGAAAAACAAAAAAAAAACCCAACCCTAAACAAAACCCCCTCCAAAACTACAAAACATTTGAGGCCAGCCCTTGATTAAGATTTTAACAGAGTTTTTGGACAACGTTTTATGGACTGTGTTCTATCCAGCTGGAATCTGTTTGGTGTGCCCCCAGATCAGCTTGATAATGAGCTCATAACAATTTGTTGATAGCAGACTGGCTGATTCATAAGCTGCTTGTCACCATTTTGTAAGTGATATATGAGTCACAGATTTAAATAAATTCAATATAAGAACTACTGGGAAGCCAATAAATATAACTATTGCTTATGAATCTAGCCAAACATCTCCTGTACTTTCATTCTGCTTTTTTACATTTTGTTAAGACCGTTTTCTTAGAATTGCGCTGTAAATATGAAACCAGCAGTGCAAGCAAGCTGGTAATCAGAGCATAAAACAGAGACACATGCAGCCTCCCACGTATTAATAAGTTAGTGGGGGTGCTAGGAAAAGAAAGGGAGAAAAAAACCCCAGACCTCAGATAGTGCCAGGATGACAGAAGTGATGTAATGCTTGAATTATAGTTCTCTGAAGTAGGGTCTGGGTTAGCTAAATACACAGCACATGGGGGGAAAAAAAAAAAAGAAAATGTGGCAACTGTTGTGGTAGAATTTGTCTTGATTAAGGCTCCATATGAAAAGATAAATCTTCCTAAGTAGGAATAGGAGGCGTTCAATGAATTGAAGCCAAATATTCATCATGCTGTTTGAGTTCAGGAGCTGACCTAAACATGAGTTTGCATAATGTATTAGAAACCACTGTATTGCATTGGGAAAACTCACAATTTCTATAAACTTCCAGAAAACAAGATATAGCAGTTGTTAAACTTGTATTTTAAATTTTAAAAATAAAAATTATATTTATACAGAATGTGATCTTAGCATCACTGAAATGTATTAAGATCTTTTGTTACTTTGCAAGGCCTGCATTATGTTTCTGACACTATTTGCACCATCCTTATCTAGAATACACTAATACTGCAGAGAATGAAGTTTCTGAAGTGGCTTTAGTATGAAGTGACTTGGTCTTGCTGACCAAAAAAGTAAAAAACTTACCTTTATTGACTGGAGCTTATAGATGAGTTAATCCTATATGTGTAAAGGATCTAGCCAAATATACTTTGTATGAAGAAGGTAAGTTTTAACAGGCAAGTGATTTGAACAAACAAACAAAAATCCCACAATGATCCATCTATATACTTTCAACATCAGGACTTCATACCTGCTGCAGACCTGTTGCCTGTAAATAGCAGTGGAACAGATCTTAGTTCCAGTGTTTAGTACCCATAATACACAAGAAGTGATATGACTTTTTTCCTATTGCTTAGAGGAATTATACCTAATAACTGCATCAATTCTCTGTGGTTGATAGGTACATGATAGGAGATCTGAGGTTAGTTGTATAATTATCAATGAGCTGTGTAGGCAAGTAGAGCTGGATTTACCACACTACTACCTGGACTCTGGAGCGACTTCCATTCTTTATGAATGAATGATTATTTTCCCATTTGCTCTTCAGAGTAATCTGTCATCTGACCTGATTTAATAAAAACCTTCTGCACCTTTGTTTGCTAATAGAACCAGAAACACTGGGTTTCTGAGATGCATAAATTCAAAATTAACATGCTGTTCTTCATTCCCAATAAAGTCAGTTTCTAATTTTTTTATATGTATATATACGTATATCTATGTATACGTATCATAAGCTTGCCACTGGGGGACACACACAAATATAAATAGAGCACATAGACTGTGCTTTTCCATAGGCTTTTGGTGTCTTTCGCAACTTGTAAATTTTATACTCCAAACCATTATTTAATAGGGTAGGACTCTGAAGTACAACATTTGTTAAAATTTACCGGTAAATAAAGATTTGAATTTTGGCTAATTCAGAATGTTCAAGTTACAACTTTTTCTGTTGTAAATAAACACAGTTCCATTTAATTTAGCAGAGTCACCAAATCCAAAATACCTAGTAATATAACCTTACATTTTTATTAATTTTGGAATCCTACTTCTCCCTAGGTAGAACATGGGTAAAATTCTGGCATATTGCTTACAGAAGTACATCTAACATAGGTGGAGAGGAGATGTGATTGTGATCCAGAGAAGTCATGGAAAGCTGCCTTGGTCAAAAATTAGTGTATAAGTTGGCTTTCATTCTGTACCTTAACTTGTGTACAAATGAGAATGAAGATATGTTATGAAGGTTTCTTTTCTGTTGTGCTTGAAAACTACAGAGAATCTGGAATATGAAGAAGATCCAAAAAGAAATCACATACTAAGTATTCATTCTGGTAACTTCAGTTGTAGGTGGTTCTTTATTTCAGGAAATATTTTTCTCTAACACTAATTTAATGAGTTTTTAGGGTAGGAATAAATTTTAATGATAAAACAGAAAGTTCATGAAATTCAGGCAACATTCTTGTAGCTAACTCAAGACTAAATAGTTTGTTGAATTCTGCTGAAGATGTGGGGTAGCTACCCTTTCCCTCATATTCCCCAAATATCAATAAGCCCACCATGCAGGCAAGATCAGTAGCTTTGTTCAGGTTGTTTGAAAAGTTCTGCCAGTCCATCAGTGTGGGTTTGGGTGCTCTGGGTGTGCCAACCATGCTCCTTTTCTGACCTACTCATGGCACTCAGTTCACGGAGGCAATATACCACTGCACTCAGACATTCCCCCTCCTCTGTCACCTAGGGAAGATCCCAATAGCTACAGTCCTCCAGGGGATGACAGACTCATTGGCACATACAGTGGAGTGAAGCCAAGTTGGAAGAGAAACATCCAAGATTTTATGCCCAGAGGTCTTGCACAATCAAAAGAAAATGGTGTTTTGTTTCCAAACCAGCAGCAGTAACAAAGATTAGGGTCCAGTGACCATAGTGGCGTGCTTAGTGCATATGTGTGACTAGAACAATATGCCAGTTCTTAATAAGAAGCAGAATTTTTTGGCTCTGACAGTACTGTAAGACTTTAAAGACTTTACAGCCATTTTTAACATGAGAGGAGTATCTGATGCTTTTCTTTGTCTATAGCTACAAAAGTACACATATATGTGTATATGTGAAAGAGGGGAGAGATTATGCGTGCATAACAAAACAGATGGCATAGTGATGACAACTTGTAGAATACATATTGAATTTATTGACTTTAATAGACAATAGCCTGTCCTAATGTTTTAAGCCAACAAAGTCCTCCCTGGCTCCCAAATGTTTGCTAAAATAACTTTTTTCTTGTTAATTTCCAGTTCTTGGCTGCATTTTGTGCTAATTTCAAACATATGTCATATACAGAATATGTTAATTTTGGAAGCCAAATCTGGCAGAGGATGATTGTAGAACTGCCATAGAGCTGTTTGGGACAAACAAACAGACAAGCTCAAAGCTGGCAGGATGCATTTGCAATCCACAAAGTGTATTTTTTTTTAATCTTTTCCAGTCATTTCCATGTGTGCACAGGAAGCACTGGTGAAGGAAAGGCAAACAAGATGTGATAAAATTTCAATATAAAATGAAAGCACCTTTAGTTTAGGCATCTGCTGCATCTTCATTTCTATCATAAAAAAAAAATAATAATAAATAAATAAATAAAAGAGTTCAATGGTTAAAATAGACCTTCTGGCCTGCAAGTACTGTAGGTAAAAATACTGGTAATTGAAATACCATGGTGTTTGTGATACATATTTGCACTTTGCTGGAATAACAGCTAAGGGAACTGACCATAGAAATGCAGTGGGCTCTTCTAATTTTTGCAAAAATTATTTAGATTGCTGTCAGCTGCAAACAGTTGCACCTCAACATTTGTTTAGTATGCTGCTTCGCAGAAGTGAAATCTCAAACACATTTGATGAAGTATTGAAATCAATTAAAATTATTGAAATCTCTCTCCCTCCTCAATATTGCTCTCTGTATGAGAATAACACAGAACATATTGAATTCCACAGATACTTTTACATGTGGAACTAGATATGCATGCTTAATTCCTAAAATACCACTGCACTGATTTGTGCATATATATTTACTGAATTGATTGCAACAATAGTAATTAGTATTGCTTAATAGACAAAGGCATTTTAGTACATGGAAATTTGATAACGATGGGCTTGATTCTTAAAGGTAAATCTTTAAATAAAAATAACTGTATACCAAAGTAAAAACTTCCTCAAGAGAATGCAATAATAAATGGTAATAGAGTAACAAACCATAAGAAAGTATTGTAAGGAAAGACAATAAAAATCTGAAGATAAGAAAACCACCTGCATTCTGTCTTTTTAGCTGGACGCATTACAAACTCAAATGGGAGCATTTGAGTTTTATCCTATCTTTCCTACTTCTTTGCTAAGAATTTCTTTTCTATTGTATTTGAGAATATATGTTTCTTAAAGTTCTGAATTGGAACAAACCCAAACTTATTAAAATTTCCTTTGTTTAGAAGTTATGATGTTTTTCAGTAGGAAAAATCCATGATGTTGAGTATCACAAAATGCATATCTGGTGTTAAACTATATAAGTATACTATAAATTGTAGTATAAAATTAAGACTATAAGTAAACAAAATAATAAAGTCCAGATTAACACTTTTAAAGTGTGGAAATAATATTTTTCTGTCACTATACATGGAAAGATAAAGAAAGCAAATATTTTTTAAAGTAATACTTCAACTTTGTCTCTCAGAACCTTTTGTCTTTCCTTAGGCGACATTTTTAGGCAGAAAAATACTCCATGCTGTAAAAAAACTGACCACCTCTCTGAAGTAACTTATGATCACCTCTGAAAGAAATGCTATAACTTCTGTAGATAGGCAATTCCAGGCTTAATTCTGCTTACAGTGGTTGATTCCAGCTGTCTCAAATAGACATATAATTTCCCCAAATTCTTAAGATCACTATATATCTTCTGGCTAAACAGAGGGAGAAATAAGGTACAAAAGAAAGAACTGGCAGAGAGATTGTCAGGCTTCTTTGATGAATCATCTTGCTGCTGAGGAAAAGCAAGATCAGCCAACATCCTGATCTTTAACGTAGAGAAATTTTGCAAAACTCATGTTGGGAGATGGTAATTGAAATACAGCTAGGTATTTGGAAAACTGGGGAAAGATTTAAGCTATAAATAAGTACCACAGGATTGTTACTTCTAGATCACATACTTGTCATGGTTTAATGCTGGGCTGGCAATTAACTGAATAACGTTCCTCAGAGCTGAGCAATGTCCTTGGTTCTGCACACCAGTCTCTAGATGTAACTATAAACATTGAATGTTATCAGTCCTAGAAGCAGACACTGACTGAGAAACTTGTTAATTTCAGAAAGTGCAGCTACTTTCAAGAGACTTAGCTGAAAGCAAAATTGAAAGACAGAAAATTAGCTCTATCCTGTCCCAAACCAGGACAATACTATACAATTAAAATAATGTTGTAGACCTTGACTAATTGTAGAAAACCTAAACTATGCTGAAGTGCCACTCTGTCTGCTTCAAAGGTTACAGAATTATCAGGCCCACCCAGCAGACTTCTGAGACAGTTACTTGCAGAAATGCAGCTTGGCTAAGAATAATACATATACCAATCCTGGAACCATATTGATTAATTGATATAAAAACAAAACCACAATAAAAAAGGTGCTTATGTTTTGTACCTTGAACTACTTAGGACTTGAAGAATTTTAGACTCCCCTATACTTAAGGGAAAGAAACAGCCCCCTCCATAAAGAGGTTCTTCCTGTCTCCATTGGGTACCTGTCTTAGGTTCATGAATGATAGTAACAACAAAGTTGAGTGTTTATGGGTAAGAACCAGGGAGAAGACCAAAAAAAGAAGATGTCTTGGTGGGAGTTTGTTAGAGCCTTCCCAACCAGGATGAAGAGATAGACAAAAAAATAATCTGTGGGCATCTGAGGAAAGTCTCTTACTTGCTTTCCCTTGTTCTTGTTGGGCACTTCAATTTCCCAGATGTCTGCTAGGAATATAAAACACCAGAGAGGTAATAGTCCTGGATGCTCCTACAGTGTGTGAGGTATAACTTTGAGTTGTGCTGTTTCAAAGAACCAGACTTTTTAACACTGTGCTATATTTTGTATATTATAATTCCATGCTGCATAGGAGGTTTCAATATTCATATTTATACATTATACATATTAATTTGTGTGTATCTGTGCATATGTAATATGATTTAATTTGGTTACTCTCCAAAAAAAAGATTCTGCTTACGAAGACTCTGTTCCTGTTTTCATCTCTGCTTCCTTAATCTTTCTCCTTTTTTAAAGTCAAGCTCTATATGTCATTAATCCAGATAGCATTACTGATGTCTGATAAATGGGAAAGGTTCTGAAACTCTCACTTGATTATTTTGGAGATTATAATTTATTGGTGTCAATTATTCTTTAATAAAGATTTTTTTTTATTTTATTTTTTAAATTCTATTTTCCTAGGGCTTTTATGTTCGTGAGTAGCACCCACAGCTCTTGTAATTAACTACCTGTTATGGTTATTCCTTTTGCATAGATTTCAGCTTGCTGTGCTGCACAATGCAATGTGATCCCTTCGATTACTATTGAATTCTCTAAAATATATATTTTTGTCATTTAACTTCATAGGAGTAAAGGATCATAAATGACATTCACAATCTGAAGCACAGAGTGCAGAAGGGATGTGACCACAGTATAATAAGTTTAGATCTCAGGAACTCAATTCAGAGACCATTCTGGTTTAAAGTACATTGCCCATTTGCAGCTAAAACACCATTTGTTCTGAGGATATTGTGGGAGCAGCCCAGTAATGAACGAGCAGTATTGGCACCAAGAAAGGTATTCGGTTTGATTTATTTCCTACCAGGAGGAAAACTCTGGATATTTTTCAGTAAATTTCTGTAGGATTTTATAGCATCAAGGATGTATTTCTCCCTGAAAATCTGTAATGAGATTGTCTAAAGGTATTAATGCCATCTATTGTCTTTTAAGGGCGAAATACATCTTTAGTGGAACTAAAAGACTGCTTAAAGTTATACATACACAAATCTCAGAAGCATTAGATCCCTGATAATCTTTAACACTATGCTGATATAAGTTAGACCAGCAGTCAAAACAGCTATGTACAGAAAAATGCAAATGTCCTGCAAGACTGAAATAAAACATCTGTCTTACAAATACACCCTTACTTATTGTTGATGTTTACTACACAAAATAAAACTAAAGAACACAAAAAAATTAATGGAAACTGAATCAGCCTTACTTTCCGGGGCATGCTTTTGAGAACGTTGTTATTAAATTGGCATTTCCTAAAAAGTGTAGCTTTGCAGATCTTTGCTTTTATGTGAAGTAGTACTGGATGAAAAAAAAAAAAAAACATTAGAAGGCAAAAATTCAACAGATTGTATTTTGATTTAAGTATAAAGCCAAGGAAACTTTTATGAGTCCAGTAGGTTTATATAGCTGTATATGAGAGAGGACTTTGACTTCTGAATCTCCTCAGGTATCAAGTCAGTCCCTGAAGATAGACCTTGATAGGTAAAGGAGATGGGCAATCACCAACCACGTGAAGTTTAGCAAGGGCAGGTGCCAGATCTGCACCTGGGATGGGGCAACCCTGCTGGAAAGTACAGACTGGGGAATAAGTGGGTGGAGAGCACTGGGGGGGAGAGGGACCTGAGGGTCCTGGCTGATGGCAAACTGCACATGAGCCAGCAGTGTGTCCTGGCAGCCAGGAGGGTCAACTGTGTCCTGGGGTGCATCAAGCACAGCATCACCAGCCGGGCAAGGGAGGTGATTGTCCCACTCTGCTCTGCAGTGGTCTGGCCTCAGCTTGAGTACTGTGGTTTTGGGCACCACAGTATAGAAAGAAATCAAGCTATGGGAGACAGTCCAAAGGAGAAATATGAGAATGGTGAAGGGTCTGAAAAGGATGACTCATGAGGAGTGGCTGAGGTCACTGGGATTGTTCAGTTTGGAGAAAAGGAACCTGAGGGGTGACATCATTGCAGGCTATGGTTTCCTCATGCGGGGAAGAGATGGGACTGACTGGTACTAATTTCTTCAGTCAAAGAAAGCACTTGGGGAAATGAAAGGAAGCTGAATCAGGGGAAGTTTAGGTTAGATATTAGGAAAAGGTTTTTCACACGGAGAACAGTTGAGCACTGGAAAAAGGAAGTGTTCACAGCACCAAGCCTCCCTGAGTTCAAGAAGCATTTGATGATGCTCTCAGGCATATGGTATGGTTCTAGGGATGCCCTGCACAGGGACAGGAGTTGGACTTGATGATCCTGATGGGTCCCTTCCAATTTGGCATGTTCTATGATTCTATGATTCTGTTGCATGGGAGGAAAGATTTGTGCAGGCAACACAGCTGTCTGTTCATACAACAGTCCTATTGTTTAGCAAGGACACACAATATGAAAAACTCCACCAAATGTGCAATGGAGGCTGACACTGAAAATAAGCTTTTGAAATTTTCACTACCTCCTACCTACCTGAAGTTAAAACTATGTATGTGCAGAGAAGGGTTGATCACTCCCATGAGGTTCTCCTGAACTTTGATGTGTGTCATAAGTGAACTATAGCAATCACAATAAAAACATCCCTTCCCTTCACTGAGCACAGGGACTGGTGCCAGCTGGGTGCTAAAATGCAGCCTGTCCATCAAAAAATACCTGGGCTGGGGATTTCATGCACTTGCCCTAGCCTACAAACTGCTTGCAAACTCCATCCTGCTTTATTAATATGTTTTACAGATGCTTAACTTTGGTCCTAAAATACAAGGTAAACAAAATCTATATCACCCATGAGATCAAATCCAAATTTTCATTTTGGAAAACAATGGGATACTGAAAGGCTTTCATTATTCTTTGACACCATAAGTATTTTACCTTATGCTTCACAGACTGGGGTTTGGTGGTGAGACTTAGTAGAGGGGCTTATGTGGGGTCCTCCCCTGAATGTCTCTGTCTTTGTCATTGCCAGTATTTTAAACAGTAAACTGAACAAAACAAAAGAAACAAACAAAAAATCCCTGCCAACAAACAAAAAAAAACCCAAACCAACAAAAACCCCCCCAAAAAACCCCAACCCCCCCACCTCAAACTACAAAGAAAAAAAAACAAACAAAAAGCAAAAAACAAAACAGAATAAAACAGAACAAAACAGAAAAATCTGCAACCATTTAATATTCCTCTTATTTCCCTGCTGGCCAGTAGGACTGCTGATTGGTTGAAAGATTTGTTTATTAAATAAGTCAGAGATTTAAAAATGTTTATGAAAACACAACATTGAAAACTTCCTAGCTAGGGAAAAATGTTCTCTCCCATCCTTGAAATCTAAAACACTTTGCCTTGATTCAACTTACTAAAAATACTTTGGTTGGATGTTAATTTCTTCTAGTTCATGTATTTTGCATGCAAAATAAAAAAAAAGAAATTACAATTTCAGATTGTTAAAACAAGATGTTTATCAGATCAATACGTTATTTTTATTTATGTTTTATTTTAAAATACAATTCTGAGAGAAGGTCTGTGGCAATCAGCTCTTGTAAAATATTCTGATATAGGGTTCTGTAGGAAACTTTTGCCTAAATTCTCTGTTGAGGTGAAATACGGAGAATACATGTTTCTCCTACAATATATTTTTAAAAATTATTATCCATATGAGAATTATCACATTTGTGTTATGTATACATGCTGAACAAAGCCTTTTTTAACTTTTCATCTACCAATTAGACAATATGGGTTTTAATATTTCAGAAATACTACATTATCACACAGATCTTATTAAATTTTTCCTTTTCCCGTATATTCATATAAATTCTCGTATATTCATATAAATACTTCAAATAAATCTGGATTCATCTTCTATCTTCAAGGAGAAATAGCAGCTGTTCCAGACATTAGTCATTCCTAAAAAGCAATAGATTATGCTTAGCTTTTATTCAAAACTTGGAACTCCCTCTGCATCACATTTGTGCCCTGCTGCTAGAGAGGAGGCAAAATAAATGTTCCTTATCAAACAGGTAAAGAAAAAGAGAAAAGCTGTAAAACTTTGAGAACAAAGAGGGAGAATATTTCTATACACAATGAGTGAGTTTTACATCTGATTGTGGTTTAGGGTTGCTGGTTTTCAATCAGAAACCTTGTCAGGTCATTGAACTCCAGAGGAATATAGGTTTTCTTCAAAGCAAGTGGAAAAGTCACATTTTTCCTCCTGTTTTAGCACTTACAAGGAGATAGGTGAAAGAACTGAAAATTCCATCTATGTGCAAAAGTGTGCTTTTATTAGGCTTTTATTTTTCTGACATGATGTCAGTAAACAGCACATAAGCAATCTGTACAGGAACTGAGGTCTCTTAATCTGTGGCTGGTAGTCTATGGCAATTTTCAAGTTCTTTTAACAGTTCAAGTACTTTTAACAGTTTTATATATTTAAGAATTCGGGATACTTAAGAAATTGCTGGAAAGAAAAGAATCAAGGACATGGTAATTCTTTCTAATTTCTCTTCTGTCTTGCTTTCCTTCCCCTTCTGATGCTAGGATTTTTTTCTTCCTCCTTACCCCATTCATACTCTGTAGTCAGGTACTGTTGAAGTCTTAGGGTTTTTTTTTTCCCCTCCTGATTATTTCTGGCTACCACTCTATGAGTTTAAAAGTTTCATATCTACTAAATGTCTCAGGGTAAAAAAATACAACTATTTGTTTTGATAACAACAGAAATGTTGTTATCATTTTATATAGGGTAATATTTACTCCTTAGTTTTAAATAAACAAAGGATGTTGGAGGGAAAATAATAAAAATATTACATTGATTATCTTGCCATATTCAATTTATGCAATATATGCATTTTATTGTATTGTATATATTTTCCAGATAACTATATACAATTGTAGTAGGTATTATATTAATCTTAGTGAAGGTGTCTTTAGCTTTGATATAGTGGGCTATAGGTAGTAACGGAAGACTAAGCAAGGAATTTAGAAAGAATTGTAACCAGCATGTGCAAAAGCTTATCCCAACTTTTCATTGTAAATTGTAAAATGTGTGAAATTGGCCCATTTTTGTATGGAACAAAGAGATGGAAAGAAGCAGCTGTAGAACTGAAAGATGTGACAACAGATCTTAAGAATACTGTTATCTAGTGTTTATGTCTTGATCAGGAATTTCTTAATTTTTCTGTTAAACAGAATTAGTTTATATGTATTTCACAAATAAAACAAGCAAACATCAGTTCAGTCGGGGGTAAGAAATTCACCAGAGGTGGGAAACAGCACCTCCTATCCAAAGAAATTCACAATTAGACAATCTAGTTCAAGGATGTGTTCTATCTAACTTTTGGAAACATTTTAAATTATAAACTATTTATTGAGTGTTCTGGAGCAGATCCTAAATAACTGGTGCAGTCAAATTACTTCCAGACCATAAGACACCATAGCAATGAAAGAAGAGTCACTTGGAGTGAGACTCTCTCAAAAGTTTGGTAAAGCTCAGATTTGACTGACTGCTCCAAGAAGAGGCTTATCCTTATTTTGTTTAATCTGTCAAAAGAAAATCAAAAGGAAAATTCAAGTGGAAAAAAAAAATGAAGAAGAGTTGAACCAAGACTATCAATCATCTAATTCTGTTTTAATTATGGTAAATCATAGGCTATATAACTGGAGAAAGAATACATATTTTAATTGTACTATCACAATTTTAGGGTCATTTAGCTGTATCTTATAAAAGACAGTATGTTATGAGCATGATTGACAAACATGATTCATACATTTGCTGGGTACTCTATGAAATGTTTTTCAGAAAACAAAAACACATGGTTGTGACTAAGCAGTATCATAATTCAGAGGCCTGCTGAAAACCACAAGATAGTCCAAGATATACTGTAAGAATACTGAAGAATGTAGCCACCCATTTTTAAAAATCCTCATTATTTTTAAAATTACCTATTTCTTCAAAGTATTTTAGACATATTGCAATTGGAGACCAATTTCTAAAAATCGGTAAGAATTTTACTCAAATGTCCTATATGTATTTTCATATTTAAATGTTAGCTGTTGTTTAAAAATGTCAAGTAGTATTTGTAATACAGAAACCTGCAAGCAAATAAACCTTTAAGCTGTTTATATTTCCCTGTGGATCTTAAATGTTAAGAATTAATATTTCTATGGTTTAATGTTTTGAGGGTTTTGATTAAGTTCTGTTGCATATTATTCATATTAAAAATATGGGTATCCTTATAATCTTTTAAAGAAAAAGCAGCTAGAATGAAATATAACTGAAATCTCCTATTTGTGGTAGTAGCAGACATGTTCCTTGACACTGTTTTACCTCCTTTCAAATTAACGAGTTGGCCTTACAAGTTACTTCAGTGCAAAATGCATGCAATATTTTTATCAACTGAGTCAACTGAGTACCTCCTTTGCTGACAGCTTCTGCTTTCTTAGCTTGCTTTTCCCATTCCTTCTTCTATCAAACAATGGTCACACATTTGTTAAACTTCTTTCTTACTCTTTTCAGTATGTAATGGAAATACTGGATTATGAAAAAAAAAGGAAGTGCAACCATAGTTTTGGGTATAGGCTGAACAGCTTCTTTTGATATCTAAACAAAATTAAAATAGTTTCAGAACTCACTGGTGTGTTTTTAAACTGTATCTTGACTCTGTGGTTCACTGACTTAGTAACATTTAAGCTATTATAGTGGTTTCTCATTTCCTTAAAACCTTCAGTGAATGCCATTGTGAGGTTTGGTTTTTTGTTTGTTTGGCTTTTTTTCTTTGTTTCTTTGTTTTGTTTTGTTTTAATGCAAGCTAAGGATCAGCAGCTTTGTGGTTTTAAGTTCTTTTTTCTTGAGCCTTCTTGTCTACAGAGTTCACATTTGTAACAAAATTACTGAAAAGTGCCACCTTAACAAATGCTGTGTGTCTATTCTGTTGTTAAGTTGAATCAGACCCTTTGTGGAATGATAGGATGGCTGGAGTGGGGGTTTATGAGAGTCAGAGATACATTTTTCAGACAAGAATTGAGTGTTCTTTATGAATTGAAAAAATTAACTCATAAGACTGCTCTCAGTTTACTCCAACAGTTTTTTTAAAGCCTTGCAATCCGTTTTCAGGAGAAACAGCAATCTCCCAGAGGGACGATGCAGTCTTAGCCTAACTCAGGTTCTGAGGTGGGAAGCAAAGCATAGTTTGCAGCCACTGCAAGCAGCTTCAAAAAAGATTCCTTCTGTGCATACATGATTCTTTCTTACATGAACCTGTTTTGTTCTTAAAAGAAACTTGTTATGCCACCTTTTAATAGAAAAAACCAGAAAAAACTAGAATGGATTTTCTTTTTTTCCCTCAATTTGTCTGGGATGCCTGTATATCTACTCTTGCATTAGAAAATCTGTAGTGGCATAAATTAATACGTGATTTTTAGCCAGGATATAAAATATCTAGGCCTTCACTTCTACATGAATATTCCATGGAAACATTGAAGAACTACCTGCATAATTCAGTGCTTGGTTTAATCCTTACAGGTTTTTTTCCCAATTTTTCTGCATGCTGTTTTATTAGCCATTGATCCTGAGAGTAAGAAGAAAGGTTTAAGATATCTCTCTGTCTCTCTCTCTATTTTTTTTTTTTTTTAAAGATTGTAAAGATCAGTGAGATAATGGCTTGTCTGGAGTATAAGTCATTGAGTTCAATGAAAACCAAGATTACAAATAGAAAGAAGTGTGATGCCATTTTTAATTACATATTAATTAATTAATATTACATGTATATTTTTCAGGAGTTTACAAATCTGAGATGAGCTCTCTCCGCTGTGAGGCCCATTGTGTAAATCGACTCAAAATAACAATCTTGGATTGTCTCAGGTCTTGGGAATTTAGAAAATTAATATCCAGTTGATACCTTCCTCTACTTGAATAGCCAGGTCTTAATACTTATCAGATTCATTCCAACAGGTCTAGCAATGGCTCCTCTTTGATTTTCCCACTATGGACAATGGTCACATTTTTTAGTTTTCTGCTTTTTTTTCCTGTATATTGCTAAGAATATGTCCCAGATTCTGGATGGACACAGGATTCTAAGTTTAACCCCAGTCATGCTGTGACAAAATCAAATTAAGCAGTGCTATCAGATCAGGAAACATAGGATGTTAGGGACTGCCATTTAGCGCTAAAATACAAGTAAGCACTATACCAAAGACAGCAGTAACAGTCTGGTGAGAGCACAGCATCCCTCACAACAGATGATCTGACTCAGCAAAGAAATTGGCTTTGCAGTACTTACCTCTTAGATCTGAAACATGGAACCAAGTTCTGATTTGTATGCTTCTCTGTGATACCTGCACACAAATGGTCCTTTGTGGCTTCAGAGTAATTCAGTTCAGCTTGACTGAGATAAATCAGCTTAGATCACATCTTATTTATTTGCATGGGCTGAGAGAAAGCAGAAAGGTGTCTGCTGCAGCTCAGTTGACATGAGCTATGTGTTGCCTCACTCCCAGTTATCAAAACATACTAAATATTACTGTATTTATATGTGATTTTCCGCTGCTAGATCTTTTCCCCCACTAACTTTTTGAGTTGCATTAAAATGTCTTTTAGAATAACTGCCTTGACATAGCAAGATTTGACTAATTGAAATATAATCACTTATTTTGCCTCCTCGATGAGTGCATTTGGTTTTGATTTACTAATATGAAAAAAAATTAACTGGAAAAAAGAGAAAAAAGAAGATGAAAACATTGTGAGGAGAGGCCCGGTTGCTGTTTTAACTTGGAGATGAAACTAGATGAAACTAGTAAGAAGGACATTCAGATGCTCTAAATAGGTCAAAGAAGACCTATTAGAGGTCTTCTATAGGTCCTCTATTCCTCTAATAGAGGAATGTTATTTTATACTGTCTGAATGCAAAACCTGAAGTACTTTCTGTAAAGTAAAACACAATCCATATATATAGATATGCACATATATATATATATGTCAGTACAGTTTCAGGTTATACCTTTGTATTCTGTGGAACTCATCGCCACAAGAAATTACTAATGCAAAAAATTATTTGCAGAAATGTTTACTGGATTTAGGCTAGCTTTGATAAAATTACAGGAATTATCTTCTTTGTGCTTTAAGTAAGAATCTGAGAACCTCACCTCTGGAGAAAATTTTTCCTACTGCAAAAATATCTTTTATTATCTGCACATTTTCCCTTCAGATATTTATAATTACTTTGAAACCACCAAATCACATGGACCACCGTTTTTTAAAGGTTGTTGGCAGATTCATTGTTCCTAAAATATTTAAATAACAAAGTCAGAGTCTATTGATGCTATGGGTCATGACAGCCAGTAAAATAATTCATTAAAATGTTTAGTAAGCTTGTGTGCAAGATGAAACTCTAGATGGAGCAGTTCCCTTTGCTTGAACTTGTTTTGCTGTGCTGATAATGATAACTTCACTAAGTTGGTAACTATTAAATGTATGACTGGCAGATATAAGATAACAAAATACTGTTGGAGAATTCAGATTTAGATGGAATTTCCTTAATAAGAAGTTTGTGTATTAATATAGGGGGAAAACCTGCAGTGAGGTCTCTTCTTCCTAAATTTCTGACAAAATAATGGTAGAAGTTATTTTATGAAATAACAAGAGTGGTTAGTGCAAGAACTATTTTCATATTTCTTATCAGCCTTCTTGAGTATGTATGATTTGCTATAATGGCAAAATAACATTCAGAAAAGAGGAATATGGAAAATGTCTAGCTAAATACTAGACTTACAGGAACTAAACTTCCGTGTCATGTGCCAGTGGCATAGGTGTTACCAGATTCATTTAAGGTGCCTCAAAGCTCTACTTCGTGCACTGTTGAGAGAGAAGCTACCTGCAGCCAATTTTCAGTCCTATCTCATGGGGAAAATGTAAGGAGTTGCCAATTGCCAGACTTTTCCTTCTAAGTCCTTATTCACAATCAAGATGGTCAGGATAATACCACAAGTTATCTCAGATAACTGTTACCACCACAACCAGCACACTCAGACACTTCGAGGTTTGAATACTAGCACTTTTTCCTCTTCTTCACTTCTCCATTTCTTTCTAGGACAACACATCTCCAAAGCATATTCCCAGAGAAGTAATCCAATTAATTTAGTTTTCATTCCCTACAAATATTTGTAACAGTCCAATCACTGCAAAATTAAAGATGCAAACTACATCAAAAAGCAAGACGAGTAAATTCCTTTGATCTGATTGCCTGTGTTCTCCGTGCAAATATGAAGTGAAAGGGCAGATTACCCTTAAGTTCCTTTTGCTAATTAAACTCCCTTCCCAGAAAATTAGATGCAAAAGAAAAGCTTTTTCATACCTGAGGTTCCCAAACTAGAGTGGATGCTTGAGGTATAATTGTACACATTAGCTTAACCCTCCACCCCTTCAGACTGAGACTTCAAGGAAAGCAGGACTTGGAATCCTGCCGTACCTTAATGGTCACTTCTTATTTTGAAACTAGCCTCAAGCTGCCAGAGTAAAATGATATCTGAGGTACAGGAAGGCTTGTTGATGGGAAGTTAAAAGAATATACAGTTCTTTGTATGCATAATACAAATAAACACTATGAAAAACAAGGGGCTTGTTCCAATATGTAAATATCTGCAGTTGAGAGAATGGCATTGATCACAGAAACACAGAATAGTCACAGTTGGGAAGGACCTCTGAGATCACTGACCCCAACCATACACACACTCAACAAACAAAAAGCCAAAAACCCTAAAAATAATCATAAAAAACCCCAACCAACCAACCAACCACCAACAACAACAACAAAACACACAAAACCCCCCACAGTTTTGTATATAGTTCTTGCTTTTCATTTTTATCTCTGTCTTCAGCCCTTTTTACAACTGTTATCACTGGACAGTTTTTCTTGATGGAAACAAAAAGAGATCACTAAATTACAGGCATTTAAGGATTTCTAAAAATCCGATATAACAGTTTGTTCCTTTCTGTAGTCCCTCTAGATCTTCTTCATATGTAATCCTAACAAAGATTGCAATGGTATAATAAACCTGGAAGAAACTTCAAGACTCATGTATTCTATCAGACTGCATTTCAATTTTTCTCATAAGGAATTGTAAATGTATCTTTAATGTAGCATTGACTTTCTTCAATAATTTTGCCTCACAACTTCTTAAGGAAAATTGCTTTGCTTCATAATTTTTGCAAAAAAATCTCCAAATATTTAATGTATTTCTTCTTGTGTGCATTTTGCATGATCTCTTCCCCCATATTTAACAATTCCCATCTTCCTTCTGTCCCAGTCTTTCAAATTATATGTATTCTTTATATTGTTCCTTCTTAATTTTTTCTATATATATAAATTAAAAACTATAAAAACTTGACTGTTTAAAAGTCAAAAAAACCCAAACACCTTTCTAATGTGTCAAATGAGAAGGTACTGTAGAATGAGCATTAATGATGTAGTAATATTCTTCACTGACGTTTTAAGTAAATTGGCTTTCATTCCATCCTGCCTGACAGCACAATACAGGCATGAGTTCATAGTCTGTTAATAAATGTCCTTCCAAGATTTTTCTGCCAAACTGCCTATTCAGGGGAAGAATAGGACTTGCTAGGGGCAAGGTGAAGAAATTCCACATTAAACTTGGAGAGACAAGATGCTGAAATATGATGCTTTGAGAGAAAGCAATTCATGGGATACTTTGTTTGCCAATGATTGGATGTCTGAGTCAACAGAAATATTCTCTATCTCTCTCCTAATCTAGATGAGTTGTGTCATTATAGATGAATAAACTATGTAACCTGACTTTATGATTTTGTCACACACTGTTATTACACATTCACATGCAAGTAAAGTGGGGTAAATTTTCTAATTGGGAATTTCAAAATCAATATTCTACAAAAGGAGCTGTGTTAACAAATGAATATGTGTGATTGTCAGAAAGCAAAGTTATGCCTGGAAGAGCTTAGAAATCACAAAGGAAAGCAATAATTTAATTTCTGTTTTGTATCATGTAGCAAGACAAGCACTGCACTGTATCAATTTAGTTGTGATCAGAACAAGGCAAAAGATGAGAAAGATGCATGTGTTTTAATGAAAGGTTATGAAGTACTGGAACATACACTCTAGGGTAAATTAATAGAGTATTTTTCTCAGAACACTGTACCTAACATCAGGCCAATCACGATACACACTGTAAAATTACTGGCCAATTTCTTTGGAAACAAGTCACAGTTTTGCCAGTAACTTCATTGGGATCGAGAGGGATGTCTTCACTGATTTTAAATATACTTCACAGATGTAAAGATTCAGTTTTCTAGTGAAGGTTCCAATTTCATACAAAGTCTTTGAGATTTAAAATATTTTCCTGAAGGGGAATCTAGTTTCATCTTTTTATTTTGGGGCTCGCAGAATCCTCTAAATAATCACTTCATGGAACATATTGTAGTACTCTCTAAAAATGAGGCCTGACCATTAAGAATAGGCCCTTTTTTTTTTTTTTGGTTGCTGTGTTTTCTCTGTGAATCTTTATTGCTCCCAACACCAAAGTGTATATTGGACTTCTCAAGGACAAATCATACAAAGAACAGCAGCACTGATAATTTGAGGGCTATGGATAAGAATTCCCAAATCCAAGCAACCTTCTAAAAAAAGTCTCACAAAACTTTCTCAGTAATTCTAACACAAAGCACATACAACGTATTCTAAAAAACCCATATGAGCTCCTTGGGGCCATATTATGGTAGAAAGAGTCTAGATGTGTTATCTCAGCAAGAGCAGGCATCATTCAAAGCAAGAAGGTAAAATATGTCATAAACAAACCTCAGTTTTTGTGCCTTCCTGGGTCTGAATCTGTGGTTAACAATTCCAAGTTCTTTCAAGCTGTGGTGTTACAAAAAGAAAGTGAAATGATGGGGGTTTTGTGGTTTTCCTTTTAGGGAAATAAAGGAATCTCCCTGCGATAGATTTCTTATAAGTGCACAAGACATCCCATTAAAGTTATTCTATATGATTGTGTGTCCCAAAGTGAAAACTATGTGTACATAGGTTTTCACAAGAATGTTCATACTTGTCAACATACCATTAGATGTTTGAAGTCTCTCATGGGAATCTTAAGTCCTACTATCCTATGTTAAACAGACTCTGCCAGTGTCCATCTTAAGAAACATGACTGAAGGAACATGACTGAACATGACGTTTAAGATGGCAGTGGTCCTTACTTAAGTGGTCCTTACTGGAGACAGGGATTAGTCCTATGACTTCTGCTAGCTTGAGCACTGATTATTCCCAAGCATTTGCCTTGTTTTGGCCACAAAAGCCCAGTGTCCATAAGTGTACATAAGTTTTCACAAGAATGTTCATACTTGTCAACATACCATTAGATGTTTGAAGTCTCTCATGGGAATCTTAAGTCCTACTATCCTATGTTAAACAGATTCTGCCAGTGTCCATCTTAAGAAACATGACTGAAGGAACATGACTGAACATGACGTTTAAGATGGCAGTGGTCCTTACTTAAGTGGTCCTTACTGGAGACAGGGATTAGTCCTATGACTTCTGCTAGCTTGAGCACTGATTATTCCCAAGCATTTGCCTTGTTTTGGCCACAAAAGCCCAGTGTCTGCATACGGAGAAGTATTGTGACAGATGAGTAGTTAGTGTTTTCTCTGTTAGATGTCAGCAACAGTTTCTACCTGATCATTACATGCAATGTTTTCCAAACAGTAGGCAAAATATTGCCTCTGCAGATTTTAATGGCAAAATTCATCTGACTTTATAGGGCTCAGGATTTCATTTAGTGCCTCTGTATTTTAAAACTCAGAATTTGCCAGAGGCACACAGTCCTTCAGAGATAAATAATTCTTAAAAAGCAGACTGAGAAAAACCCATTGCTTTCCTAGCAACTAAAAATCTTCCACTGCAATGAGTACAAGAGCAAATAATCTTTCTCACTCTATCTCAAGGGGATTTATTGTGTATATGAACTGTAATCTCTCATTGGATCAAAACAATATATTTGTTGCATTCAGGCAAGAGCCACTACTCTTGTTTATGCAACTGGATGATCTGTAAAAAGTATTGTGTTGAACTTTAAAGTTGCTGATAGCTCCAATTCCCACCACTGAAGGTTCACTTCATCGGGGAGATGAATGTTTTGTTCTGCTCTTAGTGAAAAGATATTTGCTTCTAGTTAATTTCTCCAATTTAACTACAAAAAATATTAAAGTTATCAAAAACAATGTAATAATGTATTAATGAGTTTAAAAAGGCACCATTAAGCTTAATAGCTCATTGTGTAAATTCAGTTCTCCTGTCACTGGCCCCAGGTATTCAAGACCCAAGGCACTGACAGTGTTTAGAACATCCTGTGGTAGTTCCTTAGGTAGGTTATATATCCTGATAGCGTGGAGAAGGGAGTATGAACTTATATCCCAATAAAAATTTTGCTTTCAGGTGACGCATAAAGGATTGTCTAGTTGGAGCTTTAGTGCCATTTTTCAATACACACTTTTGGTATGCAAATATAGTTAAAGAGGACTAAATACTTCCTCCTCATTCATCTTGAAATACCAATATAACATCTGAAAAAAAAGCAAAAGGAAAGAGACTTCATTCTTCTAAAAATTTAAATGTCCTCAGTGAGGAGCAAAAGTACTGGAATTAGATTAATTATATTATTCATAAAATCATCAACCACTTCTTTCATATATATATGTATATATGTACACACATTAATTAATGTCTAATCAGAAAGTGTCTCTCTCTGACTCATATGTACATAGAAGGTATCAGACTCTATATCTGGAGTGACAGAGGTTGAATAGAGGAAAGATTGTAAAAATTGGCAATGTCATTATTTTCTGTATGCGTATGTACAAGACGTATGAGGGGAAAGGTGTTGAACAGTCACATCTCTCTCATACTTTATAATCTGTGATTCAAACAAGTTGATCTTACAGTATTCAAGTGGGTTGTGGTCTGGTATTTTTCCTGGTTTTTCTTTGGTTGGTTGGTTGGTTTTTGTGGGTTTGTTTGTTTGTTTGTTGGTGGTGGTTTTTTTGATTGGTTTGTTTTTTTGTATTAGTAACATAGTATCATTCATTACTTATTTTTAAAATGTCCAGTATACTATAAAACCAGTTAGAGTCTAAAATCGGTTCCAATTACTACATCTTTTATCTATTAGGTTCTGCCTCTAAGGTAGAAAAATCTTAATTTTTTTTCCTTACTGTATGCTGGCTGGCTATTACTTCATAAGTTTTGAGCCCACAGCAAGGTAAATACAATCAGCTTCGCATGAAAACTACTGTTTTCTATAATACTGTGTCTTAGTAGTCCACTTAGGTTTCTTTTTTGTAAACAGAATCATGCAAAGTGGGATTGTGAATGCAGAAGAAAGTACATTTTGCTGCCCTCTTTGACTATGGTAGCATAGATTATTTTTTTTAATAATTTTTATTTTCATGCAATAAATATGAATTTGGTCCTTGAACTGATGTTGACTTTGGTTTGTTTCCAAATTACTCATTACTGTCATGCATAAAAATTCATCAACTAAGGAAAAATAAATAATGGTGCATCAATAAACCTATCAATTTTCACATAAATATTTTTGCTTCATTTAATGTTAAAATCTTTGTGGTGTATACTTAGGCACATAGCACAAGAGCTTCCCAATTAACTTTGTATCACATTTTGAGATGTGAGTCTTTTTTTGTAGGAAATACAACCACTTTACATTTCTTGGTTTCCCCTCAACAATTTCAGTTTCTTCTAACTTGTGAGTTTATTCTTACGAACAAAATCAGAAATCAGAAAATACATTATTTTTTTTTTCACTTGACGCACTCTGACTCATCAAGTCAAAACAAAACAAAAGGAAAATCATCATTAAAACATGATGATTTGGGGGGGAAATGGAATCATTCACATGTCTTTGGGTGAATACAGCTGATGTTAGTTTCTTCAACTATAATCCACAACATCAAGTAGTCCTTAAAGACCCTGAAGGCAGGTGGTTTCCTAAATGCCCGGATTGTCATAATACCGGTTTTGAATTCTATTACTGATTTCAATCAGGCTCAGTTTCAGGAAATCTGAGAAGCATTGAAACATATGTGCCTACATTGTTGTCTTTCCTCCTTACCCCCTGCCTCTTCCTTTTATTGTCTTCTCCCCACAACCTTTTCTTCATTTCTCTCGACTTCATTCAGCTTTCTCATGCTGGCATCCATAATGAATAAATTTGCTGGTATAGCTAGGAATATATTACTGTTGAATATCCCCTGAGACAAAGTTCCATCAAAATTTCTTAGCAGTGACAGATGTCCACTCTGAGATGCAAAACTGCTTAACTCAGTCTTCCCTTTCCTATCCAGTTTTGTGATATGTGAATGAAAATGGAAGTGAGAGGATGACAACAATTTGCCTCTAAGCTACAAACCCTTTAGGTGTTCAAATTATTCTGATTGTCATTAAGGTTTCTGGAAGTTTAGCTATTCCTTGTGTTCTAGCATCCACCAACCAGGAAAAATAAGGCCAGCTTGAATAACTTCATTGTTTAAACTGCTTTCCAAAATTAATACTCTTAGAATATTCTTTCAAAAAAGGGAAGGATATGGGACATAAATCTCTCAAACTATATGAATATTTCCTGGTTCACTCACATTCAGACACCCAAACAGTGCAATGCCAGCATTTTGTCTAGTGATGGATCCAGTTATTTGCCCCAAGATTTTTCTTTAAGATAGAAAAGTTCTTCTGCTTTAAAACCACTAAATCACATCATTAAAAATTTGGCCATCACTTCTACAGACAGAATATTTCAAGTGCAACCCAAATATCAATATAGCTGTTGCCATTGGCAAGGCACTTGTGATAGTGTTCATGAATTCTTGCATGACTTCTGCCAAGAAAGCAAGAGTGGATGTACCTTTATATTCTCAGCTCCTTTACAATTGCTGTTTGTGCTAGCTTGTCTGCATTAGGTGCACATGAAATTCACCAGTTTAGCAGCAAATGTGACTAGGATGGACTTCTTAATGAGCTACTCATCCTAAAACAACCAATGACTGGAGACTATTTCAGGCACCAGCTTCCCAGTATGCATCCACTGATGCCTTCATAGAAGGATCAGCACTCACCTATGCAAGGAACTACTTATACCTTGCTTAGAAATGGAGATAGATATATGAAAGCCTGTTTTAACAAAAATCACTGAAAGACATGGTCAAACCTGCAAATCTGTCATCTGACCCCGTGCCACTGCTTAGTAAATCTGAGCACTTTTCATTAGATGGAAGGGAGGGTGTCACAACCCACAAGGTGGGTGCAGCACTGTCACATCTTACAAAGTGGCTACAGCTAACCAGATGTGGGTCACAAACCAAGTATCAACCCGCAGAGTGAATACGGCATTATGTCCCACTGAGTGGGCACGGGTTGAGTTCCGCAGAGTGGGGGTGACCCAGGGAGATTCTGACTGGACCCCCTTGCTTTCTAAACGCCTTCAGAGAGGAGCTTAGGTATGGCTGGGCCCAATTCTCATCCTCCTCTAATTAATCTCTTTTAACAACCCATTCGATGAGATCAAGTTTGGGAATTCTCTGTGCAGTACTGTAGGGGTAAGGCTACCCAGGAGGTTTGTATAAAAACACAGTTTATTTAAAAGTGAGTGAGATTATAAAACATGTCAGATTAAAACTAGCAGGATTAGAAATGATGGTACTTTCAAAGCAATGGGTAACAATTTATCAAAACTTAACAAAGTTGTCAAAACAACAGGTTAAAACTTAAAAACTTAATAAAGCAACGGGCAGTGAAACTTAACTAAGTTAGAAACTATGTTACCCACGTGTGCCCAGATAAGGTTAGAAACAGACACAGAGAGAGAGAGAAAGAGAAAGCTTATTTCCACCCATGGATCCAGCCATGATCTTGGTAGGAAGCTGTGGTTCTTGGATGGCAAGCACACATCCAGCATTTCAAGTATGCATCTTTTATGCCAAATGGCCCCCACCTTTTCAGGGGGGGCTCTGGCATATCTTGCACAGTGAGGTGTTCACTTGGGCCCCTCCAGATGGGATGACACAGCAATAACCCTTATTTCTGCTCATGCCCCCTCTCCAGTGGCTTTACCTGGGGCACACACAAGATGTCACTCTGCCTCCGCAGGGTGCAGCTTGCCTGCCCCTGTCCCTTATCAAATAAGGACGGTGTCCTGCCTGTCAGTGTAGACATCAAAAGAGCTCCCCTTGCAAGGACAGTGTTGAGCTTATCAGGATGGCCACTAAAGAAGGGATTGAGAGAAGAGAGTCCAGATGGTCTATGAATGAGGCTTGCACCCGAGCACAATGTCCATTTTGTCAGGCAGCAGTTTTGAGACAAATATTCTTTTCAAGATTCTCTGGAGAGTGACAAAATCAGAAGTTTTGCCACTTTTTGCTGTGCACAAACTACATAAAAACTGGTCATTTTTTATAATATTTTTTTCCAGATATGAAAAGCAACTGCATACCGTCAGGCTGAAGTATCTTATTTTATCTCAAGACAGCGAAGCAAAGAGCCAGTCTCCAGAGAAAGCAAAGTACCAATATGTCTTTTACTCTTCTACAGAGACTGTGTCATAATGGAAAGAAAAATCCTCTTCCACTGAAGTAATGCCTCTCTCTTTAAAAAAGCATTTCTGGGAAAGTAGACAAGACTGCTGAAACATCCATCATCCATACATCCCCCCTGCAAAATACATGCCCCTTCACCCAGCTCCCACCCCCAGTTTTTCTCTTTATTCAAAGTCCAACATGGGGTGTAAACTGGAATGAAAATGCTATGTGTATTCTACATATATCTTATGAAAAGTTCTGCATTCCTCACACGTAGAATACTGTTGATTACAACATGCTATGTACTGGGTTCAAAGTGAAGTTTGTGCCTTTGTTCTCTTGCCAGTACCTTTACTCTATTCCAGAAGACTACTGCATCCTTCTTTGCTACTGCAGATCTTGAACATGCTTTCTAAATTTGAGCTTGACAAAAAAATATATTAATTCAAAAAAATCAAAAGAGAGTAAGACACCTTCAAGAGAATTGTTCTAGGCTTACAGTACTGAGGAGACACACACAAAAAAACCAAACCAAAACCATGAGTTCTTGTACTGGTTGCAGTAAAGACAGTCTAAAATACAGTCCCACAGACCAACTTTGTGCAAGCAACTTTGTCCTTCACCCTACAGCCCTGTGCCATTAATTCAGCTCATACTTTGCACAGGTGTTTATGTAACTGATACACTGGGAAAATTCCAACTCAAATTGATTCAGCTCAAAGATCTCCTAACCACACTTCCATCAGCATGGTGGGGTGGTCTAGATCCATAGCAAAAGGCCAGTTCAGGAAATTCTGCAGGCTTTCTCTAACCTCCAAATACCATGTTCCTTAGCACTGGTCTGTATCAACTAATCCATTGTTAGTAATGAATTTTCTGTTAGGAAAAATATTGCACTCCTGATGCAAGCAGGGTAAAAGTCTGAGTGTCTGTCTTGATTTTTCTTCTTCCTGTGGTTTGCACAGAAAACACATCTCCAATTGTTTTACTGGAAGCTAAGTTAGTTCAACCAGTTGCCACTAGATAATTTAAGAGTGCTTGAGGAGATATTTAAGTCCCAGTTTTTCCAAAACACTACCCTACAAGGTTGCAAATAATAATATAAAGACATAAAATCAGGTAATGTAGTAAAGGTATTTATTTGCCACTGTAAAAGCTAAATGCTGAATCATTTCTTTGATGCAAAATAAAAAAAATATTTGGGAAAATTTATTTCTTGGCAAAGTTACCTACATTCATTTGAAACAAAGGATCATTTAAGAGCAAAATAAAAGAATCTGCAGTGCACACAGCCATTGAGAGTCTTTGGCTGTAAATTTTCCTCCCTTTTCTCTGTGGAAGCACATGTCTTTCCCTGCTGTTCATCAGCCCTGATTTTGATGGGGTGATTTTTAGTCAGCTGTCTCTATCATTTTGGCACAGACAAAAATCCTTTAAAAAATGTTACACTTCATCAAAGTGTATCATGAGACTTCACGGTCATTATCTCAATGGCTGCTCTGATGTGCTACAATTGGCAGGGCCACAGACGGTGGGGGGTGTACTAGAAGAAAGCCAGTGTTTCATGTGGAAAGCTGGCAAGCCCCTCCAAGCTTCTGTCAACAACTCAGCAGCCTGATCCAATGCCCTGAGTGCTGATTATGCCCTTGTTTCTGTAGGAAGTAAACAAGAAAATGAATTCCACAGCACAACACAGCCTCTTTGTATCTTCAAAATGGTGTGGCTGGAAGCCAGCCAGCCTCGTCGAAAGTTTGGCCATTTGTGTCATCAGGGCCCTGGTACTGATGGAGGCTTTGATTACAGCTTGGAACCAGCTCCGAGACCTTTCATGGACAGCCACTCAGCAAATAAAGGCATCGATAGGTTGTTGGTTCAATTTAGCCATAAGGGTGCAGAGCAAGGCTCTTTTGAAAAGACTAATGGATTAGCTACACAACCAGTCCCACTGTAAGGCCTTGTTTCTCAAGTAACTTCATGACTGCTTTCCAGCTTGGCAGGGACTCTCTTCCTCTAAAGCTAGCTCCAGTGCGTTCTTGTTATCAATAGTGCAGCTCAAAGGATTAGACACAAAAAGCTTTACAATTTAATGAAAACAGCTGTTGAAACAACAATTAAGGCAAACAATAGTTTGCATGAAAAACTATTAATTATGCAAAGTTATGCAGAAAGCAGAATACTCTTTTATTCATAACTGCCTAATGTGATTGACAGAAAGTTAGACACCTTCTCGGCTGTTGTCAGCAAGTGGTGTCGCTTATAATAATATGTACCATTTTTTATTTTGTTAACACTTGAGCAGACAATGGTTTAAAGCCTGTCAATTCTCTGTGGCATGGCTGCAGCAGAACAAGTAAAACAGTAATCTAATGAGCTAATATTTCATGTTGAGGCAGTGCTGAGCTCTGAAGTTTACTGCATTGCTGTACTAGAAACAATGCTTTATGCAAGCAGTAAGCCATATTGCTATTTAAATGTATTCCTCCGCTTTGTACCCCGCCGCCCTTTACACAGTCTCTTCTAGCATGGGCCTTTGTGGAGCTTTCTTAAAGGCAGGCACTTGGCCAAATCACTCACCACAGGTTGCTTCAACAGTATCCACTTAATGCCCTCTTCTTCTTTCACTGAACAGTTAGCCCCCT
This sequence comes from Florisuga fusca, assembly GCA_038090715.1. Classification (NCBI taxonomy): domain Eukaryota; kingdom Metazoa; phylum Chordata; class Aves; order Apodiformes; family Trochilidae; genus Florisuga; species Florisuga fusca. The sequence goes on from JAAWXA010000012.1 coordinate 20,235,626, forward strand.
ACCTTCTTGTCTCCCTTCACTCTCAGAAATTCATTGCTTCTCTATTTGCTTTCTCCACCCTTGACTAGTGGCGCTGAGAATTGACTTACAGTCTTTTGAATACAGTATGTTCCACATCTTGGTTCCTTACAGCACCTTGAGCCATTGTACCAAGAACTCCCATTTAAAATGTTATTAACTCTGCTGATATAAACACTCTCTTATGCCCCCAACTACTGTTTATTTCAGACTGCCAGTTAATTGGCATGCTCTAACACCCTTATTAAGCCAACCTGAAAATATTGCTTCAGAATACCTTGGGAATTTAACTAATTTCATGTTAGAATGTAATAAGTAAGATCTGACACTCTTTCATATCTTCAGTAATTCATTAGATGACTGTAACTCCTTCCAGTGACTGGATGAAAGCTTTATTAGTCATTGGGTCTTTACTCTAAACATGTCACCAGAATCTAGTACAGTATCAGCACTAAAGTGCAATTGACTTTGTAACTAAATGGACTTTCAATGATGTCCCGAAATTGCAGTTTTGGAAATCTACTTTAAAAATTCCTTCTATACAGGATTATAATTTTATTCAAATATTCATTTTTGTTACCTTGAGCAATTTTAATTTAGCAACAGAAATATATATAGTAGTGGCATAAAAGAAAGCAAAATAAAATAAAGTTAAATAAAATAAAATAAAATAAAACAACCTCTACTGGATCAGCTCCTCAAATGACACAGGTGAAGTTGTATAAAATTATGTTATTTAGACCCAATATTTAAATCAATGTCCTGTAAATCTACTTCCTTCTAAAATCCACCTCAGAAACTTGCTTTACTCCATGACTTGAGCTGTAAAATATTTTGCTTTTTTTTTTTTTTTTTTCCACTCAGTTTCATAAAGAGAGGAGTTGATTTATCCATGCTGGCTAACTCTTTAAGATTGGTTTTTCTACCGCCAGTGTGTCCCTAGCAGCCTGAAAAATTTCATTAGCAGATTTGTTGGCAATAATCCAGTTAATGTATATTTGCCTAAAATCTCAAAAATATCTTTATTATGAAAAAATGCAAACTCGTTTTCCAATGGTAAGTTAGGCAGAAAGCAAACATCCTATACAGCAAGTTGCAATTTATATTTTTCACTGGAGGCTTCTAAACATCTGAAATTTGAAAGCAATTACACCAATTATCCAGATGTGATTTTAAAAATCTTTTTTTATTATTATTATTTATTATTATTATTTTAATTTTTATTTTGTAGCAGTTCTTATTCAGCGGTACTTCTTATAGCTGTCATGCTGGCACAGCTCTCCCATCTCTTCATTAGTCATTCAGCTCATGAAGCTTAATTGGACAAGGCTAGAGCAAATTTGACAAACATCACAGCAGCAGAAAAAGCAATCACTCTTTCAAGATGAAAATTTGTTTGATGTCTTACTGTGTAACTCATTTACTCCACTTGGGCATCATGTGACCTGAATGTTAATCAGCCATTGATTGGCTTCTCTCCGTGGACAGTCACGTGGCAAGAATATTAATGTGCTGGGACCCGTAGTGGCACTGGTAGGCAACCTTTGGATTGGATGCCAGGTTAAGATAGGGAGATAAGTGGGTGCTTGATGAACACTTGACAGAACTTCACAGAAAATTAAGGCCCTAAAATAGCATGGAAAAGTCTTGTCAAATCAAGCATGATTATCATTGAATGCTTAAGGAATTCATCATCTGCATGAAATTGATACACTTTAGCACCAGCAGGCCCTGCAGTCAGCAGGGACTCATCAGACTTTTATTTATATGTGTTCACCAAATCACATTAATTCTGAGAGCTAAAACATGCTAAAGATGAAGGTTATTTTCTGTTCAATCTAATTTATCTATGACGATAATCATCACTAATAATATGTCAAATTAGATTGCAGTCATTTTATGCATGCATGCTGATTTAGAAAATAGTGTTAAACCATCCCATAGTAATTAACAATCGGTAAAGGTGTGCAGAGCCTGAAGTCAGCAGCCTATCTAGATGGAAAATTACATTTTATAGAAGGGATTTAGAGACCTAATTCTGAATATAAATTATAACCTGTAGAAGTAGACTTATATTTTTTATTACATTATTAGGGCTAATAATCATTGAGGGAAGCCTGTACCTCTCTCCAAATTATTTTCATCCAAGTTCTGCTCCTATGTAAGTGGAAAGGAGTTATATTAGGACTTGATATGAACCAACAATTGATAATTTGTTCTTCATATTTGCCTTTTTCTTCTTCTGTGGCTTAATTTTCTAATAATTTACCAATATCTTCTAGCTTTTAGTACAGAATTAGCTAGGTTCTGTAAGTACATATACATGAGTCTATTCACTATGAAAGCATTAACAGCAGCAGTGGTACTGTGATTACGTGTATTATAACAACACACATTCCATAATGTCTGCCACTGTTATTAATTTAATACATTCAGATCTTGATGCAGTGCTGGGGGAAGGGGTGTTCATTCTTGAGCTTTGCTCTCGTTTTTTCTTTTAGATGAAAGAAAGATCAGAAACAGTGCAGATTAACCCACCCAGAATCCTCTATTCTTAGGGAATCAAAGCAAAAACTGCTTCTGCTGAAACACTCTTAATAGCAGTTCTTTTTTCACAGTAGGTATTTCATGGTACTGATTGCTTTAGAAATACTTTCACAGTCTCTTGACTTAGAAAGTATTACTGTACTACAAAATGCTTGGTTTTAAACTGTCTGCTTGGTACTGAAGTTTTAAGGGAGCATTTACCCTTTTTGGCTAGTTTGGTTACAAGGATTCACACACACACATACACATCCAAAATCATGCCTTGGATTATGGAATTTCTTTTTTAAAATAGGAGGAAAATAATCTGTTGTTTCTTATTTCCCTCCCCTAATCTCTTGTGATCCTGGTACTGCTTCTCTCCCTCTCTGGAGACCCTCTTTATTGATTAAATGAATCTGCTCAAAAGGCTGGTTCCCAGGCTCTTTGATCTAATCCGATCTGATCTTATCCGATCACTTCAGCAGGACATTGGGGAATTAACAATAAGCAGCTTTACCACAAGTGTTTAATAACTCAACACAATCTCCTTATGGCTCCGAGCTGCTCATGTTCTCATCCAGTCAACAGCTCATGGTGTAACAGATTGGACATCCCTCTGAACCTGAGGAATTTTCATGCACTGTGAAACTAATCACTTCAAGTTCCTTCATAAATCACACAAAGCAGATTTCAGCATCTTAACAAATTGAAAAAAAAAAAAAAAAAAAAAAAAAAAAGGAATGGGGGGAGGAATTAATCCACTGAGCTAAAAACCGGGACAGGGCACGAGGAGAGGAGGTATAATCTAAATTCTGTCATCTTATTTAATGTGTTTCTCATCTGCTTAACTTTCACAAGCATAAAATAATTCAGGCAGGCTAAAGCTTTACAACCCTTCAAGCCCACACTGACCTTAATTTTTTTTCCCCTGTACGACAGGAAACGTGGTTTCTATAGCAGTTTTGTTATTTTTGTTCCTGTAACAACCCTTAAGTTTGCTGGTGGCATGCAATTAGGCAGGTAACATACGACCTAGAGTGGCAAGGCATTTTGGCTTCCTGTTGCATATATTTACTAGAAGTGAATGGATGAGCAGGGCAGATGCCTTGATGCTGACAGGAGAAACAAGGTACTTTTTTTTAGAATTCAGGAGCAATAACATCTTCAGGATAGATCCAGTGTGAGATCTGTTTAATCTTTAGACCTTGTCATGTTATATCCTTCCAGAGGAATAGAGTTTTATTTCCAGTCTCCGAGCATCAGAAGAAGGATCAAAGCTGTTGATATTTAGGCTGTGTCTGGCCATCATCTCCCAAAAAACAAATAGATATCTGAGTCGGTGTAGGAGATAAGGAAAGAAAAGGGATGATTCAACAGAGAACATCATCCTTGAAGAAAGGTTCACTAACTATTAGAGGTGGAAGCCAGGCTTTTTAGACCCATGAGAGAGGCATTTACAAAATCTGTCAGTTTCACTGTATAGCCAGCTCATGTGGCCAAAGCCTCTGGGATTCAACCGAACAAGTTAAAAATCATCAGAAATCTCAAAATGAGATAAATTAAGTCCTTTTACACAGTTGTGAGGACTCCTAGAGGGTCAAAAAATTGTATTAACAATGCAAATGGTAATATCAGTCTAGGTTCACCTCAAAGATTTATGAAACTGATCTTAATAAAGTTTTTTTGAATCTTAGAAAGATATGAAATATATGTTTTCTGCCAACATATTTATCAAGTTATAAAGCCTGGTTTTGTAATGCAGATTCTAAATAATATAATTTTTAAATCTAGCCATTAATTTAGCACTTGCTTTGGAAAGCAGTCATCTGCTGTCAGAAGTTTCCTTGCAGGACCCCTTACAACCAGAGATTACTCTACAGTGGGGCTTGTAACTAAGAATGGATGCCTAGCCAAGGTCCCATAAAGTGTATGAATTTGGTCAAATCTTAGATCAGTAAGAACTTATAAAATTATTGAAGCTGCAAATCATTTTCAAATACATCTTTAAAATGCAATTTTTCAATTCAAAGAGACTTGTGGAATTCAAATGCAATTTAATTATTTTCTTACTACTCTGGTAGTTTTGGTGTTAGTGGATAAGGGAAGAGCAACTGACGTCATCTACCTGAATTTCTTCTAGGTATTTTACATGGTCCTGCATGACATCATTGTTTCTAAATTGGAGAGACATGGACCTGATGGGTGGACCACTCAGCTAGTCACACTCAAAGACTTGTAAACTTGTGATGTCCAAATGGAGTGATGTTGCTATTGGGACTGGTGTTGTTTAAAACTTTTGTCAGTGAGATGGATAATCGATTGTATCCTCAGCAAGTTTGTCGATGACACGAAGCTGTGTGATATGGTCAATATACTGGAGGGAAGGGAAGCCAGCCAGAGGGATCTTAAGGCTCTTGAGAGGTGGGTCCATGCCAACCTCATGAAGTTCAGTAAGGCCACAGGCAAAGTTCTGCACTTCAGTTGAGACAATCACAAGCAGAAACAGAGTTTAGGCAGAGAATGGACTAAGAGCAGCCCTGAGGAGAAGGACCTTGAAGTTTGGTTGAGGAGAAGCTCATCATGAACCAGCAATGTGTGCTTGCAGCCTAGAAAGCCAATCATATTCTTGGCTACATCAAAAGAAGCATGGCCAACAGGTCAAGAGAGGTGATTTTCCCCTTCTACTTCGCTCTTGTGAGAGTGTAGCTGAAGGACTGTGTCCAGTTCTGGAGCCCCCAACACAGGAAGGACATGGAGCTCTTGGAGAGAGTCCAGAGGAAGACCACAAAGACGACCAGAGGGCTGGAGCACCTCTTCTATAAAGACAGGATGATAGATCTGAGGTTATTCATCCTGGAGAAGAGAAGACTCTGGGGAGACCCTATAGCAGCCTTCCAGTACCTGCAGAAAAGCTGGGGAGAGACTTTTCTAAGGGCCTGTAGTGACAGAACAAGGAAAAATTATTTTATACTGGAAGAGGGCGCGTTTTGTTTAGACATTAGGTAGAAACTCTAGACTGTGAGGGTGATGAGGCACAGGAACAGGTTTCCGAGGGAAGCTGTGGTTAAACCTCCTTGGAAATGGTCAAGGCCAGATTGCATGGGGTGTTGGACAACCTCATCTAGTGGAACATGTTGGAGAGTGTGGAACAAGATTATCTTCAAGGCTCCTTCCAACTCAAACCATTCTATGATTCTATGATAAACACAGTGTTCTTTCGTATATAGGTTTGCTTTACAATTATGAACAATGCTTTTTGTCTGGCTCATGTCATATGACCACCATGAACATTAAATTGCTTTTTTCTTCCTCGGTAGCAATCACCAATCACCACTTCTTTTTTTCATCTGTATTTACTTGACTTTGATGTTATCCAGTGGTGATGGCAAAGTCATGGAAAACTTTGCTGAGTTATGATGTGTTGGTTGTTTGAAAACCAGCCACAGAAACTAAAAAATATTATATGTTCATTGTGAATGATCACTGGAAACCAGGCCAAGGAAGAAATGAAACACAACATCCCTTCTTAAATGAATTTCCATGGAGATATTTTCCTAGCAATGAAGCAATATTTATAGAACTACTATACTATGCAGATATTACAAGAGGGGATTAATTCTGTCGCTGTTGTGCTTAGAGTCCCTGGGATTTAATGTGGATTTATAGCATTTACACCTAAATATTTTCCAAAAATTCTGTCCTATTTGGAGACTGCATTTTTGAAATGCCACTGAATTAATAAAGCTGACTTATGTAAGTGGACATAAGAAAAACTTTTTTCACTCTCCCTACTCATAAAATTAGCCACAAAAAAGCCACTGAACTTGGAAAATAAGTCTGGAAAATACAGTTATATGGCTGACATTTTGGAGCTTCTGTGACACTGGCTGAGAATTTCCTAACAAAACAGTGTTTTTTCAGAGACTTGTTTGATTAAGGCTTTGTTGTGTTGCACAAGGCAGAAAAGTTCATTTTTATGAACTTTTGAAGAAATACTGTCAGAATTCCTTTGGAAAGCTGTTTCTTCTCCTGCTGTCTCACCTGATGCGGTTCTTTAAAGCCTAAAATCCAATGAGTTTCATCAGTATACCTGTTGTACAATTCACTCCTTAGGTGTTGAACTACAGCTCTAAAGAGTTTGATTTGTGAACCTCATACAGTTGTGAAACCAGTGTATGGAATCTTGAGAAAAGCCAGTAGCTTAGCAGGAATCTTGGGGAACTCAAGTATGAGGACTTGAACTGATGTTCACATGACTTTGATGGTTCCTTACAGAGCTCAACACCAAACCTCTTCCGCTTTGATATTTTCTACACAGAATATTTTGATTAACTCAGAACTAGTATAATTTTTATGGGTGATTTTCCCACCTATGTTTGGGGTTTTTTTAAACATCTATTTTACATTCCATATATTGAACTCTGAGTGGTCATTGTTTAAGGTTTTTTTGTTTTCCAAATTTTCCCGCAAAACAGAAATGCTGACTTTTTTGACACTATGTAGCTATTGGATCCAGAGTGCCTGTGTGGTTATGTCATTTTGACATCTTTCAGAATTATAGCACTCATATGTTGTTTGATATTCCCATACAGAACAATAATGGGAATGGATGTTTTCCTATAGCTGTTTTTCCTCTTGGCTTACTATAAGTGAGATGAAATATGATCCAGAATTTTGCCTTTACATGAGGGCCAAATGTTACTTGGAACCATACACTTTGAAGCCACAGCAAGGCTAAAGACATCAACCTCTGTTGAAATCTGACCTATAAAGAAAGTTGCACCAGGGTCCTTAGCTTCACAGGCTGACATGAAGATATCAAACACACGGTACTTATAAAGCTGGTCTACCAGAGGATGTGGAGACAAGCTAAAGGTTTAGACCTCTATATTTATCATTCCCATTGCTCAGTCTGAGTATATCTAAAAGATATATGCCAGGATAAGGAGCACAACTGACGGCCAGCACCTCTGGAACAATGACCCTTTAAAGCCTAGTAGTCATTACAGAATTGCTTTTTCTATGAAGCAGGTTAAGAATATATAAGGAAATTGAAGGTCTTCACAGTCTTTACCATTTTCTACTTCCAAGACTAAGTGTTTTGATCCCACTAAAACAACAGATATTTATGTGGGTACAGCAAAAATAAATAGAACCCTAACAAAAAGAAAGACATCATTTTGGATATGAGATGAAGGTTAAGAACAAACCACATATGGTAGATATTAGTCATGGCTGTTTAGTGCTCAGCTGCATGCATTTCAGATATCCATGGATGAGAACGCTATAACAACTAAATGCAGAAATATTAGGTCATTTATCCAGCTATGCTGGCTATCCAGAACCTACATTTGTGTCCTTCATCTATGGCTGCACATTAGTGTATTGCAATGGGTAGAGCAAATCATAATTCCTAGAAGTCTAGTAAAGAAGTAGGTACTGAACATGCTTTCCCAGCGAAAGTAGGTGGGTTTTTGAAGTGTGAAGCAGGTACATGCAGAGGTATGACAGCTGAAACTAAATCGAAGCAGTGCAGACAGTTTCTTGCAGCACAGTCTGCGGTTATGCAAGTATCTTGCAAAGTACCACGTTGTGCTGTGCTGGCATAACACATCTTTGAATATGGCACAGGTTCTCTTTGTATGGCTTGCTATGTAAGGTTTGCAAGATACACTAGACTATTTTTCCTGAAAATTAAAAAAAATAGTACTTAATTTTCAGGTTTTCTCTGTACTTTACATGCTCATGTTCCAATCATTGAAATTTGGAGACTTCCTATGAATTATACTATCCGTGTACGTACTGAACTATAATGTGTCTGAACTGCATCACTACCAAAACTTTTATTGTGTAAATTATAAGGCAGAGCATCTGATTCTTCTTCTTTTCTATAAGCCTCCATGTGAAAGAAATACAGTATAAAATTCAACAATGAATTAATGTTCTGTAACCGTATTTTTTTTTTTTTTTAACATAAAGTATCCTGAAAGTTTTGGGAAAAGGGCTTACGCTTTAAATGAGAACAACACACTTTTCAATTGTTTTTTCATGAAAAATAGTGCACCAACATTGTGAGAAACTTCCTCCTTTCTAGGTCATCAATTAGTTTCAAAAAGAAAACATGGAAATTATGTACTGAGTAACTGAAACCTAAAATTAAAGCAAGCAATTCCATATTAGAAATGGCAGTGAGTTGTACTCAGGATTAGAGATGAGTAATTGAGAAAACCGTGAACTATGCCACTGTGGATTTCAAGTATTTTTTTCCAGGTCAACCTTGGACACCCAGAGGTGTTCAGTTAGCTTATGTTTTCTTCTTTATTATCTAATTTAGGTGAACTGCATATCCCCCTTGGTGCCTGATTACATTAACGTAAAAGAAAATCCACAAATCATCTTACTGCTATTTACGTAATTTTTACAGATTATCACATTAAATTTCATAAAACTTGTTACTACCCTCCAGCTTCCCCAGTTAGATTACTATCTGAATCAGTACAGTGATTTAAGGTTTAAAAAATATTAGAGCAACATGTAAATACATTCTTGATGTCAAATATTCAAAAAGCCTTCTTTCCTAGCAGGCCACTGCCACTTATATGTAAAATAGCATACTTTATTGTTAGAGAAAAAAATCTTTCCCAAATGAAATCCATAAACTGGAAAAGAAACTTAAAAACTAGGGTTTTTTTCTAATTCAAAGTTCAGGAAGGAGACTGAGGTGCTGGAGCAGGTCTAGAGAAAAGCAAGGAGGCTGTGAAGGGACTCCAGCACAAGTCCTGTGAGGAAGGGCTGAGGGAGCTGGGGATGTTCAGTCTGGAGAAGAGGAGGCTCAGGGGAGACTTCATCACGCTCTGCAACTCCCTGAGAGGAGGTTCGAGCCAGGGGGGGTTGGTCTCTTCTCCCAGGCAGTTATCAGTAAGACAAGAGGGCATGGTCATGAGTTCTGTCAGGGGAGGTCTAGGTTAGATATTAGGAAGAAATTCTTTACACAGACGGTAACGAGGTATTGGAATGGGCTGCCCAGGGAGGTGGTGGATTCTCCATCCCTGGAGGTTTTTAAGAAGAGATTGATGAGGCATTCAGTGCCATGGTCTGGTAACCACAGTGGTAGTGGATTAAGGGTTGGACTTGGTGATGTCAGAAGTCCTTTCCAACCCAGGTGATTTTGTGATTCTGTGATTCTGTTTTGAAAAAATAGAAGTTCATCATGTTTTGTCTGTTTTTGAAATACAGCCACACTAAACCATTAAATACGTATCTTGTTCCACAAAGTCTGCGGAATTCAACCACAAAGTCACTACATCAAGAATTTTATGCCAAGCAAAACATATCAAGACTAGTTATGCTCAATCAAATCTCTAAATCAAATGAATGTTCTTCATGTTAAGAACACTTGCTGATGTCAGGGAAAATTCATGTAAGTTTGCTTAGATATATGGAAGTCTTTTGTTGTCAATGTACTAATAAATAAAATAATAAGAAATAAAACTCAAGGGTCAACAAAAAGACAGTCTAGTAAATGAAAGAAAGATTTTTCAAGGATGATGCAAAGGTAACCACTTCCACAGGAAGACTGGTGCTCAGACAGTCTTTGAGCAAAAGACACCCTGGAATATATAAAAACCCTAAACAATACTTTCTTCTGCTGCACCAGCCTTATTGCTAAGCATGATGTTACATATTATGGAATATCCCTTTGGCCAGTTTGGGCCATCTGTCCTAGCTCTGTCCCTTTCTATTTTCTTGCCTGACCTCAGGCTTACTCACTGTGATGTTGGACAGAATGGTAAAAACAGAAATCTTCAACACTGTGCAAAGACTTAATTAGTAACAGACAAAACAGTGGTGTGTTATCAAAAGTTTTAGTCACAAAATACAGCATCAGACTGTCTGCTAACATGAAAGTTAACTCCAACCCAGCCAGATGCAGTGCAAATACTGTAGCAGTTAAATGGCAAAATGTGTATGTAATGCATTAACATAATTTCTTTATATAATAATCTATCCACTTGCATTGATTTTATCAGAAGACATCATTATGTGCCAAACACTATGCTTCACTCAAAGAGAAAAGGACTCTAGTTTTCTTCATTGTATTCCAGTTTCTCTTCAGCTTCAGTCCTCAAAGAAACTTCTTCAAAATACTGTTTGTTATACATAAGCCTTTTTCAGTCTAGTTGAAGGATTTCTGCCAATTACCTAAACTGTAATGAATAAAATAACGTATTATGTTAAGTCCTGCATCTGTCTTTCCTTGTTCTGCTTAGAAACACATTAAAACAGTAATATTGTCCTCATCTGGAGAGAAAGCAGATCTCATTTTTCACCTCCTAGTAAAATTCCTACTCCTGGCAGTGAAACAGCTGACCTTCCTCCCTAAGTGAGGTGTTACAGTGGTTAAAAAATTTGTTGAAAGTGACTGATAATAGAGAGCGTCTGCTTAACATAACCCTCTTCAGAAACCTATTTACTCTTCTAGACACAGTAATAAGGGTCCTAGTGCTAAGTCAGGTTCTTGATTATCTTTGCATATCTTTATACATCATCACTGGTCCAACTTATGACACCATATCTTTGTTAAAATAAAACTTAATGGATGTTTCATGCCTTGTCCCACAAACCTAAGAAACACATGCTGTCTTTTTTATGTCATGAGATGATTTATCTGTTTAGACATCACAGGCTTTGTAGGTGATTACATTTTAAGGAAGATTCATTAGAAAAACTGAGGGACATAACTTTCTTGAATATCTCCTTTTCCTGACCATTAAAAAAGTACAAACTTCAGTAATTACTTACTAAATCAAGAAACAAAAGCCTATGTAGATTGTCTATTCCACGTGCTGGTTTGCTTTAATCCATATAAAATATCATAGCTGAATTCTTTTGCAGCTAATATTCCAAAAGAAACAAGAATTAATGTTTTCCCTATTATCCTAAGTGTACATCCTGGCATCTTACGCTTGTTCTTGCCTCTGCTCCATTCTACTAAAGGAATAAGAAGTAGTTGAGGGAAGTTATTTTATTTGATGCTTCTCAAAAATCAGAAGTAAAAAGAATATTGGTAACAAATTCATTATTCCTGAAATACACACATGCATTTAGTGGCTCTTATGTAGTCCTTGAAAGCACAGAAATTCTTGAACTTGTTATTTTCCTTTTGTATGTACAGGGGAAATAATTCAAATGACTTCCAGTAGGAAAAATTGCTTACAAATTTTCCTGCAAACTTCCATTATTCTGCGTGAGGTGATATTCTGATCTAATTCATCACTTGTTCATAACTTCACCATCTCTTGTCACCATATTCTAAATTTTAAATGACTGCAATATGTCTTTTGATTCCTGAATGAAGGCAATTATGTATAAATCAGGCCTTCAAAGGAATCCATAGATACTTCAGTGTCTTAAAATCCAGTTCTTGACCCACTATTCCAATGCAATAACTTTCCCGCTGTTACTTTAAACATGTTAAACAATCTAATTTCCTATATAATAATTGGAAATTTATGTAATTTTCTAGCTTAATATTTCATGTGTAAACAGAGGCTAATTGAAATTGCTAACTAATAAATGTGTAATATTAATTAAAAATAGCATACTAATAGTAAGTAATAAATTGTATAATATTCATAAACTCAAGTTGTTTCATACAAATATTTGATTGCACATGAGACATCTGAATTAAATTTTACTTTGAATTTAATAAAAATAAAGGTGCTTTCATTTCATGAATTAGGCTTAAAATGAGATACTAGACCCTGGAAAAATGAATGATTAAGATTAAGGCAACCATGAATACCAGAACATGCATAATCATATTGGTCTTCTTAAATCTTATTAACAATTAGTAGTATGATAAATATTTCTGGGTAAGAAACTGTAGGGGTTGGCAGTTAGAGACAAAACACTAGCATGTTTTTCCTGTCAATGTTCTTAAAAACATCTCTATTACAGTGGGTATCTGCTGCATTGAAAGTGATATGTCCTCAACTTGCTTACAGTACATTGATGCTTACAGCTTCTAATAGGTAGCAGCTGAGGTACATGTGACCAGCAAATTTGCTAATCGAAGCAAGAATTATTTTAGAATAAGAATGTGAGTTCATGAAAGCGTAAGTCCACTAAACTCATTTTTATGCTGTATGCTTTATATGAAACACTGCTGCACAGCAAACATCAAGTAGCTTTACCACTAAGCTAAAAACCTACCACCACACTAAGTACTAAATGTGCACTAACACTGCAGGCAGCCTTTTTGCCATTGTCTGCAGGCTGTGTCATGGGCAACTGCCTGAATCGTTCCCCTCACTGATGTGCCCATATGATACTGCTCAGGCAGACTATCCCCAAAAGAAGTGGCTGAAATATCTGGACTAATAAGACATTAGCCAGACTTCTGAAATAGTGAAATGGGGGGGAGGAATTAGGGAGAAGAAAGGGAGCTAGGTGTGGGAAAGAATAAAAATAAAGATAATAATAATAAAATAAGAAAAAGTGTAAAATGCAGGTATATTTGTGTCAGAGTGGCATCTTGAAAGCAAAATGACTGCATTCTTCCCCTACTGTTTCTCACATCACAGTAGCCTGCTAATGTGTAAAAGGGTAATGCAGTTTGTAGAGTATTACTGTAATTATGAGAAAAGCTGAAAATGACCTGCTACTGATCTTGAAAGCACATAGACATCTGTGAAAAAAGCTCTCAGCTTTATAAAAACTCTTAGTGTTCTGTGAATGGGATTAGATGCATTTGCAGTATTTGCAGTACTGCAAATTTCAGTATTTGATGCAAAGGTACTTTTGAGGAACCAGCCCTCAGAGTTCACTTGAGGAGGTGCAGCATGGCTGTCTGTGGGTTTGCAATGGCACTCAACTTCTTCTGGCCACACTCACCAGTGTTTCCTGTTCACAGCCAAAGGTAACATGGTGAGCAGGTTGTATGTGATTTCTCTGAGACACTTTCCTTGACTGAATTCTCTGAACTGGAAGCACCGCGGCTCTTAAGCCGCAGAGAAAATTATTCTTACATTTGTACAGACATGATGGGTGTGTCTGTGTACAGTAACTTGCAGCTAGGCAACAATTCAAATGCATACTGCACATGGACTCTATACATCCACAGATAAAAAGATTTGCCTCTGAAATTTATCTAAGAAAAGAAAAAAAAGCTACATCCCACATAATAACAGAAGCTGGTCTAGGCAAATACAGATTTTTTAAGACAATGCTTTTAATGGGATTGGACACCAAGTTCAGAACAATAGTTTGCCATTAAAGTTAATGTTCTGATCCAGGGTTAATGCTGACTACATTTCTGTCTGGAATAAGCTAGGAACTTGTTGTCAGTTTGACTGCCTCAGAATAAAAATCTTTATTATTTCATGGAATTAAGTAGGATGTTTCTGGAAAAAATAGGGGTGTTGGCCTTCATCAAAGCTCTTTTTTTTTTTTTTTTTTTTTTTCACAGTTATACAGGATTCACACCAGTTCTGTGTGAATCCCTGTGGCATTCAAATTGAATTTAGAGGTTTCTGAGGAAGTGAATGGAAATTTCCAGGAGTAATTCTCCATTCTGGCTTCTCATCATCAGACACATCCCTGATATTACTAAAAGGATTCTACACCATGTCCTTTCCCTACCCCTCACAGAAAGATAGATGCACCTCTTTTCTGTAGGCAGTTCCCACAGCTCCTCTCTCATTTGAATCAGCAAATCATGGGGTCAGTCTTTGTGGCTGTCAGGCACTGGCAGATTTTTTGCACGCAGTCCATAGGGTCAGAACCCTTGCCCACTCATGCACTATACAACTTGTCCTTCTCACAAACTTCTGAAAGCTTCAGCTTGGAGACAGCTTAGGGAAAGGACCAGCATCTTAAAGATTAAAACTTCCATATATCCTGTTTCTGTAGGGTCATGTTGGCAGTATGTGGAGCTTACTCTTGAAAGGTTTAGAGGGAATATGACCACATCCCCATGTGCACACCCAGGTTTGAAAAAACAGCAGCTAAAACGCTGTCATCAGGGCTATTCTTACTTTTAATTTAAAAATTATTTAACATGACAATGTTAAATGAAACTGTACCTTCAGATTATATTTTGCCATCGATTCATTCATCTCTACTTGTAATTTTTTATTTGTTTATCCCCCTGAACAGTTTTTTCCTCTTTGAGTTCCTCTTTAACTTTACTTCACAGGTACAGAGTTTTGCATTCATCTTTCCTAGAAGTAAAGAAAAATTTCTTTAACAGAAAAATCTTTGCCCTTCAGTAAGTCAATGCCATTTTACACATAAAAAGGTGGAAATGACATTAATACTTGTGGGAATTTAAGGAAGCAGATACTTGAAATGCTAGATTTTGGTTGTAAGAGGAAAGAGGTTGATTATTGCTGTTTTGCCAGATTAGCAGTCATATTCACTTCCCAGCTGTACTCAAACAGTTGCTTGTAATCAAATTAATGTTGATATTCCCATATGTTTTCTACTTAATTATATTGTGCCACTCCTGATATAAAAAGTAGACTTCACCTCTGGAGTTTAACAAAGATCTTGGGATATAAAATGATGAAGCACTTCAGATAACCTGCAAGTATCCCTAGGAGACAATAAATAGATTTTTTTTTTCTTTTTTTTTTTTTCACAAAACACTACACAGCAATGCTAAACCAGAGGAACCTACTACCAGAGTCTACTTTAAATACTTAGTATTTTTTCCTGCCGTCTCTTTTCATTGTTTTTCTATTTTATAGATAATCTCACTAAAACTAGAGCAGCTATTTGAAAATAATAGCTTCACTCAACACAAAGAAGGGTAATGAAATTGACTCAGTATTTAGGTCTAACCTATTGTTATGCCAGTGCCAAGAACTAAACATTATTCTGAAATGAATTTACAAGTGACAAGTTATCTCAGTTCTAAGGGGTGCATGGTTCAGAAATGTGGCAACAAGACACGTACACCCCCAGTTTAAAGATCACTCTTTCAAGTATGGACAGTAAGGGGATCAGAAGTCCTATGTGATTGCTTCTGTGACAGTATTTTATCAGTATGTAATTTCTAAAGAGATGTCACAAAACCTCTAGATCATTGAAATTTAGCCAAGACTGGCTAAAAACAGATGGCATTTCAGTTTTTTTAGTTCTATAGAGGAAACTCTATAAAATACTCAGAAGGGATAAAGGCTCACAAAACTGATTTTTATAATGCTGGCAATATGATTTCAAGAGAAAAAGGAAGGAACTGCTTTCTACTAATTTAAATGATATTATTCATATGCATTATGTAGGACAGAGTTGATTTTAAAACTACCACGGTCCTTCAGTTGCTAAGGATTCAGGAGCAGTTCAGGAGCTAAGGATTCATGTGAAGTTTACATACTTAGGACAAATGCAGCCCTATTATAACCCCAAGGAAATCAGTGACATTACACCTCTTGCACCAGGTTTTATTTTAGTATGTACTTGCTTGTTCTAATGAGTAGATCTGCTTTTTGAATGATATTGCAGCCATAAAAAAATAATAAACAATTGTTATCTGAAATATTGTAAGACTTGGAACACCACTTTGTATGCACAAAATGTGGACATTAGGCAGGTTTCTTCATCAAAGTTTTATCTGGAGGCTTAGAACAAAATGTATTTTCAAAATAACAATGTACTAGTGAGGAGGTAGACAGGCAGAGTTCAGCAGTTTTGTTAAAACAATATGGTCAGATTCTAAGTGAACTATAAAAGTCCTCTGAAACATACATTTGTTTGTGGAAGGGCAAGAGACATCATCTGAGAAGGCAGAAACAATTCTCTGAGAAATGCTGTTGCGGTTATGAAATAGTATTTCATCAGAAGATGCAGAAATACGTTGGGAGGTTGACCTGTAGGATTTGTTACTATTATTTTTATTTTTTTTTAATCTACTCCAAGGATGGCAGGGTAAAATAATGTGAATAGAAATTTTTTACTAGAAAGTAACTTCACAGTGGAAATTCGGGTAGTCCAAAAAGGCAAAAAACTCCAAGCCAGGTTTTTCATTGTAAGCATGGTCGTGTCTCTTACCACTTCTGAAGTTTGCGACTGTCTTCACTAATTGTAATTGCCTAATGTACATACTGAATGAAGTCTCATAATTTAGTGGCTGACAGGGAAAAAACAGTGTTCATTCTTACACTACAGCTTGCTGAAGAATTTGTCACATAGGACTTTTAGGTCTTATGATTGAGCAAGGACAGAAAATAAGAACATCCTCACACAAGAATAGCTTTGAATTCTTCGGGCTGAACAATTTCCTGGGAGAATACTGACAGCTGCTGCTCAACAGACACAGGGTGCAATGCACCCAAGAGACTTTGCTTTGCCCAACTCTTAAAGAAAATGCTAATGCCCTGGACTATGGGTGTAGGTGCTCCATGTGAGAAATATCCCCATCACTAACCTTAATGCACAAGACAAAACTGCATTCAGTGAGGAATAAAAGGGATAAGTCTCTAAAAGCAAGAGTCTCCAGAAGTCTTAAATTCCCACATGAACCAAGGTCTCTGTTCCTGTTGTGATCATTTACCTACCCAAGTAACAAAGAATCAAGCTTCATTACAAGCAAGACTTCACTTTTACTTGATATGGGGGAAAGTGAACTAAAAAAGTACAGGAACAATTTTTCTTAACCTCTAAGGCTCTTCAAGTTATTTTTCTTCAAAGTTTCTTCAAAATGCCTGTGATTCTGGTCTTCATCTTAACATCAAACCATCACTGCACAGAACCAATACTAGACTTGTCAAAGCAAAAAACAATCATCTGGAAGTCCTGGTACAGTGTAACAATGTCCTTTGAAAAGAAACAACTCATTTTAATTATGAACAATAAGTGTAATATATAATACTGTTACTGTGTTTAAAAAACTTTAATTGCTGTCACTTTCCCTAGGAGGATCAATGACATTTTTCTGTAAGAAATTAGGTGGCGATGAAATTGGAGGGGTGTGTGCAATGAGATATAATTCTTTCCGTCAGTTCAAAAGTTTCTCTGCCTGCATAAAATTATGAAAAATATCCAGTATCTGCTAGAAATTCAACTCCAGGTGTCATCTTTCTGCCTCAGAGCAATATTTCCATTTGCCACTCCTCTTATGAACATGCCTCACAGCAAGGCAAGCACTGCTGCTGACATGACCCTGATAGGCTTACATCCAAACAAAAATGAAAATTACGATGTTCAGTCTCCTGTTCACTGCCCTTATAATGATACTATTCAGAATCCATTTTCCATGCTTACTACTAAGAGTAGGTGTTTGCTCTGTATGTCTTGCATAAGATTGCCAACATATTTTGTCATACAAAGTGATTTTCATTAGGTTTTTTTAAGCCCTGAAGAACCAAGATTAAATTTAAAGATTAAAATTAGGAAACTATTTCTCTTCTATGCTCTTACTCCAATCAAAGTTATCAACAGAAAAATCACTTTAACAGTCTTAAACTAGTTCTTGTAGCCCAAAGACCACATCTATGCAGATAAAAATTAATTATAGACATAATAATTTAGGATATTATTCATCAGATAGCATACTATTAATCAGATGCGGGACTAAGTAGGCCTTGAATGTCTGACACAGCATCTGCTACAGTAAAAGCTGGTGTTAAAAAAGCAATGACTGTGATATGGGAAAAACTTCAGTTTCCACTCAGTAATTGACCAACTCTGCAAAATCATCAAAAAAAGTCAGAGACACCTAAGAATAATTCAGAAGCTCTTTCCTTCTCTCTTTTTTTCCATCTAGAAAGAATTCCTCTCCTCCATAAGTTTTTCAAAGACAATCCACTAATTAGATGATTACACATTAGTAGGTTTTGGAACTGTATTTCATAATATTGGTTAGCCTGGACATTAAGTGTGCAGTCATTTAATTTAAAGAGCTTACTCAACATTTATTCATTAGGTGCATTTATGAACAATCCGTGAAAGCAGGATACACCTTTCCCTTCTCTCTTCGTGCACTACTTCTTTCACAGTGACTAAGGTTGCAGAGAACGTAGATCAGATTTTGTTTGTCTGCTAGAAGAGTAAATATTTTACAGAAGGGATAAATGCAAATTCAAATTTCAGATCATGAGATGCTGAAGCAGAAAGTGGCTTGTTTTTTTTCTCTGCATTGTGTATCTCACAAAGGGATCTCAAGTCTCAGTCGGGGTTGCTAAAATAACAAGACATTAAAGAATTTCTGTGAGAGATACAGAGAATCAGAACCAGGAGCATAGATTTTGCAGAATAAAATACCTATCATACTAAGGTATGGGTCTAAGAATATGGGTTTTTACACCATCAAACAATTTCTGTTTTCAGAAAACAAGATAAGATAATGCTTCAGGAGCAAAGTAAAGCCTGCCAAATCTTCTCAACCTCTGTGAAATAAAATACTGGTAATTCCAGGATAAAGGCAATTGCAAACCCATGAAAATGAGTTCCAGGTAATGTAAATAGCAAATGTGAAACTCTAGTAATTATCTCTAAACCGAAGACAAAAATTAATTTTGCAATATTTAAAAGAGAAGTATTTGAAATAATAAAATAAAGAAAAAATATTTAAGGTAAATGCAAGGCTCATAAAGAATTTTTTAGCTACTAAATTTTATTCTAAAATGAATCATCTTCTACTTTCAAATACTTTCTTTTTCTTTAACTAATAGAACTTTAAATTTAAAAATCAATCAAAAATCAATTGTACCATAGCATAATGAAGTCTCATACTATAAAAGTGATACTAAGAACTGAACAATGCATGTGGGCATTTTTGTTTAAGTATTAACTTCAGAATTCTCCAGGCAAACAGCTTAATCTTACCATTCCTGCAAGTAATCAGTCCCTTTCTGCCATATTCACCTATCGACATTTCTCATTCACAGAATCACAGAATCATATACTGGTTAGGGTTGGAAGGGACCTTAAAGATCATGAAGATCCAACCCCCCTGCATGGGCACAGACACCTCCCACCAGACCAGGCTGAACAAGGTCTCATCCAACCCGACCTCAAACACCTCTAGGGAGAGGATATCAACAAACTCATTAGGCAACTTATTCCATTATCTTACTAGCCTCCTGGTGAAGAATTTCTTTCTCATACCTAACCAAAACTACCATCTTTCAGTTTAAAACCATTACCCCTTGTTCTATCACTATCTTTCTGGTGAAAAGTCCCTCCCCAGCTTTCCTGTAGGCTCCCTTCATGTACTGGAAGGTAGATATGAGGTCTCCCTGGAGTTTTTTCTTTTCCAGGCTGAATAGCCCCAACTCTCCCAGCCTGTCTTCACAGAAGAGGTGCCCCAGCTCCTTGATAATTTCTGTAGCCTTTCTCTGGACCCTCTCCAATGGGTTTATATCTTTCCTGTGCTGGGGGCTCTAGAGCTGTACTCAGTATTCCAGCTGCAGTCTTACAAGAGCAGAGAAGCAGCATCACACCGCTTGCCCTGCTGGCCAGGGATGCAGTTGGCCTTCTGGACTGCGAGCAGGCATTGCTGGCTCATGTCAAGCTTCTCACCTAATGCCAGTCCCAAGCCCTTTTTCTCAGGGATGCTCTCTATCCATTCTGCCCCCAGCCTGTATTTGTGCCTGGGGTTGCAGCAACCCAGGTGCAGGACCTTGCATATAGTGATGTTGAACTTCATTAGATTGGTATAGGCCCACCTCTCCAGCCTCTCCAGCTCACTCTGGAAGGCCTCTAAGTTGTCAACCACACCACACAGCTCGGTATTGTCAGCAAACTTGCTGAAGATACAATCTATCCCTCTGTCCATGTTTCCAACAAAGACATTAAACAGCACTGGTCCTAGTACTGGCCCCGGAGGAATACCACTTGTCACTTGACTCCATTTGGACACTGAACCACTCTCTGATTGTGGCCACCCAGCCAATTACTTATCCACTGAGTGGTCCACCTGTCAAATCAATGTCTTGTCAGTTTGGACAACAGGATGTCATGTGAGAGAGTGTCAAGTGTCTCACACAAATCCAGGTAGATGATGTCAGCTGCTCTGCCACTAACCACCATCTCTGTAGCCTTGTTGTAAAAGGCCATCAAATTGATCAGGTATGATTTGCCCTTAGTGAAGCCATGTTGGCTGTCACCTATCACCTCCTTATTTTCTTTGTGCCCCAGCAGATTTTCCAGGAGGTTCTGTTTCATGATCTTGCTGGGCACAGAGATGATACTGACCAGCCTGTAGCTCCCCAGGTCTTCCTTTCCCCCTTTTTTGAAAATAGGGGCCATATTACATTTTTTCCAATAAGTAGGAACCTCATCTGATCACCTGGACCTTTCAAATATGATGGACAGAGGCTTAGTAACTGCATCTGCCAGCTCCCTCAGGACCTGTGGATGGGCCCCATCAGTCCCATAGACTTCTGTACCCTCAGGTTCTTTAGATGGTCATGAACCTCTTCCTCTCCTTCATTGGGGGTTTCTTTGTTCTCCAAGACCCTGTTTTCACCTTCTGTGGTCTTTGCAACAAGACTGGAGCCCTTGCCAGGGAAGACTGATGCATAGAAGACATTGAGAACTGCAGCCTTCTCAATATCCTGTGTATCTAGGTCTTGCCATTTCCTTCAAGAGAGGGTCTACCTTTTCCTTGGTTGTCCTTTTATTCCAAGCATACATATAGAAGCTTTTCTCTTTACATCCCTGGTGAGATTTAATTCTAACTGGGATTTGGCTCTCCTAACCTGATCCCTAGCTACTCAGACAACTTCTCTGTAATCCTTCCTGGGTACCAGCCCTAGCTGCTACTCTCTGTATGCTTCTTTAAGTATGAGTATTTCTAGGAGCTGTTTACTCATCCATGCCATTCTGGAGGTTTTACCTGACTTTCTCTTATTTGGAATGTGTTCCTCTTGGGTCTGGAGAAGGTGATCTTTAAATATTGCCAGCGTTCATGAGCCCCTCTTCCTCCCAAGATGTTATCCCACGACACTCTCTTGAGCAGATGCCTGAAGAGGATGAAATCTACCTTTCTGAAGCCAGGGGCAGTAAGCTTACTGTGAACCCTTCTAACTGCCCTGAGGATCTTGAACTCTACTATTTCATGGTCACTGACCACTTCATTCCTCTTCTCTTCCCCTTCCCTCCCTCATCCAGCCCTGGCAGACCGTGAGACTTAAGGGAAATTTCAACACTCAGTTGCTTTTACACATTCCAGAACATATATCTATATCTGTATTTTTCAGAAGTAAAAGGTAATATAGCTACAAAGAATATAAAAGAGATGTGTTATTAGTCATAAGAGACTTTGAGCAGTACATAAGTTAGTTCACTTTCTGTGAAGGCGGGTTTTTTTAAAACACTGTATACTCATGGAAGTGGCCTACTGGAAATGAGAGACAAGTAATTGTTCTGTCAGTGGTAAACATGAATTACAACTTTGTTTCTGAAACAGTTTCACATGCCCTCTAAGAGCTGACTGGTTTGTAAGGTGAAATCCAAGATTGGAAAGATACAAAATTGGTTGTTGATTTGGAGCTTTGTGAAGACAAAGCAACAATGTAGCCATGTGTTGGCATCAGACATGCACAGTGCAGGAGCAATAGTCATATAAACAAGGGAAGCTGGTAGGATTAATAAGATAAGTAATACCCTAGTTATCATTAGGTGAAAATCTGAACAAAATATTCTACTTAAAGAGCATGATCCACATTCCACTAAGGATAAAAGGTGATAGTCTAGATAATAAAACAGATTCTTACAGATGTTACAGGTTAAAAAGGAATGGAGTCCATGCTCCTGTATTTGCACTGCTATACATCTGCCTGCCTGCCTACTGGCAGACATTTCTCTTTAAAGTGAAATACAATCACTTTCCTTCCACTAATCAAGAATTTGTGCCAGAACTTTCAGGCACCAAACTTATGAAGAACCTATTTTGCAATTTATACTCAACATGACAGGATTTCATAATAGTTGAAATCAGTTGAACCAAGCTATCAAAACATGTGCTTGCTTTCTTATCTGTCAAACTGGCACTGTTATATAATATGGAATGTGTTAACATTAGTCCATAATAAGTATAATTAAAACTTACTCTTTTTCATTTAAATAGTTTTTCTGTCAGAGTTTGAAAACTACATTACATGTAACTGCTTGAACATATTGAAGGCCTGATTATTAATCACTTACTTTCTACAATTTTTTGTCATTAACTGTGGCAGGCATAGGATTAATCCATGCAGGTAAATGGACAGATTTGCTTTCCACAGAGATACTTACAAAAGGAGACTGTGAGAGCAGAAACTCCACGGGAAACCTTTTGCAGAGATTTTACTAGCCAATGACAAACCAGTCAGTACTGAGCAGACCATAAATTTTGTTCTCACCTTATCATGTGTGTTTTAGGAAGCATTCTGTGGACTGTTTTGGCATAAAGCATTCAACACACTTTTGTTTCACAGCAGAGATGTACCTGAAACCCCATAGCTCAAGGAATCTTAGCCACAAAATGGAAATCCAGCTTCTCATCTAGCCTGAACTTCTGTATAACATCTTGCCCCACCCAGTGGTAATCCTGGACTACCTGTCTGCCTGGTATCCACTCAGACAAAAGACATGTTCTCATGGATTATTTTTTTTTTCTTTTGGAGAATCAGCATTTTGAGAAGAAATACTGTTCCAGTGGAAGTTTTCTATTGAGTCTGAAAGGCAGTATCCTAATCTCACAGATCTACTACAAGAAACCAGGCTATTTGTCTGTCAGCTATGTGTCTTAGCACAGGCTCTGTGGCTTTATGCCACTCCTAAATATTCCCTAGGAGTATGAGTAGTTTCATCCTTACTTTTTTATTTTGATGTGGGATCAAAAATTTTGCCTTTGCTTTTCTACTTTTGAGGCCTGCCCACACAGTTTGCCTTTGGGACTTGCCTTCCTTCTCTGCACAAACCCTTCAAAGTCTTCTTAAAGCTGTGCTTCCATCTAACAGGCAAATCCTACAGAAGTGGAAGCCATGTGCCCCACCTTGCCCAGTCAGCAACCAAATATGGATTTTAGGAGTGCATTCTATTTTGCATAAGCCCCCTTATTGACAGTGACTGCTTTGAAATTCTTACAGGAGTCTGCCTCTTAGGGAGCTGAGACAGGGAATCATGCTTACTCAGGAGTCCTGCAAATTGGGATCAGCAGAAGTAGGATTCTTCACAGGAGCACTCAGATGCTGCTCTAGGTTCTTTGTGGGTGAATAGTTTTAATGCATTTTTTATGGTCTTTCGGAATTCCATACATATTAGTTCTTTGCAGGTAAAACCAAAAGTTTCAGAGGCATAATGCTATGGTAAAGTACCTTTTCCAGTGACTAAAGTCTAGAGGGTCTACCAGTACAACAGGAGATACATCTGATGACATACTGGAACAAATTGGCATTTTCCACTTTAAAGTTACAAAATTTGCTTTTAAATTTATGGAGTCCCAAGGGCATTCGTCATTCTCTGAGTCATGCTGAATATAGCATGCTACAAAAAAAACCTGTGATGTGCTATTTCATAAATACCTTACTTTACTTGTTCTCTAGTCACTTCTTAATACTCACTCCTCTCATAATAATTAAAAAATAAAAAAGACTTTGTTTTTGAAGCTTAAAGCAAGCGAGAATTCTTTTTAACCTGAAACCTTGGACAGTGGCAAAAAATCATTCAGAGGGATACGGAAGACATGAAAGCAGCCTATCCTTCCAAACATAAAAGGCTATAGATCTTTCAACAGTTAATGCCCTTCTTGTGCTACTGTACACCTAAAGTTCTGATTTTTCAGTGCTTGTATGTCTTTTCTTGGTATTTTTACATACTGATGTGTTTCAGTGATGCTAGCATGAAACAAAATGCAGATGACTCAAAGGAACATTAACACTTCCAAAACATTTACCAGATAATTTTAATAAAAAATATTTTCCTTCAGGAAAAATTATATTTTTAACTCTAACTTTTAAATTGTAAGTACTTTTAGCCCTACAATGTGCAAATTTGCTGATAGGTATAGTGGAAATATGCTATTGGGAAGAAATGACATTACTTACAAGATCCAGAAATTGAATGTATCTTCTTTCAAGCAATTTGGATGCACATGCATTTCTATATCAAGCCATTATGTTTTTATAGAAAGAACAAAAATAGTTGATTTCTGAAGAACAAGGAAGTAAATTTAAGGTAATAGCAATAATATGTTAGAAAACACAGTCAAGGTCATTGAATACTTGATTAATCTACTAATTCCAGCTGAGAGCACTACAAAAATGTAGGTCTCAGTCCTGTGGAAATGTCACCTGTGATTGACTGAGGGATATTTTTTCCTATTAGAAAGAGTCAGACTTCCTTGGGGACTGACTTTGCTTGTCCTCACTATGCTGGATTTCAGATATGGAAATGTAAATGAATGACATCTGGTAGAGTTTTCAAACAGGGTCTTGGTGTTTAGACAACTGAAGAACTGAAAGATAATTGAGTTTGACTTTTATAGCACATAACAGCAACTCACAGCCATTAATTTCCTTTCTTATTTAAGCAAGGTTTATCAATTCTCACTAATATTCATTCACAGGTTTAAGGAATGTGTCAGTGCTTGCAAAATAGATAATATGAAAAAAAAAAATCCAGAAGTTCCCTTTGTTAAATAATGCATGACTTGAACAAGAGCACAGAGAATCATGTACTAAAAAAGCTTTATTATTTCAAACATACATATAAATATGAGAATATTCAACATATAATTGATTTAAAACCTAGATTGATTAATTTTTTCATTTTTTTTCAGTTTTTATCATTAAGTATACTTAAAAAAGAGCTTTTTAGTATACATATACCAAACCATGCACTCTGTATAAAATGTCTGCTTATATCCTCCAAATTGCTATAACTTCCCACAAAGGACTATTTTGAAGTTCCTTTTTTCTAAAGATTGAGAAACATAGCATAGGGACACTAGCATGAAATCTTTGTCTCTGCTGATGTGGTTCCTTCCCCATGCAGTTACTGCAGCTCTATTAGATCTAGATGTGTAGGAGCATGAAGAAATCGTGTGACTAGCAGGACCTAGGAAGTAATCCTGCCCCTGTACTCAGCACCACCTCAAGTACTGTGTTCAGCTTTGGGCATCTCAATACAAAAAGGACTTTGAGGTGTTGGAGAAGGTCTAAAGAAGGGCAACAAAGCTAGTGAAGGGTTTGGAAAACATCCCTTATGAGAAGGAACTGGGGGTGTTGGGGCTGTATAATCTGAGGAAATGGAGGCTGAAGGGAGACATCACTCTTTACAAATACCTGAAAGGAGGTTGTAGTGAGAGTGGGGTTGGTCTCTTCTCACTTGGTGACAGATGACAGGACAAGGGTATACGGCTTCAAGTTGCATAAGGGGAGATTTAGGTTGGATATCAGGAGAAACTTCTTTATGGGAAGGGTTGTTAAGCACTGGAACAGGCTCCCCAGGATGGTGGTTGAGTCTCCATCCCTGAATGTGTTTAAAAATTGCCTAGATGTAGTGCTTAGGGACATGGATTAGTGGTGAGTCATTTGGAATAGGGTAATAGGGTTAGGAAAAGGCTAGACTCAATCTTGAAGACCTTTTCCAGCCTGAGCAATTCTGTAAAATTAAATGTATAAATAACTTAAATCATTGTTTCTGCGCCTTAAAAGCTCACATCTGATGACGTGGAAGAAAAAATTAAATATGCACTACTTTTTTCAGTGCTCTTAGCCCTATCCTAAGTCCCTACAAAGAATTTGCCTACAAAGGCACAACAGTAAGTGAAGAGAAAACCTCAGCACTTTGCAAAATACTACAAAGCAATAATTTAAAAATACCTTAAAAGAAGTATTTACATTTCTAGCAAAATTTATTATTTTATTCTAGTTGCCAAAGATATAACCCTAAATTTAAATTCTTCGTGATTATTTTTTGGTAAAAAAAAAAAAAAAAAAAGGGGATGAAAATCAGCATTCATTATAGTGTTGTTTCCCTTTAATAACCTTCAACACCTACAGAGGTTGGAAGTGGGTAACACATTGGATTGGATAACTGGAATCCTGGCTCCAGTTTCCAAACTACAAACTTATTCCTTTTGAACTAAAAGGAAAGATCTCTTAGAACTGAGGTGTAGCTGGACCTTTAAGTCCTTACTGAACTGAAAACAACCTACTTGTAACAAAATTATTAATTAATCCACTTGACTAAATCCCCTTTCTTAAATACCTCTGGCACATGAATATTCAGCAGACTTAAGTAAAAGTCAAGTTTTAAGTGGTAACACAACAGCAGACTCTTTGATCTAGACTGACAAAAAAACACCCTTTGAATTAGAATATTTTTAATATAATATGAAAAAAAATTACTTATTTTTTTATTGCTTTACAGAAACATTCTCACTTCCCTTTAAAGTGTGTGGGTTAGATACTGAGCCAACATTTCTTTTCAATCTGGAATTACAAGGCTGGATGAAACAAGGTTTTGTGATTGTTTTTACCCTGGAACCTGGGGGCATTATTTGTTATGCTTAAATAAAACCAAACAACCAAAAAAAAAAAAAAAGGCCAAAACCCCCACCACAGTGCAAGTTGCTGGCTTCCCCTGACAAACCACTAGCTTTAATTTTGTTGTACAGTAGTCAGAGAGCAAGATGCATTTGTTGAGCATGTCCCAGTTGCAACGCTTTGCAACCTTGCAAGACAACTCATTTCCCCATCTAACCAGTAGGCAGCAGCAGGAATGTAAATGGGAAATGAGAGTGTGTGGAATAGAAAAAAATGCATCCCAGACATCATGTACTATAAAAATGATATCTGAGAGTTTCAAATTAAAGCAGGAAATATAATATTATCACTATCCCACATAAGCTCTAATATGACATTAACTATACTAAAATCTTGGTCTGATACTGAGTACAGCAGTCACTTCCACTTTGCTTACCAGACCCAGTGTGAGCCCATAAATAAAGTAGCTCTCCACAGTCTTACAGTCAACCCTTTATGTGCTGAAGGAAAGTACATCTGTTCTCATGCTCTCCTTTAACCAGACACAAAGATGAAGATAAGTTTACAGTTCACATATTTAAAAATGTGAATGTTAAAACCCATCTGAGTGAAGCATATTGCCCCAGAAAAAGACAGACTAGCTAGAAAGTGCAACAATACAACAAAATAGTCTAATGCACAGCTAATAATGAATTATTACGGTGGCACTTTTACAGCTGAGTTTGCATTTAATAAAATGAGATTCTTTACTGAAAAGGGAGAAATATACTTTGTCATTCTTTTGGTAAAATTTTGGGGAAAAAACCCAACAACCTGGAACTTTTACACTGCAAGAAAAAATGTTTCACAATTTTTATCATATGATGAAAAGTTAAGGTCTTTAGGACTCCTAATTACAGAATTATCTCAGAGACCTTTTTTTCTTCTTAAGCTATCAACAGATATTTGCTATTTCATTTAAATTATTCTCCAAGTACTGATTTGGTGGCAAGAGCTAAATTAGTATGTCTGTTTTCACGGGTAGGCACATTTGAAAACAGATGATCTAAATGAAGGTGATATTCCTTCAGGCAGGCTGTTTGCATTTATCAAAATCTCTCCAATACTTCCAGTGTGTTTTAACACTTTCTCAGGTGTCAGTTGCAGTTTGCCATTTACACTGAGGAACAGAAGGTACAAAATGGCAAAAGCATGAGACAACAGCATTCCCTGCTACAGTCTTAAGCATTCTGTATTCATTTTCAATAATCATTTGCAATAGGGAGGGTAGGAGGGAAAGAAAAAACCAAAACAACAGTGAGGTTACATTGGATGGACTTATAAATAATCATGGCATGAAGTGAAGATCATATGCTTTTGGATCAGGTTTTCGTTTTCCAACCTTTTGTATTCACTGAGCTCCCTTGACGGTAAATTGAATGGACGAGCTGCTGCCCCATGCTGTAGGGTATGTGTAGATATAGGTATGCTACCAATCTACCAATATGTATGTGTGTAAGTATATATAATTTCTGTTTTATCAGTGAATATCCCTCTTTTTATTTTTTTTTTAATGATCAAGAAACCCTGTATCATGCCAGCTTTTACATCAAAACTGTAATTTTGTATACACCACACTTAGTGTCCTAAATTCCTGTGAGTCTCCCTTTCTTATCTGATGTAAAACAAAGATCAGAATAATATTTATATACTCTTGCTGTTATTTTTTCTCTACAGGATGCTTTTAAAATTGTGTTTTTCCAGAAAAATTGTGGACAGACAACACTCACTTTCTCATTCAAGTAACACATTAAAAGTGATACATGTTATTCACGAGTGGGCAACTAATGGCCACATACTAGATAGAAAATGGAGTTCAAGCGTATGCTTAGGGCAATACAGTCTATCTTCTAAAAAAGAATACTCTTTCTGGCTGGGGCCAATGCTAGAAGACTTGTTTTTTTGTAAAAGTCTTCACTCATTAAGGAAATATCTAACTAGGCCCAAGAGTTCATGTAATGGTTTGTCAAATGTCTTAGGTGAAAAGAAAAATCCAGTAGCACTTAAAAATAAATTAAACTTCATTTTCCACTGTCTCATGCTGAAAAACTGATTATCCAGATAAATGTGTTTTTTGCTTTTACTGAAAATATACTGTGGAGTTTCAACTTGTTTCAATGACATAACAATATTCCAGGTGACTGTTGACATATTAAGCTGTCTGGTTTGAAGATTTCTATTTCTAACCACTACCATTCATTACCATTAAAGATTAAAAATTCTGTGGAATAAAAAATAATAATAATAAAATGCAAAAGAAAGTGATAGAGGGCTTTTTTTTCTGAACTCAACAGCTGATGAGAATATATTTTTTAGTACTGTATTCCAGATAAACTTTAATCTAGCACTTCTTAGTGCAAGTAAGTAACCAGTCCCAGATGTCCTTTGCAGGCAAAAGAAGGTGGCATTCAGGCAGGGCAATAAAACTATGAAAGACCTTAAGATTAGAAAGAGTGGACTAAGATGGACAACTAATGCCTACAGTAAAACTCTACACTCAGCAACATTTCTGCAACTGCAACGGGTTTCTTGAGAAGAAAGGTTTGCTTGGCAATAGGGTTAAGATAAGTGATAATGTGTGGTTGCTTTTCTTCATCCTCACACATCCCAAGCAGGAAAACTTGTGGTATGTCTTGTGGTATGACATTTGTGTGTTTTACTAGACATGTCACGTACCTGAGATTAAATCCTACCCCAGCTGAAGTGGGACCCGTTGAAATCATAGAGCAAGATGCATACACAGATGGTATTCCTACAGCTAGGTCTGTACTCTCTTGCACTGAGAGTCTCCCACGCTTTATGACCCAGGGGACTGAGATGTACATCAGATTGATTTATGGTATTAAAAAAGACAGGGAAATGTGTGGGGCAGAGAAAAGGAGCATGAGCTTATGGCTGTGCTGCAACCACATTCAAGGGAAACCTTAATAAGACAGCCATCCTGGTGCTGTACCCCTTCCTCCTTACTTGACCTGTTTTCTTCCTATGGCCTTCTGTGAGGTGTCTCACAGCTTGGGATAGAAATAATTCAGGAAATACGCTCCCCATCCCTATTGTTTCGAACACAGGGGCAAAATATGCCAGGCTTTGTTGAGTAATTTGCTTGCGGGAGTTTTGCTCAATTGAAGATTCAGAATTTGTCTTGGGGTTTGGCTGGCTAGTAGGGATAGAAACAACCAATATTCAAAAATTATTTAAAACCATGTGTGACCTTGTCTGCACCATCTGGCCAGTTCAGCAGGAGCCCTGTATGAACCACTTAAAGACAAATGGTTTAGAACATGGCCTTTTCCCTTTCTGTAGTATCTCAGCCTGTGACAGACCTTGAGTTGAACACTGACCGGGGATGTGCTGTTTCTCCCCACATTTGCCTGCCTTTTTTTTCCCCCAATACAATTGACAGTATAAGAAAATAAACTGTGCAGCCCTCTAATTTAAATGAAAGTATGTGATTTCTAAATAAAAATATCTACTTATTTAAATGACAAATTGTGATAGATATTCAGGTGTCTATGCTCAGACACACCACAACTTATAAGAAACATGGGAAAAATCAAGCTGCTGAGAAAAGGACATAAAAAAAACCCCCAAATGTACGAAGTTTTACCAAATTAATCAAATGATTTAAGTACCTCCACGCTTTTAGAGAAGAGTTGTATTGAAGTAACCGTCCTTCAGTTAAGGTAGGATATTTCTCTTCAAAATTAAATGACATATTCTGACTGCAGAATTTTATTATGCAGAATGCATGTAGAAATTATCCCCAATTTCTTACTCACTTCTCCCTTTCATTAGACAAATATTCCCCAGCTTTCTTGAGGAAAAAAAAAATAATCTGAAATAAAATAAAATAAATTTCAATATTGTTGGTATGTTATGATGCAACAGAATGTTTTTAGAAAAGGTGTCTGGCTTCATGGGACTTCAATAATAATGGTTTACACAAGCAGTGGCCTTGGCTTTCTACAAATCCCCAAATACAATTCTTGTCTTCCAAACACATCTCACAGGTGTAAACTGCACTGCTAAAAATGCTTTTGTATTGAACAGCCTTCAGAAGACTAATCTTATATCTCTTTCATTTAAGTGCAAGTTCTTAATTCAAAACTAAAACACCAACAACTGCTATCTGTCCATACGGGCAATATGACATTTAATCCAATGCATAATTATGCTAAATGGCGTATAAGTACATCTGTATGCTTTTTGCTGCTCACTCTTGGTTTTTCATGCTATTGGTGAGATTCGCAAAGTACTTTATTGCAAAATTAATGATATTATGATTTCACTTATGTAATCTAGTTTATTCCCAGAGTACTACTCACTGCCAGTTTTAGAGCATAGACATTCTCCTGAACTATGCTCTGGGGTCATATAACAACAAGAGTTTCTCCTGCATGGATGCTACTTGACTCAGACAGCTGAGCACCTGAGTATACCTAAGCACATTAACATACAGTAAAGTTACAGCAGAAGATGTGGGAGGCTGGATAGAATATACCCTACTAACAATGGTTTAATTTATAATGGTAAATTGTGGATGTGTACATATTTTTTATTGCCTTTGAGTTCAGGGAGACAGATGCCAATAATTCTTGTACAAGCCACAAAACAGACAACAAACAAATAAACAAACAAATAAAAAAACCAAAAAAGAAGCTCCAAAAGAAAAACAAACCCTATACGCCAAGAAAACCTCACAGCTATTCCCTCCATCCCCAAGTAATTGAGCATAAAACACTTCATCTCTACAGTACTCATTAGGCCTCTGTTCTCACAAAAAAATGTCCTTTTGGTGAGTTTGGTTTCTCTGTCCTCGACAACAGGTATAACTCTTTAACTCTTCATCATGTTTTCCAACTGCCAAATATTCAGATTTTTAGATTACTAGTGCATAGTTACTTTACTATCTGTGTAACCATCACATGATTTTCTGCAGTAAGTTTATTGGCATTTTAGAGGCAGTATCATATAAGTGAACTATCACAGGATGTATCTGCTTTTCCTTGGTTTTATGCTGGGTGATGCCACTGATAACAAGTAAACCACTGTATCAGGAAAGCCTACGCGAATCTATGGAATTTAGTATTTAATATTTTGCAGGATGAATATGTTCTGTGAACAATCACAGTTGCCATTGCATATTTGCCCTTCAGTATATAAACTGAGACACTTACATTCAAAGTAGTGGAAGGACACTAAGTTTGGAGTGAGAACTAAAACACAGAAGTGGATAGTGCCGGATGACTGAGACATTTAATTATTTTCTTTTTATGCTCTGAGCAACTGTAACTGTTTACAATCTTGCCTGAAATTCAACAGTGTTTTTTTAAGGAAATTTCCACATTTGTTATGAATTGTGTCACACTGGTACTGAAATGTTCCCTCCCTGTGTAATTTCTTTCCCTCTTCCCAGTTCTCTTCCCAATAGTACCCCTGTCCAGAAACATCTTTTTTTTAATCTCTCTATTTCTCACTGTATCCTAACAGATATATTGATAAATCCATTCCCTCAAGAATATGGGAGCCCAAAGCTTTTATGGCATGGGGAAAGTTGGAAACAGACCTAATGCCTCCATGCCACCAGTACTGGAAGAGCATCTTCACAGATGTTGCAGCTGTAGCATGCCAGCACATTACAGCATCTGCATTATGAAGAGACAGCAGGACAGCACAATCTGCTCTCATCTAGACTCCACCAGACTGAAATCTGAGGTCTGGATTGGAGGTTGGTATGAGAATAGCTCATATGGGGTTTATAACCTCAGTGCAGGCAGGAACTAAGATTCTGAAGAATTGAGAGGCAGAAGTATTAGAGAAACAGCTGCCAAACTCCAGCCAAGTTTCAGTTGAACCTAAGTCCCATTGGATGAGAGAGTCATGATTCTGCACACAATAGTTCTGCATCACATCTGTACTTAAAAGACTTCTCAAGGCTGTTTCTTTGGTACACAGAGAACAGATACTAGGGAAAGTGACAGGGCTTCATGTACCTTTGAAGGAGCAAGCAGTTGCTGTTCCTAACCCCGAAATGTCAGTGCACTTGGAGCTATGTCTCCCTCCCAGATAATCCCTTCCTTTTTGAGACTGAACTTCCTTCATTCATTTCAACAAATACTGTGGATTTCCACAGGACCATTTGTGCCAATACTATCACCCCTGTGGTTTTAAGTCTCAAAATATTTGATAATCTGCATATCATTCTAAAATGTTATTGATATCTCAAGGAAAAAATAGAATTAAAAAAAAATAATTAAAAAAAATCTTCTATTCATGTCAAAATACAATAGATAAAGAACCATAACAGGCTGAAAAAGTTTTAGGATTTTGCAAGTCAAAGAAAAATAGTGTACTATGACTAGTCCACTGAACTGAAATGGTTAACTGTTCTTCTGTGACACCACCCCCTCCAGTCCCCACGCCCCTTTTAGTTAACTCCCAACAAAGGAGATAAAAAGCAGTATTCTAAACTTGCATAGCCTCACTGATAAAAAAACCTGTTTTGCATACATATATCCCACATGACCTACATGTTCTGCATATGTGGCCCTGATCTGGTGAGGTCTGACACAGAGATATCCTTTTGACACAGAGATATCCTTTTTTTAGGGAAGTATTGTCATTGACTTCAGAGGGACTATTTCCACAAGTAAACTTAGTCATGTGTGTGATGACAGGATCAGGTAGCAGCTATGAGCATGTGTCCTCGCTAACTGTACAAAACAGACGCACATTGCTCTTTTTGCTATCATGTCTGGTGTTGGAGATCTCATTCTCCAGCAGACTGGAGTGTGATAGACTGGCAAGTGGTCCTTATTAGGAAGGTCATTCACATTGTCAAGCATCTTTTGAAAGGTGACAGTGCTCCGAGAAAGTTATCAGACCAGAGCCACAAAGTCTAAAACAATTTCTCTGACAATATTGTAAACAGGTAGTATCTCCGACCCCTTTTTAGACTTAACAAAACAGAGGAGATTAAAGTTCTTCTGCACCTCTTTCCCCCCTGACATGCTTGTATACACTTCCCCTGTCCTTTGTCTTGAAGTACCCTGCAGAAGTAGTGAAGTTGTGAAAGAGCTACTTTAATTACAAGTACCAGAGTAATGAATTCAAGTACACTCATTTATCAAAAAGGGCTTCCCCATCTGTCTCTAAAGTGTGCTCAAAACCACCGTGTATTTGATAACATAAAGGTTGAGAATTTAACAATTTTTAGTTTTAAACACTTCATCTTGGTTAGCTCTTTGTAAGATTGTACAACTGCATTTTAACAGAAAGAGCAGATCTGGGTGTGTGCGTGTGTGTGCGTGCATGTGTGTGTGTGGTCTCTTCCTAATTTATTTGCACTTCAGCCCATTGGGATCAAGCTGCAATCCCTGTAGGCAAAAGAAGATTAGGGAAAGCAACTGACTGTTTTTTCCCAGACACAGAAGGGAAAGCGACTTCTCAAGTACCGCAAGTTTTTCTGGCCACTGTACAAATTGTTCCTGTGTATGGAGAGTTTCCAAAAGACCTAATTAGCAACTCACTGCAAACATTTCTTTGCATTAGCTAATGATCCGGCTACACTTGTAAGCAAACAGTACCAACATATCTAATCAATGCAGAAAAAACAACAGAATGCCTATTAAACATCTGGATGTAATTTTCTAGTTAGACTTAGAACAAAATGAAAACATATGCAGGTCTCTTTGATCTATGCCTCAACAAAGAAATTGTCGACAAAAAAAAACCCCACACTGGCTAGTCACTGTGTCATTTTCATAAAGCCTGGTCGTTTCTTTTCAAATGTTCCCAGTTTAATTTTGTTGGTTTCCTGCAATCTCTAACTCTACCACATTGCATGAAACCACATGGGATCCTTTGGATCTGTCTGATTTTATTTGAGGTTTTACTGCTGCACGATCTGCTACTGCCTTTTTTTTTTTTTTTTTTTTTTTTTATGGTAAAATGATCTAGTGCAACTTTTCGAACATTCTTGCCTACAAGGAAAGCTACTAATTAAAAAGAAACCAAATTACAAAGAGGGTATGCAACGGCTATTAGCCAAAAGATAGCAAATAATTAGAAATGTAATTACTTTAACCTGCTCACATAGTTTGCACTTCATAAATAAAGGAATAATTTAAAAGTGATACTGTTTTGCATGCCCTCACAATAATTACTATTATTGCATCTGTATAGTATACCACATCCACTGCATGACTCAGATACTATTTTTTCTCTATTTCACCTGTGCTGCCCTGCCTTACAAAAACCAACAAAACTAAAATAGAACACACACACACCATGCACATAGACACAATTTTAAACTATTCTGTTTCTCTTTCAGTTAAAAATCCAACCCTCAACATTAAACTTTGAAAGCAAAAAATCTATTGAATTTTATAATTGCTTCTTCCACTGATCTGCTCTCACTGCAAGGTAGTAGAGCAGTGGGATAAATCAGAGATCTGCTAAATTGTTTCCTGCCCACCTCCAGGAAACTCCTATTGATTAATAAGCATATATAATATTATGTAATAATATATTCATCACATAATCAATATTTTTATTATATGTGAATTATATGATTTTATTCCATGTAGGAAGCTAAAAAAATATTGCTTGTAAACATTATTGTTAACAGTCAAGAAAAAAATTATAAATGCATAGTAAACAGAACATCATGCAGTACATCATTTCCCTAAACAGCAGATGCTACATCTGAAAAACTTTCAGAATATTGAAACTACATTTTAGAACCAAGTTTCAGTACACAGTCAATGCAGGATTAGGCCCTTTGAGGTAGGAACACTACATTAAAATGCTTACAGTGGAAACAAATTGATTTCAGACAGCAAAGTCAAATGGATGATTAAACAATGGTTAGGGGATGTTATATACTGAAAGCAATCTACTGTATTTTTAAACCATGCAATGGAGGTTTAAACAGAACTATTTTTAATCCCGTTTGAGAACTGTGCAGAGCATGTACAGTATTGTGGCATAGTGGCCTGGTATAAATTACTCCCTTGAGCTGAGTGCAGCTCTCTGCAACACAACTGTATTTTAGCCTGTCCTTCAGTGGTGTAAATAGTGAATGTTGCCATGGAATGAGGATGCTCAGTTTTCTGAGCTACTAGGTACACACAAAAAGTACATAATAATAGATTGCATTTTATGGTATCTTTCATCTAAAGATCTAAGTACTCTATAAGCATTAATTAATTAAGCTTTCTAAGGTCATGAATGGAGCAGTGAATAGGTTTGTCCAAGACTACAAGGAAAGAGCTAGGAAGAGAAAGCAAGACTTTTTAGCTTTATGTATGTATGTGGAAGACCAGATAAGTTTACATTCCTGTTCTGGGAACCCCAATCTATCAAAGGTCACTATTAAGGGTATTTTGCTTTCTGTCTTAAAAAAAACATTTCAAGTCCTCACATTTGTTTCTGGAGTCACAAAGACGTATGCACCTGTTTATTATACATAGGGATATGAACATGTGTGCCAGACTGCATGGGGCTTTGGACAACCTGGTCTGAGAGGAGGGGTCCCTGCCCTTGCAAGGGAGTTGGAATTAGATGATCTTTAAAGTCTATTCCCAAACCATTCTATGGTTCAATGATTCTATATATATGTATAGGTACAGACACCTCTAAGTACAGACACTATTGCCTGTACACATATATGCACACAGACACACACAAACAGACATACATGCATCTGTTTTCAGTGTCAACATTTTGTAGTTCCAGAATGAAATCCAAATTTCATTGCAGGAGACTGAGGGAATTTAATTACCTTTTCCTTTTGTTGTTTTCCATGTAAAACTGGGAATAACGCAGCATGGAAATCCACACCATGAGTAAAGCTGCATCTTGGTATTTGCAACATAACAAATTTCCTAGCAAATTTTGAATGTAGACTGCTCTTTCTTTAGGACACAAGATGAAGCACAATACAATTACTAATAAGTGTATCTAGTAAAAACTAATGGGGAATTGCAAGAAAACGCGAATTATAAAATTATCCTTAGTGTTTAAATAATGCAATAAAAATTCTTAAGGCCTCTTTTTAGGTAGTATACATAAATTTGTCTTAATGCATTTTTTAAAGTCTGAAGGCACCAGTATTTAACACTTTAATGCATAATTATGCTATGAATAAGGTGGTTGTTAATAGAGGATATGTTTTGAAGTTTATTTCCTATTGCAAGCAGTGTCACCATTTGTCATCTCAGCAGTCACACACAGAGTCAGTGGAATTTGACCCCCATCTGCCTTAAGTGGGCCTATACACGATTTACAGCAGCGAAGTTCTTGGCAGCTTTCCCCTAGCAGACCCCTCTTAAAAAAAAAAAAAAAAAAAAAAAAAAAAAAAAAAAAAAAAAAAAAAACTTCCCTCTGATCAGAGCATCGCTCTAATAAGCACTTATTCAGCTTGGGGTGCAGGGCTGAGCAGCACCTCACCTAAGCCTGTGTGGCAGCGCCTCTACACTCAGTAACCACACCCTCTCCAGCTGCTGCAGATAGACTTTTTCATCTCTAGGTTTTCAAATGACCGTGATTCACAGATAAAATTGCATTAGTAAAGTTCTGAGGTTTTAACTAGGCGGGCATTGGCCTCGTCTGCCAAGTTAAAAGCAACAGAACAAGAAAAAATGGCCCCAGGGTGTGCTAAGGGAGGTTTAGATTGGATATTAGGAAAAAAAAATTCTTCACTGAAAGGTTCATCAGGCACTGATACAGGCACTGACACCCAGGGGAGCAGTGGATACCTCCCCTGTCCCTGGAGGTATTTATAAGTTGCAGAGATGTGGTGCTTAGGGGCATGGGTTAGTAGTAGCCTAGACAGCGCTGGATTAATGGTTAGATTTGACGATCTTCAAGGTCTTTTCCAATCAAAACGATTCTATGAGTCAGTGATACCGGAGCAACGCAAACAAGTGTGAGTTTTAATGCTTCTCTACGGCAATTTCTGCACAGCTGAAAGCCGTGCCAGCTGGTGCTCCAGCACACACCAGGCCACACAGTTGAGACGAGAAAGGTGCCGTCTTTGCCCGCCCGCGTTACGATGCCGATTTTCGGGACAAGGCGGCTTTCCCTCTTCCCTCAGCGCCCCGGGCCAGGACTGCTGGGGGGCGGCTTCTCCGCAGGGCGAGGCACCGGACGGCTGTGACAGCGGCGGCCGAGAGACAGCAGCTGCCGCCAACACCCCTCGACACAAGCCCTCCGGGCACCTCCAGGGGGGTGTCCTGCCCCTCTCCCCACAGCACTCGAGGGACCCTACGCCTGGCAGAAGGCGCGGAGCGTCAGGTCCTGCTCCGCCCCGGGCAGCTTCCAGCCACGGCCACGGGAGGCGACAGCAGCGCTGGGGGAGAGAAACACGGCGCGCACAGGCGAGTGGAGCGGGACCCCGAGCAGCTCCGCGTGGCTCCCGCGCAGCCCGGCTCCACGTCGCCTG
>JAAWXA010000012.1:20274614-20397114 GCA_038090715.1 Florisuga fusca
CAGCCCTGCTCCCTGCGGGTCCTCCTGCCTATGTGCACCTGCGGGTGGAAGTGTCGAAGTTGGAGCGGCTCGCCAGTTGTATGCATTAAAACAAAAAAACCGCAACAACAACAAGAAACAACCCCAATTCAACTTTGTTAGGTGCCCTTATGCGGAGGATTTTTAAAATGATATCGAGAAAAGACCTGCGCAAATTCTGTGGCACAAAACACAAGAGGCTAGTTGTCATGCTTTGTCATGTCATTTGCATGTGATTAGTATAATAATCAAGTGCCGTGCTTAAAGAGCAAAAAGGATTGTTAAAGCGCACAGGTTTTGGAGTGCCTCAACTAATACAAAGTTGACATGGACGTTACTGAAGCTGCGGCATGCGTTTCCATTGATAATGCTGTCCTTCGGACGTTCTTGTTGCCTTTGTGCTTGCTGCAAAGATTTGTGTTGTGGGTTCTTGTGTACACAGGACCATTGGTGTTAAGGGGCCTTAATCTTCCTTAATTTTGTACTTAAGTTTCAACTGCTAGATCTGGATAGCATTAAAAGCTTTTCAGGTTTCCCAGTTCCAAATCTTGGCTTTGATTAGGCTTCCTCTTTCCTACCGATGGTACTGTAGTCGTTGACCAATCTAAAATCATTAACTTCTTGATGCCATTTAGTACTTCAGAACTATAAATATTTGTATTGCAGCTACAAGTGAGAAATGCTGGTTTACATACTAACTGTTCCCTATGATGTCCTTTAAAAAAAAAACAAAAACAAAAACAAAACAACAAAAAACATCAGTTTGCCAGAGAAGAAAGAAAATGTGGAAGCACCTCTCAATGAAAGTAGTCAAAATTATATCACTTCTAGAGAAATGCAAGTGCCAAATGCAAAATAAGGCCATTTACAAAAACAGAAAACAAACTTCCTAGTAAATGACGGGCAAAGTTACTGAATTTCAAGCTATGGACAAGATAACATTAGCTAGAGTGTACTTCAGGTTCAGAATTACAGACATACTCTTAATTCTTAAAGTTAGTGATATTACCTGGCATTAATTTACTAAGTGTCATCTACAAGGAAATGCATCCATTTTACTACTAGGTGGCATGTCAAAGAGGAATTCAGATCTTGCAAGTTGTAGCACTTCATGGCAGTGCGTTGCAAAAGCATGAAGATTGGGTGTGCTTGAATACAGTTATAATTTAATACAGCACCCATAAAATACCAGTTAAATTTACTCTTCAGCCTTTGTATGTAGGGTATGAATTAAATTTTCTTTCTGCATTTGCATGTTAGTTTTGAGGGCTTTTTTAATTAGCTGCTTCTGTCAAAATACATATTAAGTGGTTAGATGTTAAAAAAAAAAGTGACTCAACAGTTACATTAAAGTGTGATCTATTTTGTAGCCTTAAATTGGAATGTGAGAAACTGGCAAGCGAAAAGACAGAAATGCAGAGGCACTATGTTATGGTAAGTATACTTGGTTTTAATTTATTTCATCAAATACTCCTTACACAATGTAAGCCAGTATAAGAAAGTAATGTGTGCTCCTTTATTTCCAGTACTATGAAATGTCCTATGGATTAAACATTGAAATGCACAAACAGGTAAGGCATTTTGTTTTCTAAACCACAGAATATGCAGTCTCTCTAGTGTATTTAAGTGTAGCCATTCTTTTTATGTTTGGATGACTGTGTTATGTGTCTGAATCAATAGGCTGATTTGTAGCTGTGATTAATATACCTTTGCCTACCTGCTATCAAATGAGGTGTAGATCAGGTTGGGTGACAAACATTTCTTGTCATTGGTCCTGAAAGATGTTGGCAAAAATGGGAAAGTTCATGTGTCAGAAATTTCAAAAGCATGATTTGGTTTACCTGTTTTTATTTTGGGTAGATTCTTTGATATGTAGAACTGGTCTTCCTCATGCATAAGGTATGTAGTGATAGTTGCTCAAATCTTTGCCGTTTAAAGGAATGAAAAGATTAGTGACTTGGAAAGATCTAGTTATGACTATGAGCTTGCAAGTTCCCATAAAATTCACACTTATGGCCACTGTAATGGTGAATAAAAAGAGTATTGTACTGGAACAAGACACTAAGGACCTCATAAGAGAAGAAAAGCTAAATGATTGCTCAGCCCAGAGGACCCTCAATTGAGTAGTCATTGTCTGCCAAATAAAGCATTAGTGGCAGGGTGTAAGTATTCTGTAGATATGCTGACATACACTTTTTCATCAAGATGCTGGTACAATAAGTCTTTCAGAAATCGATGGCCTCTTAAAAAAAATTATCATTAGAAGAAGTTGCACAGTTGGACACATTTCAAAGTGCAACAATACAATTCTTTCTTGATGTGTATGTGCTATTTCATCTAAAACTCTTGTTTCATTAAATTAAAGAGCATGGCTGACCGGCTAGGGCACAGCGAAGAAATTGATTAGTTCAGGCTTTGGATTTTCAGTGTATTCAAAGACATTCATTAAGCAGAGTTGAATTTTGTTTTTGTAACTCTGAACTCTCTGATTATTTTGTTTGTTTGTTTGTTTGTTCTGTTTCCCCCTAAAAATATAAGGGGATACTGTAATTCCACGATAACTTGCTGTCTGAAAAACTGGGTATTCTCTTGGATTGTTTGAATCAAAAATGACAGTAAAAGGAGAAAAATATGGCAACATTTTTTTTTTTCTTTTTAATAGTGCATAGAATGGGTAGATAAAATTACTTGAGCAGTGCTTGACTTGGTTCTGTACTGTAGCTGCATTAGTCTTTTTGTGTCGTGTTGTTGAAGAATATTAGCTTTTCTGTGAAGTGACTTTTTCAGACTTTGTAATTTGAAGAGTTCTGTCTTGGATTCTTTTTTTCCTCTCCTAAACTTTCTGGCACACTGTAACCTGTGAGGAATCCATCATCTCTGTAGGTTCCTCATTTGGTGTGGAAATGGATGTTGTTTTCCGTAGATACTAAAAAAAGAATGTGTGACTTGAGTAAATGTAGTAGAAATGAACTTTAAGTAAAATCAATTAAGCTTGCAAGACTAAAAAGACTGTTAGAACTGAGGTTTGCACTTTGACCCTAACATCTGTGTATTGCAAAGGCTTAATGTTTTTTAAGTACGACAGCTATAACTACATACCAAGTAGGCAGTGATACTTTAGGAGGTTTTAAGACTCATGACATGATTCACTGTGTGGGTTCTAGCTGGAGAGAGTAGTGCATGCTTGTTCTGTGTGTGCTGTTGAAAAACAAGAATAAGCTTTTGAAGGAATAAATGCATTTCCCTGAATGTGTCTCAGGTACTGTGCTTTTACATGTTAAGTAATTTTAATTTCTGTTAAAAGTCGCACCTTTATATTCAAAACCCTTCATTTAGGTGCTTGCAATTGCTTGCAATGAGGATGCTAAATGGTGTTGCAGTTCAGTATGTAGGTGGTCTTGGATGACAGGAAACCAACAAGCCAACAAACAAAAACTACCAGTGGCATTCGTCTGAATTTCCACTGCTGACGATAAGTTCTGAGGAGGCTTTTGGCAGATAGTAATCATAATTCTTATTAAAACTGGTGATGTCTAGCCCCAAGGGGGTGTAGCCAGGCTCAAATTGATGCTTTTTGCTGGCTGATCACCAGCATGGCCTAAGTGCTCATTATGTTGTAGAGAGGGCCTTTGGAGCTCTCATTACTTTTGAAAGGAATTCTCTCTAGGGGAAAACTGGGCATTAGCTAGACTCCTGACAGGCTGAAATTATTCCTGCTCTATGGCTTCTAACCAAATGCTAGCAAGGCATCATCAGGGGACACGAAAAATTGTCATTTCTGACAACATCTTTGTTACTGAAAAATGCAGCGATGGGGAAACTTTCCACTGAACAAGCTTTAACGTGTTTAAGGCCTGCCTCCGCTGTGGATGCTCTCTCACTCTGTGTGAAGCCCTTCTGAATGCTTGGGCTGTTGATTGAAAAACCAAAAAAAACCACTACAGTGCAACAGTGTTTCCTCATGTGGTATGGTATGTGCCTCACTGTTGAGTCAGGGTCACTTGGATAAGATGGAGTAGTTGCAGTTTGTTCAGTATGAAAGGGTTGACTTCTTGTAGTGATACAGTTGCATCAGCAGTTCCCTTTTCATTTAATTTAGTAACCTGTTGTGTTTTGTGTAAAAACAAAGTTAGTCAGGACTTGAATGTCGCTACAAACAGACTTAATTGAGGTGAGATTTCCATACACAAACAGTTGTACTGCAGAGCTTTCCACTTCAATGCATTGCATTTGAGTTCAGAAACAGCCGTGGTAGGGCTTCCTTCACAGCTTCGTCTTTGGCACTTTGCAGTGTTTAATTGCATCATTCTGTGCTTAAATCAAGGTACTGCTGCTGCATGTAAACCTGCTGGCTGAAAAGTAGTTGGCATATTGGCATATTTGTGGCTGGTGGTGTGGATTTTTTTTTAATTTTTTTTTTTCTCCTCATTTCTCGGTGGCTTTTTAAATTATACGTATTTTTTTAAGAATTTCAGATCTTAGTTCTAAAGAGGATGATGGCGTGCAGATTTTTATGGTGTTTCAGATAAATAACTTTAAGATGAATGGTTAAAATTTTTTGCATACCTGAAACAGAAATGAATGTCTGCGGATAGCTTTAGGATTGATGCACTTTGTTCAGATATTGGTTTTGTATGCGTCAAGAAGAAAGAATGAATAAGCACATTTTGTGTGGTCCTAGGTTTTTCTTCTATGTTTTGCTGTCCAAATCAGATTTTCCCACTGTGACATCCATGGCTGGCAAAGCAGATGCATCAAGTGCTAATGCTGAGATGTAGAACTGATAGGGTGTCAAAATCCCACTGTACTTAAAGGGTTGCTGCCATTGGCTATCAGAGCAGTGCTTCTCTCTTTTCATGAGATCTTGTCTGTCATCTTATGTCATAAGTCAGAAGATAAGACTTCCTGTGTGTTTAATGTCTAGAATGTTTAGGTGCAAGATTAGCTTTTGTTCCATGGCATACAGCCAAAGAAAGAGAAATTCATCACTGCTGAACTAACTGACAGACTATATAAACTACTACAGTGTGTGGGTTTCTGGTATCCCAAGGGTGACTGCTAGGTTTCCTTCTCTTTGGGTGGGTTCTTATGATCACTGTGACCTGCCTGGAGGTAGACCTGTCATTCA
Source organism: Florisuga fusca (assembly GCA_038090715.1). Lineage (NCBI taxonomy): Eukaryota > Metazoa > Chordata > Aves > Apodiformes > Trochilidae > Florisuga > Florisuga fusca. The sequence continues at coordinate 20,279,761 of JAAWXA010000012.1, forward strand.
CTACCACGCCTCTTGTAGCAAAGTATATAAACTCCCAAACTGCATTATGTTAACCAGCTGTAAAAGAGTTAAATGTCTGCTCTAACTTGGACTCTTTTGTGGAATAACTTCTAATGCTTTATGGCAAAGGACAGAATTTCCTACTGATATCTCATTAGAATATCAGATTTCATGAGTGGGCTAAATAGAAGGGAATTAAAGAGCTTAGCTAGCTTGCTGCACCTCCTCAGCAGGATGGCTGTACTATTGAAAGAGATTTGAAGACAAATTAATTTTTTTTTTCCTTCTCCTACTTGCATTTTAATTATAGGAATGGAAAACTTAAGGTTTGGGTAGTTTGCAGTGAGTGTTTCATGAGCATTTTATTATTGGCACTGTCACAAAAGATATGCAAGACTCTGTTTTATTGAAGAAAAATGGTAGGGTTGATTTGGATGTAATATTTTTCACTCAAAAAATTATACCTATTCTGCAAATACTTGGTTTCTGAATAAGTGTGGCTGTGTTACCAGTGCACTGATTTTTCAGCCCCAAGTGGAGTTGTCAGTTTGAGTAGAGGGGAAACACTATTGTATTGGCCTCAACTTTCTATACTTTTGAGCCACATTCAAGCTCGCCAGCAGGGAGAGTGAAGGAGTTACCTCACAGATTCAGGGAACCATGTGAAATATATCTCCATGCAACTTTTCAATAACCATATTGTCAGATACCATCTGATATATCAACTCCTTATGCAACTTAATCTAAAAGTGTGTCACAGTGGAAACCCTGCACATATGCTGTATACTACTTTAACATCTTGCATTTTAGACCTGGTCTACCAGAGTTCAGGTTCCTGATGTTGAAAGGAGAGAGGAAACATATATTTCCCAGCCACATTGTTAAACTCCCCTTGAACTGCTGAAATTTCCATTGTCAAATGTCCATTTTCTAACTTTATGGATTGGTTTAAATGGGCCAGAGGAGCGTCCTGGCAGGAGGAAGACTAAGAGGGAAGGTGCTCTATATGTGCAGTATGCTTCTGTCACAACAGATTCCTTGGAAAAAGTCTTAACACTTTTCCTCCTTCTGTTTGTTGTTTTATAAAATCCAGCTGAGCAATTGAATTGGACTTCCCAGACCCTCATCATAACTTTTTCCTTTGCGAACTGGGACTTTGTCTTTCTGTACTTGTGACCATTGCCTGCCTTCTATTCTTCTGCTATGCCCCTCTAAGAAGAGTCTGTCTTCGTCTTTTCCCCCATGACCTCTGTCAGCAATCAGCTCTCCTATCTAATTCATCCTCTTTTTGAAACTAAACAAATTGAACTTTTACCTAGTATGTTGTGTGCTCTGTTTCCCTGATCATCCTCCTTGTGTCACTACGACTTGCTTCAGTTTGGCAACATCTTTCTATTTTGCCAAACAAGGAGAACATAAATGGGAAAAAGTTATTCTGATCAGTCAGCTGGTTTCAGTCATACTACTGCATCCTAGTATGAGGTATATCCTTCATCCGGACAAGGGTGTGGAGCTGATTCAACTTGTCCCCCAGGACACCTGTGCTCTCTTCTGAAAATCTTCTGTTTCCTCCCTGGTGCTGCTGTTATGGGTAGGAAGTTGTCCCGGGTGTAGGTCAAAAATAAACCCTTCTTTGCTTTGAACCTGGTTTCCACATTCTGTTTGATGGCTCTTAGTTCTCGGAATAGGTACAGAGTCAATGCACTTAAAATTTTATATCTCTGTCATAATATATCTCTGCTGACTCCTTTGCAGGTTGAGCAGTCCCAGCCTACAGAGTTGTGTAGCTTGCTTTAATTATTTTCCTTGCTTTTCCCACAAACATTTTTGGTTTAAACTTAGCCTGTTGAAATGATGGAAACTAGAAATATGTGCAGTTTTCAGGGTGCGGGTGAACCAGAGATTTCTATTATTATGCAAATATCTTTTCTGGATATTATTCTTGTTTTCTTTTTCTGATTTGTTTCCATCCTTTTTATTTTTTTTCTGTTTTATTATGTAGTAAAGTTCCCAATATCTGATTTCTCATGTCTGCCATGAAATGCTAGACTGCTGGAGTCACATTTCGCATTTGAGTTCTTGTTCATGAATGATGATTAGAAGCTCATGAGCCATCACTTTACAGTGAGGGTAGGGGTGGCTACACCCAGTGTGCATAAATTTTATTTATATAGATTTATAAGGTGTTTTTGCAGTTCTTCAGTCACTGTTCTACTTTGAATTCTGTCATGGAGCAGGCTTTCTTACTTGCTCCTTGCTGTCTTTTCCAGGCATAAAACAGATTGCAGTAAAGGCCACTATGAAACTCCACTGATCACCTGTTCATGGCACACCACTGGAGATGATCAAAGAGTGGGTTAGAGCTTGTTGAAACAGAGTTTATTCTTAACTGAACTATAGTTTAAATCTGACTAGGTCTAAAAATCAGTTGTTTGACACTGTCTCTTTCAAAAGAAAGCCTCTTGATACCTAAAAATGCAGCCCACCCTGCTGCTGTGTCAAGGCTGGTACAAACCGATGCTGAATTGTCTTGCTTGGAACCATAAATACAGCATGTTTAAGTGAGGTTAAAATAGAAAAAGGTTTATAGCATTATTTCATATGGTAATAGTCTTTTAACTTTGTAAGTGCTGAGTATTATTTTAGTTGTTAGCAAGCCTAGTTATAACATACTTTCTAGTATGGGAAAAATAGTTTAGGAAATTATTCACTTTGGTATGTTTCACTGGACTTTTTGTAATGATAATAGTATTGTGTGGCTAATGCTGAATTGCACAGTGTTTAAGAAGAGACTGATCTTTAATTAGGCTGAGTTGCTCTCACCTTTTCTTGTTGTTTGTCAGATCTGTGACTAACTTAGCACAGATAATTAAATTACAGATTAAAACTCTTTGAGGGGTTTTGGGTAAGCTTTGTGTCAGGCCTGCTTATCTGGAAATATTCTACTTCTTAAGTGATCTGAAGAGTTTACTATCCTTTTAGCTATGTGATAACAGAAGTGAAAACTGAAGTTAATTTGTGTTTTGTTGTAGGTTTTTGTTTCGTTAAGTTTTGTTGGTTTGGGGCTTTTTTTGATTCTCTTCCCCAGTAGGAAGGATGTTCTTTTTTTTCTGTTCAGTCTTCTTTTTACTCCTCTTGAAGGTTTTTGATGTTTGTGTAAACAGTCGGTCAAAGCAACTAACTTGTAAGGTGACCAGTCAGTGCATTGACAAGAACAGACACAAAAGAAAACTGCATTAGGAGGCAAGCCGTTGGGATTTGCAGTAAATATATTACAGAACACAAGTGAATTGCCAATACTGCTTGTTTAGCAGTTTGCAAGGGCAATGGTAGTATGGATTTTTGAATTAGAAGGGAAGGACTGTTCTTTCTCTGTTGGAACATCTAGTTGATGGCTGAGGAGAAAATTGATCTAGAGAACAAAATGCTGCTTTCTCTATTTGTGCCATTTTAAAGGCTTGTATGGATTAGCAAGCAGGACCAAAAAGATAGCTTTCAGTTTTGGAGAAAGGAGCAAGAATAGGTATGCTTGTTCAGCTGCATCTTGAATTAGTATTAAGTTTGTGAGGAAACCTGCTTTTATTAGGTTAGTGAAAGGCTAGGATATCTGAAACTACTTGGGTTTTAGTGGAAATCTGCCTGTTTATGAAATTGTCCTCCAGTGTTCTAAAACCCCAGAATTCCTATGCTGTCTGCTTCATGGTGTGATGTTCTGAAATTTTTTTTTTAAACTTAACAGTTTGAATTAAATCCTTGTGGGAGGGTATGAAGGGAATTTCTTGGGAAAAATAAGAAATAGATCATTCTTTTGTGCTGTTGCCACTATAGTTTCCATTTAGAACAAAGTATGGGTTTCGGGGTTTTTTTGTTAAAAACCAAAACCAAAAAAACCCCAACCAAAAAAACAAACCACACTTGAAACTTTTATCACTCTCTTCATATGCAAGTTTGGGTGTGAAGTAATTCTAAATTTCTATTTTTGTAAGTGGTTATAAGGTTTCCAGATATTACTTCGCAGGCAGCTAGCTGCCTGTGGCCTCAAATGGTGGACATAGATTGCAACTTAAGTAAACACAGAATCTTTAAGTAACAAGATCTATGGGAAGTGTTTAGGTAGTTTCTTTACACTGAAATATGAACTGTAGACTCGTAGCACTAGAAAGGACCTAGTGCTTCCCTGTGTCCCAACAGGATCAGCTGTACCAGTTTCTGGTAGGGTGCTTGTCCTTTCTGTGAGCAAAGTCTTCACAGTTAGTGGCAACTTGTGAGCTCTCCAGGTAGCAGAGTACTTTTAAAGTGCTTCTTCAGTTACAACTTGAATCTTTTTGTTTGTAGTTTCAGCTCTTTTCTGTGCACTTTCTTCATTCTGGATAGATAAAGCTGATTATTCCCCTGCCTTGCAGAGGCATTTTGTATACCTCTGCAATCTAATGTTGATTCTCTGAATGTTGTTGCACAGCTGAAGTACAGTGCCTGAGATAAGTGCAGTACTCCAGGGGAGGAAATGCCGAGCAGAGTAGCATAGAAGGTTTACTTAGTGTATGGCTTACTGCGGTGGCAGCCTTTTTTACAACAGCATGCTTTTGACTTGTGTTCAACTTCTGATCTGCTGTGACCTAGAGATTCCTTCCTGGCCTATTATTTCCTCTTCCTTTATGTTCCTGCTTAGGCAAGCTGTGGTCTTTTATCCCTATTTATCCCTATTCTTTTTCCTTTATAGTCCATTTTTCCATTCAGTGCAAAGTGAGTTCTGAAGCTATTCTCCAGCATATTCTGTCTTTCTCAGCTTGAAGCTCTCTTCAAATTAGGGATTAGGGCAAATGAAGAGATCTTTATGCTTGTTAGTGGGAACTACTGAAAAAGTACTGGACCTATCATGCATGTAGAACTTCCTAATTTGCAGAAGAGAAGGATGTATTCATACATGGTTTAATCACCAAGCAGTTTTGTACTTGTCCCCATGAAGTTTTAGTTGGGCTGTGCTTTTTTGTGTTGCTCTTTAGTGCTCTGGGTGTCAAATTCTTCACAAAAGCATTAATGTCTACCTCTCTGATCCATAATTACATTACCATTTTGGACATTGAATAATTCAGGTGTTGTTCACTGCTGAAAAATACTTCTGAGTTGTGATTTATGTCTGTGTTTTACCTACATGTTTAGGGACGAGGTTTTTTTATGCCCTAAACCTGGAAGAATTATAATTAAGCTGAAGTGTCCTTGGTCCTTAAATTTGCTATTTTCTGTCCGCAAGGCACTGTCCTTGCGTAGTTGCCTATCCCTTTGACATTTGTAGGTCTGAAAGGTGCCCACCAGCTGCTCAGTCTCATTAATGTGCTCTTTTTATTTCAAGCCTAGTCAATTTGAAGATGTTTTACTTGGAATGCTTTGATCTGTTCCTTTCCTGTTCAAGCTGCAGTGTTGGCCTTATGTAATTAGTAATTTATATTTATTATGGGATTATTAATGATTTTGCATAGCTAAGGTGGATGCAAAAATGCATAATTTATTTTTTGGCCTTCTTTGTGTCCTTTGACCATATCTTCACTTTTCTACTTGAGGTACTGAACCTTTTTTTGTTGCTGTTGTTATCCTCTGGCATTTCAACTTGCAGAGCAGTAGTTTTACTCTATCTCTTAAATAGTGGCACGTAGTTACAAAAAGAGGTGCTTGTGCTGTGTGTATTTTTACTGTCTCATCTGATCTCCTTTCCACTTCCTGTGTGTTTTGCTCATCTTCTTCTGTTGTCATATGTATTAACACACATCCTTGTTGCTTATACTGTTTCATAAAGAAAATGTCAGGTCTCTGTAATGGCATTTTTTCTTCCTTCTCAGTAACAGGTCATGTAAAGCTGATCTTACCAGTTGGCATTTGCTTTCCTCAAGTCTTACTGACTTTTTCATTCTTTCTTCCTGTCCTAATTATTGTAAACTGCAATAATTGTCCGTCTCAATCAGATTAGTTTCCGTTTGGAAAGTTTCAATAACTTTTTCTTTCTTACAATGTATTTAGATGGTTTCTCTACTAATTCATTTCTATTGTGAGCAACAGAATATTATATGTGTTTGGGTGTTTATATATTTGTATATATAAAAAATAACAAGATTGGAAAGTAACTTAAATGACATGTGCTGAAACTTTTGCTGAATGTTTTCCAAACCTTTTTCCATGTACTGAGAATCCCCACTATCTTCACTTTCCATCTTTTGTGTGGTGAGTTCTGCTAGTTGCTAACAAGAGAGCTGTTAATCCATGTAACTTGTTGTTCATTAGGGAGTCACCTGGTGGCACCTGGAGCATTGATATGGATACCTTTTAAGACCTTAAATTGTTTCTCTGACTTGACAGATTTTTTTTTTTTTAATATGGTCTGGGAATATATTAAATACTATACAACACAATACACGTTAAATTGTAAAATTTAAGATACAAAAGTGCATGCATCTTGGTAAATTTAATTTAGTAGTTGTTTCTGAAGTCCTATTGAATGTAGCTTACTGAATTTTTTCCCTGTATTTCACACCCTTGTCTTAGCAAGTCTTGTTTTTATTGGATGGCATGCTACTGTTCTAATCAGGTCCAGATTGTAGTCATAGTCTTACTTGAATGTTGGTAAAGATTGAATCCTGACAGTGAGCTTAGTTGTTAACTTGCATTCTGTAAACATAGATGCTTGGCTTGAGACACTTTATGCTCTGATTTTTAGGAGCTGTGTGGTTTGAGGTACTTCTTAGGCTATGCAAGATCTCTGACTTTTACTACCATGTAAAGTGGCACCAAGTAAAGTGGCTTAGTGTGCAAATGCTGTGAGAATGTATGCAGAAATTTGGATGTGGCTTGTGAAATAGGAATCAGTTCAAAATAATGGCCTAAATTAAATGAAAAGCCATTTGCATCTGATAGGTGTCCAGCAGTTACAGATAAGCTCCTTTTTTATGTGCCTACTTTCTTTTTATTTTTTTTTTTCTCCTCCTTGTTCTTGGGTAGTGTTGTTCAGTTGTCCATAGTAAACTAAGTTCTTAATGTTCTTAAAAGTAAGAATGCAAACTGCTGGATGATTTTGTAGACTATGCTTCTTCTAGAGCATCATAAGAACACACAAGAGTACAGTCTTGTGGGAAGAAGGGGAGTTCATCCAATAGTTTATTGTTTCGAAGTAAAACCTCTGCTCTCAGTGAGGTTCTCCTGGTACTCGGCTGCTTAGCTATCTGATGGATGCCTTTGGTCAGCCTATTTAACTTGTTGATGTGGTGGCCTACTAAGCTGTCCCTTTCCCTCCTGCTCATAGTGATATTTTCTGCCTGACTAGTTAGTTGAGAGGTTGGACAGATGTCTCCAACCTGGCTCAAAAAAGTGTGCCTCTGTAAGCAAAGTTGGCTAGACCTCTTCTGGATTGGAGTCAGCTTCTGACTTCCTCAGCACCTCATGGAATCTAAGTAAAAGTGGAAACTTTGTTGTAAAACAACTTTAATGTAAAATAAAGCTTTGTGCTTACTTCAGAGATTTAAATACTTCTGTTTGTATTGAATGTTAGCTTTTGCATGAAAACTTCACTGTGGAACTAAAATTTGGATAAACACACTTTCTGTTGTTGCGAGTACTTGACCAAGATGGGCTCAAGTTAGATTAAAGGAGAAATGTGATAACTGTCCTGTTTAGCCAAGTTTAAGAAGAGTCTTGACACAGTGAAGATATGTGAAAGGAGCACTTAGAGGTCCTGACAACAGCTTCTTTGTTGCCAGTTGGCTTTGGTTCAACAGGATTTATAGCTGCAAGTGGGATGGGCAGTTGTGTACAGTGGTTCATTGAGAGCTACACAGCAGCCTCTCTCTATTATTACAGAAAGCATTGAAATTAGATATCTGAAATATATCCAGTCATTTCACTTTACAGCTGAATGAAGTCCAAATCTGTAGTAGATGTTTGGCAAATGTAGCTGTTGACTTGTGCATCATATGTAGCTTATGCTTGCATTATTGTGGCCTTTCTGTAATTTAAACTGACGTCTAGGAGGACTCAGATAAATGTACTTTAGGTACTGAATTAAAAAAAACAATACTAATTTCACTTTGGAAGCTTTCTAGCATTCTGTAGCTTTATCATTCTAAGCTTTTATTCTGTTAATATTTCTGGTTCTTCTTCCTCTCTCCACTCCCACTTACAATATGGTGTTGTTTTTGTTTTGGGTTTGTTTTTTTTTTCCGCAGCTAAAGATTTTTCATGCCAGTCTTCTGGGCTTTTAATATAATTTTCTTGTGGGTGGCTCGCCTCATAACTAAAATGAGTGGTACAAATGCGAGGCAGAGGGAAAGCTGTGTTTGTTAATGATATATCATGTTAAAGATACATCATGTTAAACTGACAGTTATGCCCAAAATACAGAGAGAGTTCCTCTCTCTGAAATGAACACTACCCGTTGCTGCTTGTCAGATTGAATTTAAAGTATCTTTTGTGAATAAACCTTCCCACTCCATCCTATTGGTGAGAATATCAGTAATGACAGTGTTTATGATTTAAAATAGAGTTTGAAGGCCAACTTCCACAGTTTGTTGCAGGGTGGTTAAAATGGCACCAAAGAGGAGATGAATGTGGCTACTTGTGTGAGTCTTTTACTCGGGAGGCCTGTAAATTTGATTGGCTGCTGCAGTGCTAGCAGAATTACTCGATTTGAGAGCAATAGAAAGATAAGATATCCAATTACCCAAATGATTTGCAGGGTTAGCCAGCGTTGTCATGGAGATGCGAGTTGGAACAAATTAAATTTTGAGCAATAAAATAATCTTAAAGCACGTCTGGGAACAGGAAAATTTGGCAGTGGCACTTACCTGAATTGAATCTTAGCTTGACACACTGTTGTTTGACATTGATATGCTGTGGGGGCCTAAACATTTAAATGGCATGTTGCCTTTATTTTTTTCGTTTTGCAGCCATTGCCGAAACAGATTGTAGTGTATTAGTTTTAAATAAAAGGGCATTGATAACATATATATATTTTGTTGCTCTATTGAATGATAGTCTTAATCATTTAATTTAAGCTATCTGAATATTTAAATATTGGCAATTAATTATACCTTCAACTTCTGAATTCTAAGTGACGAATTTTAGCAAGTGTTTGAGTCTTTCTGTAGTAAAGTTCTAAGCCAGCATGTATTCAGCTAGCCACAGTTAAATGCTTCTTTTTTTGCAATTGCTTTGTGAATATGTGTACGTTTTGTTGTCCTAGAAGATCTCAATCACAAAAAGAATAACGGCTTCATCATTGTAAATGTACTGCTTGTTTCAATGATTCTGCTGGAAAAAATGAAAATACTGAATGTATTTCATTTAATGGGTACTAATCTTAGCTCAAGATGTAGTATTCAACTGCTTTCTGATTTGCAAAAGGGATTAAAAAATGGTGAAGCATGTCCCATAAAGGGGCTTTTATCCACGTCTGTTAGACAGATGGAGATGAAAATTGGTCGGAGGTCAAGCCATTTGCAGCATTCTCATAGCCTTCAATTTTCTTCATATCCCGTGATTCAGTAATGACCAAAAGTGCAACATTGACCTTTGTTCCCCAGTGGAATACTGTGTTACATACTGTAAATGGCAGGCAGTCCATTCTGTTCTTGCAGAAGGAGTTCAGTGTTTTACTTGGCTTTCTACATGTTGAAACTGTAAGTGTAAGAGCACTTTAGAATTAATTTCTAAAGCTTTTGTGAATGTGATTTAACAGTGTGGTCTTTCTTGTGCGTTAAAGGCTGATTCTCCGATTCTTTTGCTTTAAAGGAGTGGATTGGGGCATGCTGTTTTTGGTGGTGTTAGAACTTTGGGTTTTCTTACTTGGTTTTTAATTTTGTTATTCCTAAAAGCTGTCTTCTTTCCAACCTAATGACAGAAGTGATTCTCAGAGTTGGGCTGAAATAACTGAAGAAAATAAAAGTGTAATGAATGAGAATACATAAGCCAGTCCTTAAGAAGTGGTAATAGAGTGCTTTCAAGTACTGATCTATCTTAGTGATGTAGGAAAATGCAGTTTGCAAAAAAGAGTTACAGGCTTCTGACTTAAAATGGACATTTTTGGTTCAGTATTTTTTTTATAGTTAGGTCTGGACTGGATTGAAGAAATCTCAGTACTAATAATGGAGCAGTTGTCACAATACAGCTGATTGTTAAAAATAATGTTGCAAGTTTTAATTTTTGTTTTAAAATACCATAGATACTATGGGTAAAGTCTGTACTGGGACATGTATAGTGTACACCAGAGCAAAGCTGAAATTGAAACCTCTGAATCTGAAAGCTGATTAACTAATTCTCTCCAGATAAAGGCTGTGTTCTCCACTTAGAAGTGGGAGTGCTGGTTTCTGTGGGTTAGATGTTCTAGTGTTAGTATTAAAATGCTCATGGCTTTTTGGTGTGGTGAGAGATGCAGTTATAATTTGGATGCTTGTATTACACATCATTATTTTCATCCTAGTGCAAAAAATTTGTAGTTGTTTAAGAAATTATGTTGATTTGCTATCTTACATGGTGCTTTGGACAGTAATGGCAGTCAAAATGCAAAATAGTGTGGAATAGACTACTGTAGAAGAAAACACTTCAGTACTTTTTTTAACAATGCAGAAGGGAAAAAAATAAAATGCTATATAGAAGCTCTTTCTTAACTGGTTAGTAATATATCTTACTTAAATGTCTATTCGATTTAGTAACTAGTCTGGCTTCTTTGTTTTTTGCCATTAATGTTAAGAATTAGCAAGAGACAAACTTAAGTACCAACACTTGAATTTGGCAATGATTAGGTCAAAACATTTAAGTCCTTAATTAAATGGAATGGAGGCAAGAAGATTACATGAGTGAAGAAAAAAATTCATTGACTCAACTTAATTTTACAAAATGCAGCTGAATTCCTTCATGTTAATTTTTAATGATACTTCAGAAAAGAGGGCTGCACTTCAGTCAGGGGTCTGACAAGCTCATCATCTGCAAATAAATCAAAAGACAATCATTACAGCAGCAAGAACCAGTGAATGATGTAGTTTTGTCATTGTTTGATGGTCCCACACTCATGGCCTCTATTAAAAATGAATGTATTCAAGAGGCTCTGCATTAAGAACACAAACAATTAAAAGCACTTCAGATGCATTGCTAAGAGCTGCCATAGAGCTAGGAGGGCTTTCATAAGCAATGCAAGCTTCTACAGTCTGCTTTACCACGGAGCCAAAGAAGACGGGCAATTAGCCATGTTTGTCTATACTCCAGCAGCTTTATGCAAAATTTTCATTGTTTACTCATTCTTCTGACTGCTTTACATGTGTCAAGATCAGTGGTTAGATAATAACTCTACTGTATTGGGTGGCCTCTAGAAGTAACTGGTACCTTTCTTTTAAGACTTTCAAATATATGAGCCTGAAATGTGGAATATTTAGCTCATTCTAATGTCACCAATTAGTGATGTCCAGTCTTTATTAGTGAAGCTCTCCTAGACTCCTCCAGAAAAGGTTTTTGCTTTCAAGAGTTGATTTATAAGTACACATACATACTCAAAAACATTTTGCATGGAGAGGTAAACAGACATTAGCTTTTGAACAGGTAGATTTGTACTTAAAGGAATGAAAGTTCCCATTTCTCAATTCTGTAAATAATCTCTTGCAACTCTGGATAGGAAGGATTAGTTGAATTGTGCATTAAAATATTATTGAGAACAAAATTATTTTTTAAGTGTTTGTGACTAAGAATAGTTTTTACTAAGCATGTGAGGACAGCAAACAGGAGATGTATGAACTACTGAATAAAATAAATGATTTAAAGTACTTAAAAAAATTAGGTATGGGAAATAGACTAGTTGGCAAAGTATCTTTTAAAATATAATGCTTTTGCTACAAAATATGAATACTCTTCAATTTTTTGTTCATTTTAAATGTCTCTTAATTTGCAGCAGTAGTGACAGATATCAGACTTCTGGCATGCATGTTTCAGTTTATGTAGCATTGTGTATGAATATTAAGGATGCTGTTCATATATGGTCAGCAATGATATCCTGCTTTGGTAAAGACAAACTCTGAAGGATCCTTTTTTTTCAGTTCCTATATAAAGTCAGTTATGATAGTACAGAGACAATAATTTTAAAGTAGGAAAAAGGGAAAGTTGATTATGCCCCTTTTTCAATAAATGCAAATTTAAAGTCTAGCTGACCTTCATTGGGACTGGTAGTTATTACATGATGTTGTGTTCTCTTGTCTTACTATGTGCTGTCCTGTAAGCCACATTATTACAGTGAAGCTCAGATACATCAAAAAAAGCCTAATAACATGGACAACTCGCACATGTTATAGACTGTACTGAAAATATTTTTTTTTCCTTGCAGCTACAGTGAGGTTAGGTATCTCAATATTACAGAATACGGAGATTTATGTGTAGGTCATACAGGCCAAAGAACCTTTCAGTAGAAACCAAATTATTTTATTTTACTTCTTTCTTTACCCTCTTATGTCATACTATGATTCATCGTGGCTTCTGTCTTGAAAACAAAGGTAATCCCGTTGTTCTAGGGTGTTTAACTTCTTCGACCCTAAACATCTTAGTTTAACATCAGAGAATTAGATTTGAGAGGTAAAAGATTTCCTTTCTATGTCTGATATACCTTACTTTCTGGAGAGCCATGCTAGCTATGTGAAAAAATGTCCTGTACAAAAAATGTACATAAATCCTCAAAATTGTGTTTTCTTGCGCTTTTTTTGCCCCCTTTCTTATTGATAGACACTGGAGATACCAATGGATTTGGCAATAGTGAAGTCTGATAAGTTGTAGCAGTTAAGTGAACTTCCTTGCATTGCCTTTGCTGATATGTATATAGTACCGGTCCTAAAGGCCACACACAGAATGATGGGTATTTTATGGTCATCGCCCAAACAAAACAGAACCAGACTGCTGTGAAACTGTCTGAGATCGTAGCTGTGTGCTTGTTGCTGTGTATGCTTATGCCCTTTGTTGCAGGGGCAGAGGGGTTTACTGTAAAGCATCTGTCATTCCGTTGCTCTTATAGAAGGGGAACTTTTTTGTCCTAGGAAGAAGTCATTCCAGAACTATTTTGGACACTCTTGGCTCTGTACAATTTTAGAGTGGATGTTTTAAACCACCAGATTTTGGTCAGGTGTAATACTTCCGTTTACATCAGAGAGACCTGGTGATTTTACACGTATCAGTTCTACCAAGTATTTCCTCAGTGTCTGTCAGAGCAGTTAAAGCTTGCCACATGTCTCCTGAGACACAAAAGATCAGAGGGTGGCTTTTGTATCCTGATTGCTGCTTGACTGATGTACAGAGATTAGCACGTTGCAGTGTCTTCCTAAAACATCACATGATGGGAAAGCTTGGCAGTTGAATTAGCAGTTTTCATCTGACTTCTTTCAAAGAGTTTATATTTTCTTAGGTTTATGTATGTAATTCCATGGAAGACTTTCAGATTCTCAGCAGGAAAGGAGAAAAACAAACAAACAAACAAAAAACTCTACAACACTAAGAATAAGCCCCCCAAGAAGTATCACTATGACTAATGATGTGACAGAGACTGACAAGAGCTGCTCAGAGTGTTTTGTGTTTACATCTGGATGTTAATCTTGGTTTTGTGCAACTGTGCTACAGTGACTGCAGAAGATGTTTCTAAGGAAAACTGTAGGAGCTGTGCAAGTTTATTGAGGGTTAATTATAATGGTGGGTCTGAATGGTGGATAGATACATAGGGCTGAAAAGCTGTAAGCACAGGTAAGGCTACATAATGAGAGAGAAAGGTCCCTGTACATCACCTGAAATCTTGTGTTCAAGTTGGTGTGCCAAAACTGGGAGCTAAGGAAGTGGCAGATACATAAAGCTGTCAAAAAGTGGAACTTCAACACTCTCTGCTGCTGACTTGTCTTCTGCTTTCAGTGAAGGGTTGTTCTGTCCTCTTCTGGATCCTATCCTTATTGTTCTCCTGTTACTCATGGTTTCACTGATTTGCTGTTACTGACACCCGTTTTCTGATCCAGTTCTTTCCCTTGTCTGCATTACTTAAATTCTCTCTGAATATGGATGTTTTAGAAATCTATACCTTTTGCCTCTGTTCTGCCTTGCTTCTGTTTCGGTATTTCTTTTGTGCCCCCAGTGGTGTGTTTCTGTCAGTAAAACTAATTTTACCTTCTAATAGGCAGATAAAATTGATCATGAAAGAAATATTTTTTCTCCATGCCTGTCACCTTCATGTTATCCTACTTGATAATTTGAGTATTAATAAGCGTATCTTTTAAAAGGATTTATTTTGGAGTTAATGGTTTTCAAGAATGCCTTACCTGTTAATGAGCTATGTACGAGGACCAGATTTGTGCCTTAATGTGTATACAGATTAGGTGCTTTAAACATGGCAGATGTTCTGGGGCAGCTAACTAAATCTGTCCTCATATGGGCTTACATATTAACTATCTATATTTGCAGTAGTATTAGGATGTGGATTTTTTGTTAGTTTCTTTACTGTGTAAACTTAATGTAATTCTGTATGTTAGTTGATATACAGCACCAAACCTAAACCAGTTTTAATCACAATACTTTTCCTCTATAGACAGAAATCGCCAAGAGATTGAATACAATTTGTGCACAAGTCATCCCATTTTTGTCTCAGGAAGTAAGTAAAACTGTTCAGCTGTTAAAGTGCAATTATGTTGCTTTTCTGTTTGCAAATTAGCTAGCTTTAAGATGTTAATTTTATCACAATACACATGTGTAAGGAACATCTGTTACAGCTGAAGTATACAAACCCCCTGCTAATTTGGTCTAACAAATCTGAGTTCAAATTAGTGACAATGGTTCAGCCGCATTCATTGCCTGTGAAGAGTCAGAATCTGTAAAATATTACCAATGCAACAAAATACTTGAATTTCTAAGAATGGTGATTGATTATTAGATACTCTGTTGTCGAATACAAATCTAGTAAAATAAGGATGCAAGTTTTTTCTACGTAGCCTGTATCAAATTTTAAGTGTAAAAGGTGAGTAGCTAGCTCAGATGCAAAATCCTGTTTAAGGTTACAAACCTTTATCTGGTCTTAATGGGCAAGCTGCTGTTACATTTTGAAGCCCTCTAGTTTGGATATGCCTTTTCAATCTTCAGTTTTCAAAGAGTATTTGTAATTCCTCTTGAGTTCAATGAAGCACTTCTTTTCCCTGTTTGAAATTTCAGTAGGTTTTGCTGTGTGTGTGTAGAGTATATAAAAGTTAAAATTGTCAGCAATGTGAATTTGACGTTATTGTCCTGTCAACTTAATTAGAAACTGATTATTCATTTGCCAGCAAATTAATGTTAAAGTGCCATGTAGTAGGACATGAGCTGGCTCTTGTCTGCTTGTGAATAGGTGAGAAATAGAGCACTGTTACCTTTTACTTGAAAGATTCTTGCAATAGGTAGCCAGAGCTTCTGCAGACAAACTGGTCATTCAGCTGTTTGTAAGGTTGGTTTGGTGCAGTCAATATTTTAATACAAATTAATCCCTATACCCCCTTTTCTTTTAATAGCATCAGCAGCAAGTGGCCCAAGCTGTAGAACGTGCCAAACAAGTGACCATGGCTGAACTGAATGCCATCATCGGGGTACGTGGCCTTCCAGGTCTACCTCCTACAGTGTGTATAACTTGCTTTCATATATTTCTGCTTTTCTATTTTTAAAATGAGCTTAATGTTTTGATACATAGATACACTGTTTTGATGCCCGGTGTTGCTGAAGTGCTTGTCTTGCTTCGCACAGATTTAGCAGAGATAAAGATAATAGTTTACTTTGTTATAACATAATTTGTGCATCAACACCATGTGGAACAAAACTTCCTGCAAGAAATATAATGATTATCAGAGTTGCAGATTTGTACATATTGCATGTCAGTTGATCTCGTTACATTTGCCTCATACTTTTTGTGACACTTAAGTTCTTGGAGCCTGTACAACTATTCATTGTTCTTTCTTTCCCTTTCTTGTGAATCTTTCATGAATTTTAAATTAGCAAGCTACTGAAAAGAAACTTCACTTGCCTTTGAAGTAGTATTAATTGTCTGACACAGTGTTCTAATAGCCTTTCACCAAGTATGTAGTTCTAAATATGCTGAAATAAGTTAATACTATTTGCCTGTGACTGGTTGTCAATCACAAGTCATTTGCTTTGTATTAATGAACTTTCTGAACCATACATTCCTTCCCCTACATGAGTTCATTTCCCCTGCCACTAAGTCTAGAATATTTCTCCTGTTTTCTGCCCTTCCAGACTAAGTGAAAGAAATAGCCGAAACAAAAACCAGTCCTTTCTGATTTTATTCATATGTGAGTGCCTTGAGCGGATTCAAATTACTCATTTATCAATTTATGTTAATTGGTTGTGAGAAGATGCCCTGCTGGTCTTTATAGTTCTCTCAGACACTTTGTAATGATAATTAGACATGCTGCTGTACGGATTAACAGTGCCATAGTCCAATGACGTCTACAGACAATGGAACCAGTTAATCCATCTGTGCTTAAAATTACATCCCAACTGGAGATGGAAAAAAAAAAATAGGAGTGAGGGAGGATTAAAAGAATGAGCCTCAGCTTGAAAACTCCTCTTTCATCAGTTTCTCAATTGCAGATCTGCAGTTGGCTTGCCTGTGGTAGGCGATTGGCAGTCAATTAGGTGAAATAAACTGGGAGGGTGACCTTCATTTCCTTTTAATAGCTTTTCCTCTCTGAAATGGGGATCTTCGGTGGATTTTCAGCTTAAATTTTATTCAAGCTGCTTTATTACACTTGACAGATTAGCTTTGCATAAACATAACCCCCCTTCAAATCTGCTGGTTTTTCCCTTCATATCAAATTTTGACTGTTACTTAGTTGATTTGCTAATCACGTCTTAGAAACCCACACAATTACATCTGTATTTGTCACAATCTCCTCTGTGCTTTGCTTGTGTAATGAATTACTTTATGAATACCTGGTTTCATCTTTGAAATACAGTACATGTGCATTTTTGGTATTTGATTAACAAAGATTAGAGAACTAATTGTTCTTACATTCTTTTTAAAAGTTGTTACTTTTTAGGATGAAAATGGAACAGTGTGTTAAAATGTATTAATACATTCTTGCTGGACTTGGCAAAACTGGTTGAGGCTAAGTAGCACATCCTGTCTCAAGCATGTCATATATCTCTTTTTAAAGTTTGTGCAGTATAGTGTGTCAAGAGCAATAGGATCTACAAGACCACATGCGATTAAGAACTTTTTTTTGGGGGGGGTACAAAGCTCTTTGGAAGGAAGAATAGAAGCTGCCTCCTTTTATTTTAACTTAGTTCAGATTTACCAGAAGAGATCATTTCCCATGTTTTCTGAAAGACTTCTGAATGGTGCCACACAAATCCAACAGTGTGAATGAGGAAATGAATGTGTTGGGCCATGTAGATGCATGCATATACATAATGTTAAAATTAGATGTATGTCACAGCGATCTTTTACAGTCTTACGTGGTCAGTAATTACCTTGTGCGGAACAGTAAGTTTCATACTCTGACATATGCTCGATATTGTTCGAAGGGGATGGTATGCATCCTGGAAAATCTGAATGGCATAAAATTGGGTTGACAATTCAGTGGACCTTTGCTTCCCCTCGCTGAGCACGCAGCATGTCAAGCCTTCTCCCCAGAGGGGAGGACACATCAGAAGCCTGTCTGTTGCTACAGGCGGCAGCTGCACTGAGAGTGAGCACAGCCCAGTTTGATAGCAGCTGTCAGTATTGTTCTGGGACCCGACTTAGTGTGAAGAACAATGGAGGGGCCATGCTGTTAAAGGCCAGTGTCTTTCAAGATAAGAAAAGAAATAGTAATTTAACGGTTTAGACATGTATTATGAGCAAGAAAGATTGTGGAACTTCTTTTCAGAATGCAAACAGGCGGGAGCAATCTGTAGCTGTAGAAGGTGCAGTTAGGTACCCCCTGGCATCATAATACCAAGGATTTTTATGTATAGTAAAATTTGAGGATAGGAGGAAGGTTTCATTTTCCTAGATGATGGTCCAGTTGAGGAGTTTCTCTTGATTAGATAAAATCTGCATTTCTGTCAGGGTTTGACTTCTTTCCCTCCTTCCTTTCTGCCTTTATGCCATTGCTTCCTGACACCAGATGATTCAAGAGTTTACCAATTGACTTGCCTGAATTAGAGCAATTCCTGTTTCTGCTGGGCCATATATGAATTCTGGAAGGGAAGTAAACTTTTAATTAGCAGCAATAACTTTTTGATATACAAGATGATTTTGAACTATCTTCATTTTATACTTTCATTTCCAGTTGAAAAGGTGGAAGCTTGTTGGAGGACAGACTGTGAGTGTAGGGACTTGGTCTCACAGAACTGAGGTTTTTCAGATAATTTACCTGGAAAGTCCAAGGCAAGGCTTTGGAATCAGTGTGCATTAAGCCCAATGCACAAAAGAATGAATTGACACATTTTTTTAAAAATAATACTATGGTTGGACTTGGAGAGCTTGGAAACAGTGCTAATCCTCTGTGCTGATTAAAATTCCTATTTTAGGAAAGAACTGTAGAGGATACTTGGTTATTAATGGTCATATGTGTAGCCTAATGTTTTTCTTGTATGTTCTTGAAGGCATTAACTTCCAATCACAGGGTAACAGCGTGGCTAAACAACCTTCTTTCCAAGTTTCTTAAATAAAAATGTTTAGTTTTTGTTACACTGAAGTTGAATGTAGTCGCAATTTTATTAAGTTAATAGTAAAACAAGCCTTTACTTCAGCTTCAGCTCCAAGCAGTGTCCACAGTTGGGATTAAGGGATAATCCAAATCATAATATAAAAGCATTTGGTAGGTTATCATTTTTTAACTTAAGGGTTTTGTAGTTCATGGTTTTTAGGTTTTTTTGAGAGATTTGATCTGGCTGGAAAAACCAAAGGTACTCAAAGTTCATGCTAGGAAGTATAAGGGACAGTTAAATTTGTCTGTGTAGATGTAAACAATGCCAAATTTCAAAATTTGTTAGATCTACTTTCTAATCAATAACTAGGTAGTTTTATGAGTGGAATATGCAAACACATTAATGGAAAATATAAGCAACAAACCGGAATCTCTTTTTTTAGTATTGCATTTTAGATGCATGACTTCAGTGTGCTAATGAGTAGTAAGGTGTGTCTTATTTTTACCTTATGAAATGGGTGGCAAATGGTTCTGTGAAATATGTATCTTTTGGACTGATGGTACTCTTGAGACAGATTGAGTTGCAGGCCTCTGAGAGGCCTCTCTGCTGTTGCAAGAGGTGATTGGCTAAAGGATTAGCAAAATGTGGGATTATTTTTTCTCTCCTGGCTGTGGTTTCCAGCTATCTCTGGGATTGTAGTGTGTGAAGCTTAACAAGATGAGGTTAACCTCTTGAGGGTTTATTCTTATGAGCGTGTAGTTAATCCTTAGAAAGCCTATAAATAACTAGGCTGTATGTTTCATTATAAAATAGAAATGCAGACTAGACCAGAAACGAATGCAGAACTTTGTGCAAGGGAAGAGCTAAGCAGCTGTAGCATTACTGTAGATCCTCCTTGGCTATAATCTGTATTATGTGCTGAGGGAGGGAAAATTGCCTAGTTTTTTAAAATTAATTTAATAAAATGAGATGTAGTGAGCACAAGAAACTATGTCTTCACTTCTAACATAAACTAGCTAACCTGAAGTCTAAATTACTAGATAGACTCTGGCAATAGGAACTTTTGTGTGGCAACATCTTCATATTTTTTGTTATTCTTCATATTTGCTTTTTCAAACGATATTGTAGCTGTAATTACATGGTAGAATAATGGCTTTATTTTCTCTTTTTTTCAAAATACTTGGTGAACTACCAAGGTTGCTGCCTTGTATAACAATTTCCTGAATGCCCACATCTAGATAGATGCGTTTAGAATACAAAGGCTCCAGACTTAGTTTGCAAGTTTAAAATGGGTGACAAAGTCTGAAAGGTTATTTGTCAGCATGACACTCAGTATTCTCAAAATAATGATACCCCCAAAACAGTCAGATTTTTATTGCTAGTGCCACTAAGTTTTGAGTGGGGAAAAAAGTGTTCTTGATGTGCATTGGTAGTTTGTCCTACTCAAAACAGGTAACCTGGGAGAAGGTATGTAAAATGTAAAAAAATTTAGTTAATAGTATCAACTAAAGATGCCTTCCACATCTAGATCTAATATATAAGCAAAGTCAAAGATGAGACCAAGCGTACAGTTACAAATTAGTGAAGCTAAACAGCTTTCAAGAAAGGAGTGAAAGCGAGATGGTTGAGCTCTTGCTAATGACATTTTTTTCCAAACCTGAAATTACATAGCTGCAACTGCAGATGGAGAGAGAAAGCAGAGTCTGATAAGTTGAGTATGTGAGGTAACAATACTGAGTTGGTTGTAATTTATAGATTACTGTCTACTGAGCAGGTGCTGGAGATAGGGACTGTAAATGTTGAAATGGTGTTGAGCTGTAAGTCAGTCTGTTCTGCATATTGAGTGACGTGCAGTAGGGACTGGCAAGATCAGAAAAACCTGTGTGAATGGTGGAATAGTAAGCAGAAGACCAGGAAAGTTAATGGAGAATATGATTTCAGGAAGGGTTAGGTAGAAGCAGAGGAAAATAATGTGCCATGAAGTGATGATTCCTTTTTTTTTTTTTTGTGAACTTGGCTCCAAATGGTTCTGTTAAATAGAGTGGTTTAGGAAGAATAGTTTTGGTGGAATGGAAAGGGCTAAAGTTGGGTTAAAATGCTGGAATAGTACAGTTCAAGGCAAGGATTTATAGCAAGTGTGTTCAGTGACTTTTAATAAATCGAATGTGGAAAGTCTACCAGAAAGTCAAAGGTGTTAGTACTGGTTTGCTTTTGAAGGTGATTGAGGCAGAGGAGAATCAATACATAGATACAAAAAAAAAAATTGGTACAGGGTAGGTCCTTTAATCCCAGAGGAGAGGATTACTTCCTCAAGACAGTGAATCAAAGCACCTCTGTTGAGTAAAGCGTGTACAGACACAATAAATTTTCGTGTCTGAGGATAGATTTTGTGAATATTCACTTTTTCTCCAAGTTATCAATGAAGTAAAAGAGACAAGCTGAAAAGATGAGCGTATGTTCTCTTACAAATGTCTTTTTTTAAATTCATACCTTAAGGGAGACAAGTATGGGAATTGGGGTAGGTGAAGAGTCATGTAGGCCAAGATAAAAATGTGGGACCTTCAGTGCTCGTGTTGAAAGAAGTCTATCGTAGGTTTTGAAGAGGAAGGAGTTGGATGAGAGGAAGGAATCAGCTGGCCCAAACAAAAGAGAAACTCAACTGGGACTACACGAGTCAAAATCCAGTGCAAAGAAGTTGGTTAAATAAGGATGAAGCAAAACATGGAGCAATGCTGCAACATGAATAGGGATACAGAAAGGTGTTGGGAGTTGATATATTGAGTGATGTAGGGGTGTAAGTTACTTAGCCGTAGAAGATAGAAATGCAGAGAATGAAACATACAGATCTGAAAGAAACTGAGACCTAATTTTGAGAAGCAAACACTCATACACTGAGGTCAGTTACCTGTCAGTGTGCTGACAGGAATAGTGAGGAATGCACAGGCAAAATATACATGTAACTGAGTGACTGTGACAAAAAGTAGAGTCATTGGGAGTAAGAAAGTGCAGAGATGCTGGGGGAAGATATAGGAGGATGTGAGTACTGTAAATATTAAACACTGGAAATGTGTGAGAAAACAGCAACCCACTATGTTTTTCATGGTGGAAGAGCAAGGCAAATTGTTGTTTATGGGGGCTGTGTGGGAGGACGGGAAAAGAATGGAGAGAAAGTTGCTTTCCTTGGTTTTGAACAGTATTCTTTTTCAGAATACTTGCTGATTTACCAAAGTTGCTGTCTTGTATAACTTTTAATTTCCAGAGAACATCAACTATTGTTTTTAAAATGTACTATCTAACTGAGGCACTTCAAATTGAACACTTACAAGCAATAGTATTGAAGTAGCTAAAGCAAGGATTAGCAGAAGTGGATTACTTGAACACATGTTCAGAAGTGATCATTGTTTGACAGGCAGAAGGTGTTACAGAATATACAGAAAATTTCCAAGAATCTGGCTGTGACTTGAAACAGTAAAAATCAATGTAATGCTTTTCTCATGATTGTCATATCTTTCATTGTTTGATATATCTTAAATTTTTATTTATTTATTTTCTTTAGTTAATAGTAGCTGGAATGAAAAGGTGATGATCATGATTTAAAATACTGTACTGTACTTCTGGATTTTAATTTACCAAAAAGCCTTTCGGCTCCATTATTACTATCTTTATATTCACCAGGTCTGGAATCTAAAAGAGCCTGGAAGGAAAATAAATACGTTTTACGATAATCATATGCTAGTAATAAAATCCCCCAGACTAATAACTTTTAAGTAATTTCTAAATTGGTTCATGCTTGAACTAGTTGTTTTTGGCTGTTGTGGCAGCAGGAACAAGCTTTTGAAGTGTCATTGGATGGGAGCAGCATGCTAATCGTAGATAAAAAGCCAAATAGGCAAATTTGAGGTTAGAAGGTGAGCAATAGCAGCAATTGATGGTTGCCTCAGAAAAAAAAAATGTGCTGGCAGCTTCTGCAAACCAGAAGCAGTGTGTGCTGACAGCTTCATTCTAGAGACCTAAGGCTAGCATCTGAGTCTTCAGAGAAGGCAATATGTACTTGTCTGAAATTAAAGGAAGGCTTTGTTCTTGAACTGACACTGACAGTGTTCAGAAGAATGTAACTGGTTTTAGAAAAAACAGCCTTTCTTGTCTGGACTAAGAGAATTTAAGGTTGTCTTCTGTTGGATTTAGAATGTGGTTTTGAATTAGCTACTTTCCTTTAAAGTCTGGGAAGTCCTTTGGGGAAGGCATGTTTTCCTGCATGAGGATCATTTTTTCCACTTTGACTGTCCCTCAACTCCTTCCTCCCCTGCGGTATCTATCCCTTATGAAGGCTTCTCTGGTTCCCTTGTTGTTGATTCTTTCTCACCCACTGTAACTTCAGCTTTGCTCTTTGTCTCTTATTTCTTCAGAATTTAGCCTAACAAAAAACACTCAATGTAAGGAGAAAAGTTACCATTATTAATACAGGGAACCTTAGAACTTCTGACTTGTTTCTGTTTTCTTCTTGCTATAAACTCCTTGAGACAGAAATTGTTCTTAAGCCAGACCTATAATACATATTTTCAGAAGGATAGCTATCAGTGAAAAAGTTACATATAGAAACACACAGAAGAACTTTCGTATATTTTTATGTATGTATAAAAAATCTCTCTATGTAATATATGCAGAATAAATAGTGTATGACTGTATTAATGATATCTACACTATATATATCTTAACGCATGATATATAAAATGTTATATATGTGTGTGTGTACACAGAAGGTTGTGCCAGCAAAAGGACTTCAGTTCTTGGGCTACTTACTTGTTCTGTTGCCATCGAAGATGCAGATGTAAACATTAACCAAGCTTCAATGGATCTGCACTTGGTACAAGCGACTAAGTTTTAGGTTGATTGACAGTGTCTAAAAGCATGGAGGAGGGAAGAAAACTCTTGTGTTGGCAAAAGCCCTTATGTGGATGCAGCTATACCAGCAGAGTGCTAATGCACCTCGGGGAGACGATGTCACTGAACTGGAAGAATTCCGTCTGCCCTGTGTCCTTACTGTAGGGCTCTGCTGGTGTGGGATGATCTGCAGAGGCTCAACAGCACAGCTAGGCTGCTAGTGCTAGATCTGCTCTTGTGAAGGTGCCAGTCATGCTGGCAGGTACTATATAATTATTTTCTTTATGTCAATGGGATGTTAAAAATCATACCGTTTAAACAGTTATCACTAAACTTTTTCCGAGTTGCTGGTTCCTTTAGAGGAAAAACAGCTAATATGCTCATTCACTGAGTGTGGCGACAAATCATTTGGGTGGGGTCACCCGCTTCTGTCATTACTGTTTATAGGAGTGGACTTTGTGAAGAGCCCTGAAGTGTAATGTCTTTTTATATTTTGGGTATGCCCTCCAAAATGCCAGAAGGAAGGGTGGAGAAGCCTGGCTGTTTTAAATGAGACAAAAAGGCACAGCAAAGATTGGAGTTGCTGCTCAGCATAGCACTTAGAAAAAGATTTCTCCCTTGCTGTCTGTGTATCTGCAAACTGTAGTGGGGATGTGGGAAATAATGAATGGTTAATAAGCTACTCTTGGAAATTATTTTTACATTTGCTATTCACATTACGTTGAGAAGCACTGAAGATCTGTATCTCAGTTCTATAGGTACAGAGCTAGATGGAGTATTAAAATTAAAAATAGGGTCTCATGATTCAATAATGATACTATACTCGTAGATAGGCAGGCACTGGTTATGTAATTCAAACTGATAGAAAACCAAGCCTTTCTCATGTTGAGAAACTTTATTTTCCTTGTTTAAAAGAAAATCCCCATGAACTACACATAATCTAAAATGCAGGCTAAAAATATATTCAGTATTTCTATATTTTATATAATGACTTTGAGGAGCTTTCAAAATTGTTTTCTACTGCAGTAATGAAAAAATTAATACAGCGTTTTGCTAGGTGGATCCAGGCTTCAGTATAGCTGCTTTGACCCTTGCTGGCTGTCTCAGTTGCCTTCTGTGGTCTCTTTGGAGGTGACCCACCTATGCCACCAGTTTGCTGGTCCCACTTCAAAATCTGTCATCTTCCTGTGTTGTGATTTTTCTATGGCATTGGATTATATCTTGAACTACAACACCAATCAATGAATATATATTTTTGTTTCAGAGAAGTTAGCATGACAGCTTCATGACTGCAGCTAGTTTTTCTTTTCTTTCTTTAGGCAGAAACGAACTTTTATCCTTATAGAGCAAATATATGGAGAATTACGCTTGTAAGTGTTTATGCTAACTTTCCTTACTCTAGAAAGATTAGAGAATGTAGTTTAATCTCTAATGCAAGGAAAAAAACAACAAAACAGTCTCTAGAGATGGCCAGTTTTAGTATTCTCTGACCAAACTGTGTAGCATAAATCTGTAGAATAAATAGATCCTACATTGAAACAGGTATGCGTCATTGTAAAAGTGTAGTGAGAGCACCAGAGCTTGAATTGGTCTTTTTATTTATTATTATTTTTATTATTATTTATTTATTGGTCTTTATGAGCCAGTTGAAATCAGCATTGCTTCTATTTTGAGGTTTCTGAAAAGTGAAGAGGAGACAAGACTTTTTTCTGAAAGGAGGATCCCATAGCACAGGACTAAAAGTGAATTCTGAAAAACAAGCACATAACACAGAGAAGATGGAATCCAGTAATTAAATGGAAAAGGAGTTAAGAAAGGAGAACAGATAGGATTCTACTGGAGAATCATAAACTTCATGTTTTGCAGTAGATTCATGGAGTACTTGGGACATGCTGAGGGTCTTGTATCTGATTTAGGGTTTTTTTAATCGCTAAAGTGAAAGAAGGGCTTAGTTTGTTAGTGTTCTTAAAATCACTGTATCAGTGGAGTGGGGAAGTCAGCCTTATTTCAGTTACAGTAGAGGTGAAATTAATTTGTGAGAAAAGAATGCTGGGGACCCTGTGTGTGTGGGAGAGCTGCCTTTATCGCACTATAGTATCAATTTTGTGCTTTATATGAGGCAATTTATGCAACCCCTTAGTCCTTCAGAAAAGTTGATGTGCAATTGAGACTTACTAGTGTGGTTCATGTTTTTTAAGCAGGTGGAAACAGGAACTGTGAAAAATTTGGAAGAACCTTCTGTTCAGAAATTTAATACAGATTCTCAGAAAACAATAACAGAACAAATTTAAGATAACATTTTCATATTCTGACTTTGATATTTGCTTTCTGACATTGGTTTACAGAGTAAAAAGTTTTGGGGTTTTTTTTGTGGGTTTGGGGTTTTTTTATGTTTTGATTTGTTTTATTTTGGTTTTGTGGGAATGAAGAACAAATAAAACCTAAAGATGCTATCTGATGCATGCCCCATACTAAAGCATGAAAAAGTAACAGGATTTTTCCATGAGTTTGTTTGTTTTTTAAATAATGCCACTGCTTCACAAATTTTTTATGTATGAAATACATGTCTTTGGATGGCTTTTCCCAGTACTGTCCTTATAGGCACTTAAATCTGTAGTACATAGAAAATGACATTTCACATGGTTTCTATATAGAAGAGGTTTGCTGAAGACTGTTTCTTTGTTCTGGAGGTACCCAAGGCACCGTGGATTGCTCACACAATAGTTTTTCAACAAATTCTACAAAACTATCAAAGATCCATTCTCAGCTCATTACATAGAGATGCAGTGGTCACCACTTACGAGTTTGTTTACGGAGGTATAGTGTAGCTTCCTATCTATCAGAATAAAATCTGAGTATTTAAAGGATGTTAAGAAGAAAATGAAGGCATAAATGAAGGAAAAGAAACATGTTTGAAAAGAAATTGTGTAGTAATTAAGTAAGTAAGGTTGTACTAGTTAGCTCATTTTTAAAAAACAGGCAGGACTACCTGGAGCCAGTTCTGCCAGGACCATGTCCGTATGGCTTTTGATTATCTCCAAGGTTGGAGACTTCACAGTATCAGTGGGCAGCCTGTGCCCTATTGGGATCTGTCACTACCACAGTAAAAAGTGTTTTCTGATATTCGGGAGGAACTTTCATTTTTATGTTTGTGTCCACTGCCTCTTTCCCTGACATTGGGCCGTCCAAATATGGGCCACAAAGGTGGTGAGAAGACTGGAACATCTTGCATGTGGGGACAGGCTGAGAGAGTAGGGACTGTTTAGCCTTGTCTAGACTGACTGTTGGATGCTTGCCAGCATGTCTCATGTCCAGGGAGCCCAAAATCAAACACCAGTATTTCAGGTGTGCCCTCAACAGTGATAACAAGAGGTGAAGGATCACCTCACTTGACCTGCTGGCAATACTTTGTCTAATGTAGTCCACAATGCCATTCACCTACTTTGTCACTGGCACGGTTTAACACTGGCCCGGCAATTAAACCAAATGACAGATGCTCTCTATTAATCCCCCTCTCCTCTCTGATAAGGAAAGGAGAGAGAATAAGGGAAAGAGACTTATGGGTTGGAAACTAAACTACACAACTTTAATGAAACAGTAATGATAAATAGGTAAAATTACTAAATATATACAAATATACAGGAAAAATTGATCCCATGTTCCTCCCCCATTCCCCCCAATAACTCTCACGTCACCACGGAGGCTGCAGGGCAGCCCTGGGAAAGTCCAGGCTGGACTCCTGGGGTCAGCAGTTGTTGGGAGCTGGAGGCAGGAACACACAGATTCAGGCTGGCACGGATCAGGACCACAGGCAGACGAATGGATGGAATCCTCCCAGGATGCCGAAGCACTCAGGGAACAGGCGAAGGAACAGCAGGAAAAACAGGAGGAAGGATCAGGAAGGAAAGGTCTTTGACCCTTGTGATCCCTCAAATTTATACTGAGTATGACGTGTATGGGATGGAATACTCTTTTTGGTCAGTTCTGGCATCTGTCTTGTCCGTTCCTCCCAAAAGAGGGGATCAGGTGGGACCTCTTCACTTCTTCTGCAGGGTAAAATGTTCCTCAGAGCTGAGCAGTGTCCTTGGCTCTGCATACCAGTGCCTGGCAGTAACTATAAACATCCAGTGTTATCAGTCCTAGAAGCAGACACTGTCTGAGAAACTTGCTGTTGATTTCAGCAAGTGCAACTACTTACAAGAAACTTAGCTGAAAGCAAAAGTACAAACCAGAAAATCACCTTTATCCTGTCCCAAACCAGGACAGTCACAAAGGCACATTGCTGTCTCATGTTCGACTTTGAGTCTGCCTGGATTCCCAAGTTCCTTTACTCATAGCTGCTTTCCAGCTAGGTGGCCCCAGCACAGATCAGCCACTCATCCCAGTTCTATGTCATCAGCAAAGGAAAGCAAACTTGGAGCTTGATTTTGCAGATTGCTAGTATGGTACTGAAGATTAAGGTTCAAATAGGTTAAAAAAAAGTGTCTTGCAGGGACAGCTAACATACTTTATGTGATTAGCTATTCTAATTGTTATATTACCCAGGAAAAAAAGAAACAAACTAAAAACCATCCAAAAGCAATAAAGAGGGAAATGTAGCTTCTGATGCTGTAGCCAGTTTAGAAAATGAAGTAGTAAATGATCCGCATTGGGTAGTTCATGTATCAGTCTGTTTGACCTATCATAGAATGGTCTGGATTGGAAGCAGCCTACAGAGACCCAAGTCCAAACCCCCTGCCATAGGCAAGGGAACCTTTTGCTACATATGGCTGTCCAGCCACTTCAGAGATGGGTCAACCACAGCTTGTCTGTGCAGCCTGTTCAGTGGCTCACCACCCACACTGAAAAATTCTTCATTATGTCCAGCCTAAATTTTCCCTCTCTCAGCTTAAATTCATTACTATTGGCTTGTTGCTGCGGGCCCTGGTAAAATGTCTCTCACCATCTTTCTTTCTACATTATAAACTCAAATATTGCAGTGAGGTCTCCATGGAGCTTTCCCTTCTTCAGGCTGAAAACCCCCAACTCTCAGGCCTTCTTAGTAGGAGAGGTGCTCCAGCCCTCTCTGATCATCTTTGTGGCTGCCCTCTGGACCTGCTCTAACAGGTCCAAGTCTTTGCTGCACTGTGGACCCCAGAAATGAATGTAGTATGCCAGACAGGGGTTTTATAACAGCAAATATGCTTGTGCAGTCCAGGATACAGTTGCCTATCTGGGTTACAAGTGCACCTTGCTGGTGCATATGTAAGTTTTTTATCCTCTGGTACCCCCAAGTGTGTCTCTGTAGGGCTGCTCTCAATCTCCTCATACCACAGCCTGTATTGTTACTGGGGGTTGCCTTAACACATGTGCAAGGAACCTTACACTTGGCCTTGTTGAACCTCTTGAGGTTGGCATAGGCCTCCCTTCCAGTGAATCAACTGTACTACTCCGCTTGGTGTCATCTGCAAACTTGTTAAGAGGGTACTCAATCCCAATAGGTATGTCACTGATAATTACAGAAGTTGACATAAAATAGTACTCTTTACATTTCTGGTCTCTAAAGGAATTCTCTGACGACAGGTTTGGTTTTTTTTTTTTTCTTGGAACATCTCTATTTAGGGGGGGAATCTGTTCATAGTATTACTGGTGCTAGCACTGATAAGGTTTTTGAAAACTTTCTGCTCTCAAAGGCTTATTTCTAAAGGGCACAAGAGAAGACAGCTGTTCTAGTTTGGGACAAGTTACAATCTTTTTTCCATTTCTGATGTACGAGCACATCTGATTTTTAATTCAGTTCTTTTCAACAGATACTGAGTAGTACATCATATTCTGTGTCCAGTTCTGGGCCCCTCAGTTCAGGAAGGAGATTGAGGTGCTGGAGCAGGTCCAAAGGAGGGCAACCAGGCTGGTGAAGGGACTCGAGCACAGATCCTATGAGGAGAGGCTGAGGGAGCTGGGGGTGTTCAGTCTGGAGAAGAGGAGGCTCAGGGGAGACCTCATCACTCTCTGCAACTCCCTGAAAGGAGGTTGTAGCCAGGTGGGGGTTGGTCTCTTTTCCCAGGCAACTACCAGCAAAACAAGAGGGCATGGTATTAAGTTGTGCCAGGGGAAGTTTAGGTTGGATATTAGAAAGAATTTCTTTACGGAGAGGGTGATCAGGCATTGGAATGGGCTGCCCAGGGAAGTAGTAGGTTCTCCGTCCCTGGAGATATTTAAAAAGAGACTGGATGTGGCACTCAGTGCCATGGGCTGGTAACCACAGCGGTAGTGGGTCAAGGGTTGGACTTGATGTTTTGAGGTCCCTTCCAACCCAGCCAATTCTATGATTCTATGATTCTATGATCGTATACCTCTTCAAGACCAGAAGAATGCTCTGTTTAAACCTAGGAATTCAAAACTAGATTTTTAAGCAAGCCATAGGTGTTTGTGACCTCATAGAGGTACTTTAAAGAGGAAAGTGGGATTGTTGATACTCATGCTCTGTTGTGAAAAGCAAGAAGGCTAAAGGAGACATGTCATGGTTTACATATAGGAAATCTGTCTCACAGAGACTAACTAACTGGCAGAGGTTTAAAATTAATGTCCAATTTTAAGTTCTAGTTAAAGATCTTTTTATAACTGGAACTTGCCTAGGATGTTGAAGGTGAATAACTACTACCTCTAAAATGGTTGGGAGTTTCTTGCTCAGATATGTGTTTTTCATGTGTTGATTTTTTTTCCTTTTCTCCCTTTGTAAATATGAAGAACCTGTGTTTTTGCAACAAAATGGTAGGTGAACTACTGATGTTTTAAGAATCACTGCTATAGCTAATTATCTCAGTGCAGCTGCTTATGTATGCATCATTGCACTCTTCTCTAACTTCCCACTTTCCTCTGAAAGTGGACACAGCCCTTGCTCTGCAAGTAATGATCATAATTGGTAGTAAGACAGACCTGTTACTCATCTTTTTTGAGCACATTTCTTATGGCAGGTGTCTAGTTTTTAATTAACTGCTAATGAACATGCCTAGTAGACCATGATACTGCTGCCAGCTTACTCCATCTCACTGCTGTTAAGCTCTTAGAAGGTGACAGAGCAGGCTTTAATGTCTTTGAAGTGATAGGAAAGTGATTATACGCGTAATATAATTATTTCTAGGATCTGCTATGGCAAATGTCTGGTTACTAAATACATCTGGTGAGTGCTGCTGTTATCCATCTCCCTAGTCTAGTTTCTTCCTTTGTGTGCAGCACACACTCCCTTTTCCCCTTCAAGAAAGACAATATAGTATACTTTTAACAGCTCAAGTTATTTAAAGAGCATGAACTTCTGGAAAGGATCATCTTCATTTGTTAGGGAGAACTTTATTATAAATTGGTAATATATAAACAATTAATATACTTCAGTCTTAAACAGCTGTGAGTCTCAGATAATAAGCATCAAATCATTATACACCTCTTTTGGCTCAGAAGTTTTAAGCCAACAGGTTTAATCAGGTTTTCAGTGTTAAGTCTGTTTAGCTTAGTTATCTATTTAAGCATCTTTACGTACCATTTTCCTCTACTGCCCTCGGTTGCCATTTTGCGAAGCTACTAAGTTGTTATGTAGGTGCATTTGCTGTTACAATCCCATATTTCATTGTACAACCTACAGTGGGCATTGCTCCCCAACATTTGTATGCAGGTCCTGTCAGTGAAACCAGATATAGCTCTTCTCATCATATGTTTTCAGCTTTACAGCCTGTTCCTCATTTCTGCGACTTACAAAAGACATGCAGGCTGTGGAGCAGAGCCAGGGAAATAGTAGGTAACATCTCTCTAGGTTTGATTTCTGAAGACTTTAAGCTATGCTCCCTGAAATCATGCAGGTTAACTTGTTTGCTCATGAAACTAAGCAAGAGAGGCATGAATGAAAGAGAACCTACACAGGCTTCCTGAAGGGACAGGGACAAATATGGAAATAATTTAACTTCTTTTACATGTTTTGACCTTTCCATGCTCATAGCTAATGTGAGCTTACTGTTTGAGAAGGGAGGAAATTTTTCTCTGTGAAACCAATTTGGAACTTTTTGTTCTTTGCCAATTGTATGCCACAGCTAGGTAATCCAGTGTGATAGTGCAGGTGAGTACAAGTAAGACCAATACCATTAATGTAGTATGGTACTGCTGATGACTGTTGTCTCATGGCTAGACTGCCGATAACTAACCTGGCTTAAGTGGTTAATAAGGAAGGGAAAGAATAAGATAACATCTCTCTGAGAGAGCCTACCAAAATACCAGAAATATTATGAAGACTACTAAAGTCCAGATAAAGACTGGATCAAATAAAAACAAACAAACGAAGGAAAAAACAAACCAAAAACATACACACACACACACACACACACACACACACACACACAAAACCCCCACAAAAAAAAACCCCAAACAAACAAACAAAGAAAACAAACCAAAAAGCCCACAGACAAAATCCAAACCCAAACTGACAACAAAACAAAACAAAAAAAGCAAAAACTCTGCAGATTTTTCAGACTCTACAGTGTTCTTTACTGGTACTTCCTCACTTAAATGAAGCTTCTCTAGTTTGATTCTAGCTGCTTGATTTTGTAGCTGGTGGTCTACTGCTGTGACTACTTAAAATAATTTCCTTCAAAATTTTACTTTTTTTGTTGTAGTAAACACACTAAATAGTACAACATGCACTTTCATCTTACTTTGCTTTTTAAACATACTGAAAAGTTGGCATAGATACTGATCAGGTGTACATATTGCAGTAGAGAACAGGAAGTCTTGTGCAGCTCTTGAAAAAAAATCCTGATACACAGAGATTTAGTAACTTGTGGCTTTATAGAACCAACTACAGGGAATTGGGCTCTGATCCATAATTCTTCAACATCAGTCTACTATGTCTTCATCTCAAGGCATGTCTAGGAATTGGGTTATGGAACTAATGTATGGGAGTACAGTAGTTATCAAAATAGTAATAGATGAAGTCATTCATATGCCAGTAGATGTTATACAGTATTGTTGAGAATTTTCTTGAAGCGTCTTGACACACAGTCAGACAATATATTTTTTTATCATTTTGAATTGAGTTATTTTGGATTAAATTGTGAAATAATGTAAACTGTAGTCTTAGATGTGATTTCAGTAGCTCGGCAGTACTATAACAGTTTTGCCTGCTCTTACAGGAACAGGCATACCACTAGTATTCTCCAGGTCAAACTCTCACATCTAGCAAAGCTAATCCTGTTCAGACATTCATTTACCTGTCTTCTCTCTGATGAGTTGGGTGGTACTTTGGTTTTTTTCATGGGATCTGTCTTTAGCAGGGGGATGGTGAAGCATTGCCAAGGTGGAGAGATCTGTTCTGTCATCTTTTCATATGCCCAGGGTCAAGGAAGCAGGAAAGAGGCAGAAAATTTGCTTACCTTTATCAGACTGAAGGGGAGCTGGAGCTAAGCTAAAGATGGTTTTGACTTTTAATTTCCTAGATAAATCTGTCTTGAATATTTTTTGAAAACTAAATTGTTATCTGGAGCTGGAAAATACTACTAAAGTATAACAGGTTTAGCTAGAAAATGTCTTAATATTTGAACTATGGAGAAGTCATTCCATTATAAGGACTCTGTTTCTAAAATTGTTAACAAGTTAATTTACCAGATTGGTTACCGGGTTGTATGTGCACTGATTGTGATACTGAAATTGCAAGCTGCTTTTGAAAGAAACTGAGGTATTTTAATTTATACCAGGTTTCTTGTTGGAAGTTCCATGACCTTACTGATGCTATCTGGAATACCTGGATTTTAAGCTCGAATTTATTTCCTAAAGTGTTAGCTCATTATTGTTTTATTTTGTAGTTTTGTTGGGTTTTTTTTTAAAAGCTTGGTTGAATAAAGTATAAATTTAACTACACTAAATACTAAGTTCAGCAGTGTCTTTTAGGGTTTTTAATATTCAAAATAGAAACCTACTCATTATCTCCAAATTGGGGGAAGAGACAGGGTTGAGCTTAAATCACTTTTGCTAGTGAAACTTTTTTTTTTTATTCCCAGAGCAGTGATATTTCTTCCTATAGACAGGGAAAAATACTTGGAGCTTCTGCTGTTGTGTGTTTGTCACTGGTGAGGCTGTTGCAGACAGTAGCTGCCCAAAGGAACTACAGTAGTTGAACCTACTCCTCAGGCTGCAGAACTCATACCCAGCTAACCTTTTTTGGTTTATGGGCCATGACCACAGTGTTCCACAGACAGCATGATGTCATGTAGTATGTACACTGTGGTAGGACAAAGAGGAGAGGCTAGATTTAAAATAAGCAAATGAAAAAAATCCTCTGTTGATTCTCAGTAATTAACCAACATTCTCCTTCTCCTTCCCAAACTATGTGCTCTGCATTGTGTTCTTCTGGGGATGGTGATACTGCTGGGAATAGCAGCAGCAGTTGCAGGCTCAACATCTCTCCCATGGCCATGGACCTCCAGTGCCTCTAACTCCACATCCATCAGGACTCCAGCCTCCAGGAATTCCTCCACTCGGGAGCAGTGCTGGCCTTCTTGCCCTTTCTAGTGCTTTGGGTGGGCAGTCTCACTTGGCAATAAAAGATGACAAGAAGCATCATGATGCAGAACACCACAGAGGTGAGAGGCATGGCAGGCCTTATTAGGACATTGTCAAATTTGCGCATTGCTGCAAATTATGTGCATCTCTAAAGAATTTCAGTTACATAGAATGAGGAGAAAAAAAAACCAAACTGTTGGCAAACTTAAAATTGTCTGCATATATATGACTGAAGCAAAATTCAGCTTGGAACTTTTCAGTATTTTAAAAGGGGATCACTAGGTGTCAACTGCTCTATAGTTTGCAGGGGATTTTGACATCCTAGTAAATGCTTAGTTGTAACACAAGTGGCCTGCAGCGTATTGTGGAAAACTGTTAAACTACATAGTGGGTAATTTTTTCAAAGAAAATAATGTTGTTAAATGGGTGGGTGGGAAGGTAGGGGGAATGAGAAATTAATTTTTGAAATTAATGTGTTCAAACAAAAGATTTAGATAATTGCATCTGTTACTTTAGTTTCACAGGCTTGAATTCTAGTATGCAATTAAATATGGGGCAAAATTGCACTTGACTAATTTTTGAAAAGAAAATAATTTATTCTGTCATGAAATAAAACTAGGCTTCGTGTATGGTTAAACTGTAAATCATGTTTACAAAACACTGTAATTTCCAGGAAATCACTGTATTAGGAATGTGCAATGATTTATATAAATAAAAGCCATTTTAAAACTGTTGGCGGCTTGTGTTCTAATTTTTTCCCCCCTTTTTTATTTCTGTTTTTGCCTCTGTGTCTGAACGGGCATGTCTTGGTTACTGCGGGAGCAGACAGAGAGCCGGGCACAGTAAGTACCAGTGTTCTGCTATGCTTACACTTCTACATAATGTAATAATCACTGTTTGTCCGTTTTGTCTTTCTTTTAGTCAGTTTCATAATATTAAGCATGTGTGTTTTCTCTTACAATATCTCTTGCTTTATGCAGAACAACAAGTTATAGGGAGGACTGTATAAATCAGGTTCCTTTTGGAGCTGAATGAATTTGGCAAAGCTTGAGTTTGCTTATTAGGGATGGAGGGGAAGCTCCAAATCAAACAGAATGTGGATTGCAATTTAAAACAAGCCATTAGTAATTAAAGATTCTTCCTTTAGGATCTTCAGGCATTAGAGTTGCAGAGCAGATGATAATCTTGAAATTCAGGTGTCATGACAATGTTTTGCCCTGATGATTGTCTGACAAAGAACTTTTTCTAAGAGAATCTGTTTTAGCCATATTAATGTCTTTACCATTTCGTTTATGCTTGAGGTATAATTTTAGCACTATTTCATTTTCCTTTGTAAAAATCTGTAGTAGGATTGGTGTAGACAGTCTCATCTGAAAACCAGCCAAAAGATGTTCTTACAACTTTGTACAGTGTTGTGTTTTGAGTGCTCTTGTTGTATTAGTCTGTTCAAGGTGAGCATGTGCAGCTTTCACTTCATCTCAAGTAACAAGGCTAATTTTGCTTGTTGATCATAGATAAATTTAGGCTTCTTTTTTTTTTATATTTTATTTTTCTTCTCTGTGAGGAAAGATATAACTAGGACATGTTATTTGACAGGTATCTTTATGGTACTAAACTTCTGATTTTTGTTGCTGCTTTTGTGGCTTTGGTTTGGTTTTGGTTTTGTTTTTAATACCAGA
This sequence comes from Florisuga fusca, assembly GCA_038090715.1. Lineage (NCBI taxonomy): Eukaryota > Metazoa > Chordata > Aves > Apodiformes > Trochilidae > Florisuga > Florisuga fusca. The sequence continues at coordinate 20,315,499 of JAAWXA010000012.1, forward strand.
GCTTGACAGTTACTTACTGGAAACTATCTCTGCATAATATTTGCAGCAATCTTTTTTGTTTCTAGATTACTAAGGAAGAAGCATTCATTTCAGCTTGCTTGATGTTATTAATGACAGTGTAACTATGGAAGTAATTTAAAGGTATTTTTTTTGTGAAGTCCCAGACTTGTTAAGGTCATATTTCTTGGAGTGGGTCGTATCGCCTTGAGTGATGTTAGTCAAGTGCAGAATTCTCAACAGCTTTTCTTAAGAGCTATGGAAAGTGGTTTACAGCCTCTGTGTCCTTGTGCACACACACATGCTCGTTTTAGCTTTTGTTGTTACGTCTCCTGTCCTTCCTCTCTTCCTGTCCTCCTCTGCCTTGTCCATCAGGTTCAAATCTGTGTTTAAAATGGTCACCTGGGAATGATTTCCTCTTTCAACTTCGCTAATTGTCTCTTTAATTGATTTCTTTTTAATTTAAAATACATTTTTAAGGATAACGTAAAATTGGTCATAAGCACACAAAGCATACCAGCAGTACTGTTTAATTATTGCATGTGCTTCCTACTGAGCAGTAGACTCTTATTTTGCAAATTGCTTTGTAACATCTAGGTCACCAAGATAAGATCAATTTGATTTTCAGAATCATTAAGTGTTGGGGTGCTGCCAGAAGCCCTGGCTTGCTTGCTTCATACAAGATGCCAAAAACCTGTGCTGTTACCTAAGTTAACCATGGTACTTGGTATTACTGTGTAGTTCTACAAGGGCTACGTTTTTTATATGCATATATATACTTCATACATAACTGCTAAGAATACTTTGTCAAAATTAAAACACAGGACTACATGGATAACAGCAGGTGGGGTTTTTGCTGCTGTAGTTCTTAACTATGGGAAATCAGGCCTCCTACAGTTGTGATGCAGTCTGGCTGCAGGTAATGAAGAAGGCAAAGTAAGCAGGCTTTGCAACTGAAACTTAAAGTTTTGAGAGACATCAGCATGAAAGAACTTTCATGTCTCCATGTTCTTTTGTAGGAAACATGCAGTCAACATCGTACAAACTAATCTTAGGTGTCCATTTGGCTTTTCCCATTGTTGGGAATTTAAGTATTCTACAGTTTGGACAGTGTGGAAATGCAAGTGTTCTGAAGCACTCTACTGTATCAGTAATAATATGTTGACAGTGAAATAGACTTCATTATGTGTTTGGGATTTACAGGAAAATTGATGTTTATCTTTTAATGAAAAATGTTTAGCTTGCTTTCTAGGACTTAAAGAGTATTCTCAAGTTTCCAAAGACGTTTTTTTTGCCTTCATTGTTAGGTGTAAATGTTGCTTTTGTTTTGTAAAACAAATGCTCTTTTCTTAAAGCAGAAAACCATTCTGTGTCCTTTGCCCTCTGTACTATTTTTGCTTTCCCAGCCTTGGAGGAAGAGAGCATTCGCAGTTGAGTGCTGTTTTTTGATTGTTACTATATGCAAGCTGATTTTGTGTTTTAATTATTTTAAATGGGGAAGGAAAGAGGAATAATAAGAGGAGTTATATAAAAATGTAGGGTACTCTTCAGCATAGCACATGTATGGCCTTTGTGAGGAAAGCATTATTTTCCATTATATAGCTTTTAATCAGAAAACTTGAATTTCTTTAATTAATCTTTTATTTGTATTGGCTTTGTGGATGCAGAAGGAGTTGCTTACACAGATCTGTGGGATGCTGCACTGCAGTTTTGTTTGTAGCTCATATGAGCAGTCTCATAAGACTTATGACAAAGGTCAAGAAGATTGGGGTAGTCTGACCAATTTTATATTAACTTTAAAAATATATTTTATGGACACCGTGATTTTGACAAACATTAACTAGAATATACTGAAATCACTAGAAGCCTTATTGTCTATTAACATGTCCTAATTATTTATACCATGAGGATGATTCAAATGCATTTAGGCCTCTAGATTTCCTTGGTTCTAATGTGCACATAGTAGTCTAAATATAACCTAAAATGGTGGGTGAGAAGAGGGCAAAGTCAATAGCTTTCCATCACTGTTAGTGTAAAACAAAACCTACTGAGTTTATAAGTCAACTTCTGTGTTGTTGACATGTGTTTGCTAGAAGTGTATTCAAGAAATAAAAGTTAATGATTCTTGAGTAACATTGAGTGTAATCTTTTTGTGCCTAGCTGGGGGATGGTGAAGCACTAGTCCCTCTTTCAGCCTTTGTTATGTTCCTGTCAGGAAGCCCTGACTATGAACAGTAGGACTGATGAGCAACTGATGTTTTGATTGTAGGTATACCATTTGGTCCTGTTTTGTGTGTTTGACAAGGGGTTGCATTTATTCGTGTCTGCATTTGTATAACTGTAGATTGTATTTGTATGTGGTGCAGCAACATGGGTCCAGTGCCATGGTTAAATAAAACACAGCAGCCTTTAGAGATAAGGGAAAGCACAAGCCACCTGTAGTAACTAGCTGTAATGGGAAATGGGTACAGTTGGTTTGGATGTAGAGCAAGTCAGTGAATAGCCAAACAAAATGTGTGTGTGTGTCTTTGGGGGACAAATAGAGCCCAGCACTAGAGATGTTAACTGGGACCAGGTGTCGTTGAACCATGCACACAGATGTGATGTAAATTCTGTTATTTAATTGTTATAATGATCAACATAGAGTTAATTGTCAGTTCTGTATGTTCTAGTGAATTGTCTGCACTGTATTATGCTGGGACTAAATGAGATACAGTGGATACTCAGCCTGTTTCTCTGGCACACATTATTTGTCGTTTAAAAGTAATTCCTATGGGGAATGGTAAGGCAGTCAAAGAACTGCTTTTGAACTGTGTGCGTTATATACCTAATAGGGAACTTGCTTTTCTGTGTGCATCATGGCTGGGTTTTCATTTCACATTTGTTCCTGGTAGTTTCAGATTTTAAGTTTTGCTGGCAGTGAAGTTGCGTTAGGTTCCCAAGTTGCCTGTTGTGCAGCTCCTATGAAATTCTGGTAACTCTGACAGGAAGTGGTGCTACATTAGGATTTATTTTTTTTTTTAATCTTCTTTCAGGACTTAATTAAAGAAAAGGGATTCATGTGAATAGATTTCAATTAATCAAAATAAACCCAAAACGTATACATAAAAAAGATTTTGACCCTTTGTTCTGATCTGAGGTTCATGATTTTTAGCTGTTCTGTTGGTAATCCTGAATAAACTGAATTTATTATTGAAGCAGGGATTATCTTCAATTAGGTATCTAGTCTCTTGAAATTAAGACAAACCAACACCAGCATCATGCAGTTTGTCTTTAGGATCTCTACTATGCATGTGTTGCCAAAGATCAATCCAAAATAAAAATTTCTATAGCATTATTTTAAAAAAACGTTATCGCTAAAATAAAAATGCTTCATTTACATCTAAAAATAAGTAAGATGTCAATAAGCTGGGTAGAAGAAAGATGATTAAATGCATAATTTTTTTATGGGGAAAACCAGTAGAACTTTATAATTATGGACTAATTGCTTCTGTCTTCTGGCTGGCCCTGTGCTTGACAGTGAACATACAGCAACCAGAAGCTCTACCAGGATGAAATGAGGAAAAGTGGCTTTTAGTAGGCTGCCCTCACTTTTCTCTAAACCTTAAAATTAGGGCATTAAGAGATGCCCTTAGCCCAAGGCTAATTTGGCCATCTCTTTTCCAGTTCTTATTTGTATTTTTGTTTATTTCCTTTGTTACTTTGGTGTTCTGGATCAACCATGTGGATTGCTTAAAAAATGCATAATTTCATACTGTTAAATTAAATCTTAGTGTTTTGTATTATTGTAGTAAGTTATAGTAGCAAGATATATTTCATCAGAATATATACTTTACTGATTTAGTCTCTGTTGTTATAACTTGCTTGCACACCTAAGGGAAATAAAACAGTAAGTTTGTAGTTATTGAGGTTACTAGTACGTTTTGCTAGTTACAGCATCCTCTTACTGTCAATTGCCAGGATAGCTATTGTGAAGTAAGCTGCTCTACAACAGGTTCTAGCATGAATGCTCTGATTCCAGAGAACAGTCCTTTAAAGTTAACATAGTAAGATAAGAGCAAAGCAGTGTAAATATGACCATAAGGGACATGTTTTGTAGAACAGGCTTGTGAGGACTTTAGGTTATTGTTATATATTTGTCTGATAAGGAAGCCATTAATTTGTAAGGAGAATTCAAGTTTAATAATACTTGTTTGGCATTTAGGACACGGTGGGAGCCAGGTACCCCTTGGAGTTCCTTGCTATATATTTCACAGTTTTGATGTTCTACAAGGCAAATTGTATAGAATATTTCCAGCATTGTTTAGAAACAAGAAGAAAATAAAATTTGTCTTTGTACTGGATATTTTACATTGAAATTTGCAATGGTCTCTACTTCTGTGTAGTAACTTCAGAAAAATTTGGCAACCTTGCTATTTGAGTTGTTGCCCCATTGTCACCTTTCTGTTTTTCACACTTATTTTTCACAATTCAAAATGAGAAACTGAATTTATTCACTTCACTTTGTTTGCCTTCATTGTTTCATTTGAGGCTTTTAAGTAGTAACTTTTCAAAATTATTTTAAATATATCTTAACTAACTTTCCTCTTTTAAGAAAAGTTATTAATTGACAGATTGCTTTCTAAGATGTTCCTACTGTTACAGCCACAATGGATTCAATATTAAAATGCTGAAGATGGATTTTAATGTTTTTCAAACTAGTTAATCTTCTTGAGTTTGTGTGCATGTGGGAGGAGATGAGGAGTTAAATTCAGGCTGCATTTGTCAAGGCAATTAGTTCACTGATCCACCAAGCCCACTTTTTAGCTGCAAAACATATCGGTAAAGACATTATTTTGAGCTTCTTTATACTGAATTTCATTAGACCCTCCTATATGCTTTATGTAAGCCCCTTGGCATTTGTTTAGCTTGAATAGTCATGAATAAAAGCGCTTAGAGCTGGCTTTAAAGTGCAGCATCTGAAGCAGGAAAAAAGAGGATTCAGATTGCCTTGTGTACGCAGTTCTGTTTTCCTTTTTCTTGGGACTAAACATTAATGTCTGAGCAAAAGCAGCGCGGTGTCCTCAGGTTTGAAAGGGGAAGCCTTTCACCGCGCAGTTCGTTTGCAATTAGTGTGCGTTTATGATACATTAAGAGTAAATATATCTGTCTCTTGGGTAGATCTTAGTATCTTTATGTTTGAGGACTTACATTTGTGGGTATTCGGCTTTTCTCTTGTGGGAGGTACGTGTAGGCGTGTAAATACGTGTTTACTTGTATATTTATGTGAGCATGTATTTATCCACGTAAGCATGTACTTGGCTTTTAGGAACTAGGCTTACCAGGTCTTTGTGAAAGGAGATTTTTCTTCTCTGCTCATTCAGTATTGTTCACGGCATTAACACATCACTGAACAAATTACCCTCTTGCATATGCTAATCCTGCTTTTAAAAGAACTCATTGTAACACGTTTTAATGCTTTAACTGGAAAGGAGATGGAGATGGGAATCGCAGGCACGTCAAATTGTCATGTGACTGAAAAATGTCTAAAATGCCTTTCACTTTGGGTCAACAGTTTGTACTTAGCATAATTTAGCATGAATGAAAGCAGTCCGTGTAGTTTTAGGAGGAGATTAGTCTTTGCTTTTGTCTTTTGTGTATCTGTGTTGGCCTAAGTTTTTCAGATCAACTCTGATTAAACAACACTTTAGCCTTAATTTCACGCTAGCCGTGAATGTTATGCTGAAAGTAAAAATGTTTGATCTTTGCTATGTATTTGTTGAAGGTATCCAATTGGACTTTACTGCAACTAACAAATGACTGCTGCATAACTTTATTTCGTAAATATTTGTTATTTTAAGAGTTAAATCAAGTTGACATATATCTATTCATGCCTGCAGGTGTCAATGTACCAAAACCTCATCTATTTTTTATGATCTAGAAATGAGAAATCACATTGTATTTATTAAGTCTCTTTTCTTATATTGATTTATGTATATTGAAAAAAATATATAAAAAAGATTTAAAAATCATTGTTAGTTGCACTTTAATACAGTATGCCTGCTTCTCCCAAACAATAAATTCAATTGAATTAATTAGTTAAATAGATGGTGGCTGACAAATGAACTAAACTTTTGATAAGTGGAACATTGAAAAGCCAAGCTTCTTGGAATGCATGAAGTTGTACATGTTTGCCTTCAGGACTTTGAGTTTAATTAAATGGGATGAAAGACTGTGTAGGTGTCACATTTCTAAAGAATCTATCACATTTATTTTGATTTTTTTAAGCATGTATGAAGGAATCTTGAAAGGAATTTTTGATTGACCTTGTTTTTTGTCTTTACAGAGTAATTCTCTGTTGGTCCCAGACAGTCTGCGGAGCACAGATAAACGCAGGAATGGCCCTGAATATACTAATGACATCAAAAAGAGAAAGGTGGATGATAAGGATTCCAGCCATTATGTAAGCAAATCTGTGTCAAAGAAATGATTAATTTATTTGCACATACTGTGCTTGTATGAGGAGTAAAAGAGCTGTGAAAAACAAGGCAATATGTTTCCTATGGCTGATGTAGTACATGAATATAAGTGCCTGAGAGACCATTATTCATGTTGTGGGAAGAGTAGTGACTCATAGTTTAGGCTATGCTCAAGTAATACTACACAACATGGGAATAATGAGTCAGGACTAGCTTTTAGGGATTCTCAAGTGTTCTGGGACACTTCTCATAGTCTGAGCAAAAGATCCTTTCTGGTCTGCTCTAAAACTCGCAGGTTTGATTGAAATTAGGTATTTTGTTGACTTAGGGTTTTTTGTTACATTTTTCTGATGGTAGGTGTTACCCTGTTGAATAATAATTACCATTGCAAATTGCATTTGTTATGAGGGTGTACCAATTTACTGAAGTTGGCTTTTGGTTAATATAACAGTTTCAGCAGAATGCAAATTGAAATATAAAATGTTCACAGTTTGTGTGCTGCATTTCTTACTAGCTTACTTGTGTGGTTTTCAAGAGACAGTTTGGTTCAACAGTGTGGCATATGTGAACCTCAGAAAGTTCAGATAGGCTATAATTTCAAGTTTTAACTGGTAAGCCAAATCACAGAGTGATACTTGAACAGGCTTTAGAGTCCTGGAAAGCAGAACATAAATTTAACAGAAGATACTATTTTTTGACATAGGAGTAATGTAGAAAATGATCTGGTTTATTTGGATATAATCACTAATTACTTCCTCATTACTGAAGGCCAAGAAAAAATCAGGTGCCACTTTATTTCCTCAATATTTCACGAAGGAATTTGTTTTGGCTTGGACCCAGAGTATCTCTGAGCAACTTTTGGCTGTCCCTGAAGCTACTGACAGTAGATGAGTTTACTTTCCCATTACATCACGGTGCTGAAGTACTGTTACGGTTTTGCAAGTTGTATTTTCACCACTTTCTAGTAATCTTACCTTATTTACAGAAGGGTTGAGTAGACTTTCCAGCTACTCCCCCAGCTTTGAGGATCTGATATTCTGTAGGCATTTTTCATTTTAAATATTTGAAGATCAGATGTTTTTATTTAAAAAATAAAAAAAGAAAGATTAAGCTTAATTTGCTTGTTTCTGTTAGATTTCTACTGGAAGAAAATGGAAAGTATATAATTGCACTGTAGAAGCAGTTTGTTTCAATCCACATTTTAAGTCTGTGGTTCTGTTTCCTATTCACTTGAAGTGGACTTCACAGATAAAGTCTGCATAAAAATAAAGAATCAAGGAATACAAGGATTTGAAAGTTGCAGTTTTATTCTAATCTGGAAGAAGAGCTCTCTTTTTAAAAGTTCCCTGATTCAGCAAACACAGAGTTGCTGACCAAGCTCACTCAAGTGAGGCTCTTGTAGGGTCAATGAAAGCACCACTTTCCTCAGAAAGGAGATAAATGTTTTGTAGTAATTGTAGCTTTTGGAAATAAGATGCAAAATACATTTTTTTTCTTTTTTTTGTTTTTACTTCTGACTCATTTTCATGTTAGGACATGTACAGTTTCAACCTGTGGGTTTATTAGGAGCAGAGACTCTTCTGCTATTAATAGTAACAGCAGGAGATGCTGTTGATAGTTCCAATAAATTTCTGTTTCTCAAGATGACAAAGCCAGTGGAGTGCACCTAATCATTGCTTGGCAGGTATTTTTGTCCTCCTCAGGGGCAGTATTTCTGGTGAACAACTGTTCCACCTACTGTGTTCCTACATGCTCAAATGTGTTCTAACTTAGTCTTGCCGTCAGGGTGCTTCTTACTTTTCAAGAAGTGCCAGATAACTGGAGCTGAAGCTTTCCTGTTCCTTCTGCTTTTGCACCGGTTGGTTGCACAGCTCCCTGAGGGGCAAACAGAGCCACCATTCTGTCCTTACTGGGTTCCTAATTTTTGTGGTATTTCTTGGAGCCATATTCAACTTCTAAAGCAGAAGGGAAAGCATTAAAAATAACATGTTGGGTTCTTTTGGTGCATATTGTTTTGTTTTGTCTTGGGGATTTTTGTGTGTAGGGTTTTTTTGTTGTTTGGTTTATGGTTTTTTTTGTTTGTTTGGTTGGTTGTTGGGTTTTTTTAAAAAACACACAACATTTATATCCTTAAGTGAGAGGAAGGAACTGGTGTTTTTCTTTTTGCCAGTGTTAAGTGTCATACCCCAGACACTTTGAAAGCAAGAGATGGTGGACAGTTTGAACATTCCTCTACGTCTGATTTGTTTACCTAGAAAGTTTTTAGCTAGAAGTATTGTTATAGGAAACGCCCATATGAAAATTCTTGGTTTTGTCATTCACTTTGTTCATTTGTTTTTTTGTTTACAAGTCAAGACTCACCTTCTGCTTGAACCATTACAGTTCACTGTGGAAATCACTAGGTCACTGTGCTTCATAGAATGTGTCTACTGAGGCATCCCAGCCCATTTTGTAGGTAGGGACCAGGAGGTAGTCGAGTAACAGCTGTATGAGGCACTAGAGCAGCTCAGGTGAGCACAGATTTACGTGAAACAGTCAAAATACAGCTTGATATGCCAGAACAAAAATTTATTTTTAGGAAGGTGAGAATATTTTGCATTTGTTAGGCGAAATGTTAAAATGCCTTGGCATTTCTGGAGTTCTTTTATTCCCTGGAACATTTAATTTCAAAACTTGCCTTTCTGGAAAAGGAAGAAAATTCTCCTATCACTTTGAGGTTGCTGATTCATGAAACATGCCAAAATGCTTCAGTTTTCTGAGGTCTGGTGTTTTTTTAAGGTATGCCCAATCAGTAATTTCCATGATTAACGTGTCAATTAGCATATGAACAGAATGAGTTTCTCTCTTAGAAGTAGAGGTAACACTGTTTATGATGATAATAAGGCGGCGCATGGGAACATCTCTTGTTGATGGTGAGATCACCACCTTTCAACTAGTTCTACCTTATTTGGGTTTTACTATTGAAGCAGAAATAAGGTGTTGTGTACCTATTTTCATTGTTTTCCCTGTTGCTAATAATTCAATGAAAGGCTGTTTGCTTTTCATTTAGGATAAAAAATGTTTAAGTACATACATAGTCTTTTTCTCTGGGCTCTTAATGTACTAATTGAAATGAACACTATATTTATTTATTTTTAATAGGACAGTGATGGGGACAAGAGTGACGATAACTTGGTTGTAGATGTTTCCAATGAGGTAATTTTTTCCATTTTTGTAGTCTTGACATTTGCCCAAAGGTTAAAGGAAAAGTTCATTTAGATGTTAGAGGGAAAAGAGTCATTTGTGTGAATATGTTAAAATATTCACAACTTCTCCTTTTTGTTAGTACTGCAGTTACTATGTCGTCCTTTATCTGGTTGCCCTCTCGGCTTTTCCTTCTGCTGCTTTGTCTAGGTCTGTTTCCTGTGCAGTTACATTTTCACATGTTGTCTTTAGTGAAGGGAGTTGTGGTGGGATGCCAGTGGAGGGCTGAGGTTTGCAAACTTCTGTCTTCAAGTGAAAAAAGGGGACAAGACATTTTTAGTACCTTAAATACTATTAGTATTTTTACATCCTATGTTAAAGATAGGATTTTCCAGAAATGTTTATTTTTAGAATTAAGTCAGGTGAAGTCAGAATTAAGTCAGTCAGTTCACAAAATTTTCCAGAGATTGAAGCCATTTTCTTTATTCTCCAGGGCAGAGATTTGGAAGTTGCATCAGGGTGAAGGGATGGACCTCTCCTTTTATTAACTTTTGTATTTCATACAACAAAAAGATTTAGGAATAGCCTTAATATTGTAGTGAGATTGTTCTGCTCTATGAAAAGCACAGGGAGAGAAACTGACAAAGAATTGTCTTCAGCAGCTCCAAGTGCCCAAACGAAGGAAATAACCAAGTAGAAAAATGGCTATCAAACTACAGATTTGAGAAAGCCATACTTAAAACGAAACTGATCAATAATGAATCTGTAGACTTAACGTTCTTTTATGTGGACTGCTTCCTCCCTGCTATTGTTCTCATGAATCGAAGGAGCATGGAGGACCAGCAGAGCTCTGATTGCATTGTACCTTGCTGGGTCAGCTGTTTCAGGCTGAAATAAATGCAGAGACTGCCTCTGGAAAGGAGAAGGTTGAGAGGATGAAGAGAGCTCATGAGATGAGATCTTTCAGTTTTTCCTGTAAATTTAAGTAGCAGGGCAATTACAGATGGTCTATTACTGAAATGTTTGTTGTCACAAGCAGCACATGGAGAGCATGGATGGAAAAAACCAAGTTTTAGCTTACTGCGGTCACTGTTGGTCTTGTTTTTATCATGTGTTATGTGTACTTGCCTTAGTTTGTACTTGGGCATACTGAGATGCAAGGTCTATGCTTCGAAGCAGTTTATGATTATATGTAGTGTAAGATAAAACCAGATTGCTTACTATATGAACTTCTGTCTCTAAATGAAGGGATTTCAGCTTTTTTTTTCCCCTATAGACATAACAAAACATCTTTTCATTTGACTTTACTGCTTAAATTCTTCGAGTTTTTCTCCCATAGACTCCTTAGTGGTGTGTGTGTGTACCAACCCATGACATGCTTCTCTGCTGTTTTTCCCTTCCCATTCTTTTAGGATCCTTCTTCCCCGAGGGCAAGTCCCAACCATTCACCACGCGAAAACGGTATAGAAAAAGCCCGCCTGCTAAAGAAAGATGCCTCTAGCAGTCCAGCATCTACAGCCTCTTCAGGAAGTTCCACTTCCCTCAAATCCAAAGAAATCAGTCTGGTGGGTAGGAGACTGTTGACCAGATAAACATTCTTCCTACTTCTGAAATTTAATTCTGTTCTCCTGCAACTGCTTATGGCAGAAAGCACATAGCTTTAAACAATTGAATCTGAAATAGGCTATTGCTTTTCCAGACTTTTATAGTATTATTCAACTTTCCTCTTCAGTAATATTTGCTGCTTCATTTTGATTTCCTGTATTTCCTACATTTCTGTCAAATGAGGTGCAAATTTATTACAAATCACAGCAGTTGCTTAAGCATTACTTATTTTTTCATGAGCAATAGCTTATGGTTTAACATAGTCTGTATATAGTCTGAAGTAGTTCTGTAGGCTTTTGTAAAACTCTTCTAAAGGGGTTGTTACTCTTGAACAGCTTTCCTTGCATTATCAGTAATAATTTTATCAGATCCTCTAAAGTTTTTGTGGCACAATTTTTTGATACTTTCAACTATGGTGGTATTTTGTTTTTGTACTTAGATTTGCTGTGCCCAGTAAAAATTGAGACAGTAATGAGTTCAAGCTAAAATTTTGGTGGTACATACAGTATTGTCCTGAAAGAAAAATTAATTCAGGCATTTTCTTTTTTTTTTTTTGCATGCCAGTGAAAGATGGAAAAATAACTTTCTCAATTTCTTTTCTTACTTTAATTTTGGCAGCAGTCAAAAAGGGCAGCATTTCTCTCTCACAACCTAATGTTGTCAGCTATGCATGGATTTATGAAAACTGGCTGAGGGTCTGTCTAGGTAGTAGGTGCCCACCGTCCCAGCTGCTGTTGTGATAAATTGTATAATATGGCCTGGATGAAAAATAATACTCATTTAATCTGTTTAATGATACCAGCATGAAAAAGCCAGCACGCCTGTTCTGAAATCCAGCACACCAACTCCTCGAAGTGATGTGCCAACCCCCGGCACTAGTGCAACTCCAGGACTTCGTCCAGGCCTTGGCAAGCCTCCAACAATGGACCCCCTGGTTAACCAAGCTGGTAATGCATTACCTCACGTATTTTTATGGTTCCAAAATTAATCTTTTTTTATGTATGTAGTTTTGTGTGGACGTTAACTAGATGTATTGCTTTGTTCTTGATATCAAGAGAAAGCTTGATGAGAAGCAGATGTTTGGATTAAAAAGAGTTTGAATATCTTTCTATCACTTATCCTTCTTTGTTTACTTTTGTATTTATCTTTTTTGCAAATAATCCAGAGACTGAATTCAATATTAAAAGACTTCTCAGAAGGTTCTGGTACTTATTCTGAATGCAATCTCTTCTGTAGTTCTTTGTCTGAATCTGCTAATATTTGCTGCAATGTAAATCTTGACAAATACAGGGGGATGTTTACTTTTGCTATTCAGGCTAGTACAGCACAGTTGCTTCAGACATGAGCTGTGCATACTATGTCTGTCAGCTTTACTGCTTAATTTGGCAAAGGAGAGATTAATGTAAACAGGGAAATATTACTGAAATGGAAATAGGTAATGCTAGAAGAGATTGTTAGAAGAAATCTGCAAGTTCAGACTTCAGTAAATGTTATTTGCAGTGAGAGAAATAGGTGGTGATGCTTTTAAATTATGGCAATGTTTCTTGGCAGTGTATGTATGTGAGAGGGGAAGGGTAAGTCTTGTAGAAGAGAAAGGGATATTTTCTTCTGTGTGTAAAGAAATACATAAATAAAGCTACTTGATTTCATTATTCTGTAGCTGCAGGTTTGCGGACACCACTGGCAGTACCAGGACCATATCCTGCTCCATTTGGAATGGTACCTCATGCTGGCATGAATGGGGAGTTAACCAGTCCAGGGGCAGCTTATGCCAGTCTGCACAATATGTCACCCCAGATGAGTGCCGCTGCTGCTGCAGCTGCTGTGGTTGCCTATGGAAGATCTCCTATGGTAGGCCATACGTCGCGTGCAATCTCAATTGTGTGAGTGAGTTGTGGTTCACTGAGAAGAGCTACATGCTTCATTTAGCATTGTTGAATTCTCAAGTTATAACAGTGCCAGAGGCTTGACAGCTTCACTGTGTGTTACACTTTGCTGCGTGGCTGGAGAAACAAATTTACACCTTGAAAACACCTTGGTGTATTTATGTATGTTTCTTTTTTTTTCTGCACCTTCATCAGTGCTTTGACTGATTAATAAATGCCAAAAAATTATTTTATACTTTAAATGAAAATGTAGTTTTAGTAGCTGTGAAGTATTTCACTGGTACTGCAGACACCTCCTTTTCTTTTGCTCAACCACTTTTATGTTCTGTACAGACATACCAAGTTAATCTTGAAGCACCTAGAAGTGGTTTTGTTTATGTCTCTGTCCTTGTATTGTGTTCTTTGTGGAAACCAAAAGGAGAAATTGGTCTGTACATATCTTGGAGCTTTGTGATAACACACATTTTGAACAGTTGCTGTGGTGGACATAGTATGCAGATAGAGCGTAGTAGTTACAGCTGATGTTGTGCAGAATTACCAGGGGTTCTGATTCTGCAAATATGAGCTTGGTGGAAGCTTTATGCTAAGATTGACCTGCTTATAAATTTGAAGATTGGACTTAATTATTATAAATATGGCTACATATCTACAGGGCTTTTATGTGAAAATGTGAAAATTCTAAATTGCATACATGCTTACTTAATCAGTAAAAATTAAAATATAGTGTTCAGAAGAAACTAAGAATGCTTGGTCCAGAATTTCTGTTTGATTGTTTTATGTACATATTTCTTCAGGATATAAAATTTAGTGGAACTGCATTATGTAAGGGAAGCATAGTATATTTAAGCTCTAGACAAATACCTCTGCACCTTACACTGTAGCTCTGGGAGAGATCTCTTAGCTGGTGTGCCCACACAATGCTGTGTGCAGCTCTGCAGAGGTTCTAGCTAGAGCCTGAAGCTGCTTTCTGTATCACATTGTGCCTGTATGTGTATGTGCTATCAGTCTCAGGGCTTAAGAGCATTGGTCTTTGCTAATAGGGGACTATTTGTATTGCATTGAGTGGTGCGAATGCATGATATACATTATTGGTTTTCTGTTCACATATGAATGCTTCTAGCAGAAGCATACCTAGGGGAAACTTCATGTTTTACACCCCCTAAGAAGGGACATGCACTTACCTTATGCTGTGGGTAAAAGCCACAATTTAGTTAAATTCATAATATCTTGCGGTGAAGAAAAGCTGGTTGCTGAATGAGAAATTGCAAGCAACAGATTAATTTATTTTTCATTGTCAGGTTGGGTTTGATCCTCCTCCTCACATGAGAGTACCTGGAATCCCCCCAAATCTAGCAGGGATTCCTGGGGGAAAACCGTAAGTAACTTTTTAACATTTTGGTAGAGTCTGCAATATCTAGAGACATTAAAGTTATCTTTTGTCAGTGAACAAGAATTCCAAAGGGAATTCTTTTTGTAGTGTCTCGTTGTTCCCAAGAGATTGTTTTGAGACTCCTCCTGGGAAGAGATGCAGTAAATCATGTGTACATATACTTATGTATAAGAAAAAAACTGTTGAAGGTATACTTTAAGGTATTTTTGTTTCCTTCTTTCTGGGGGAAGCTAAGGGGATGACAAACTGGTAGACAATGATAAAATGTCTAAGATAAAAGCATACTGAAACTAAACTTAGTATTATACTGAGCATAAATGTGTAGTGCAAACTTGCTACTCCTTTTCGAGCACTTGTTTCATCAGGCATGAGAGTCTGCAAATGCTGATCACAATGGGTATACAAAGAAGTTACTTTAACAGCTGATGCACAGCTTGCATAATGGAGCAATCTCTTTAATACATTTGTGTAAGTGTGCATCTGGAGAGCTAAGGGTGATGAAGCAGTTGTGCAGAAGGTGGTTCATAAATGCAGGGTAACTTTCACAACAGCTTATTTTTATTTAAGTTGTAATTATTGGTGAAGAGGTAGTTGAATAAAATCTTTGTTTGATGCTCTGGCTTATCAGTGTTTCAATAGAATAAATTAACCAAATCAGCATACATCTTTTTTTTATTAATCTGACTTTGGTTGAGACTGAGCTTGTACACATGCAGTAGCATGTATGACCTCTTAAAAAATGTGATGATATTTTAAGTATTTTAGGACAACTTAGTCTATGCTGGTACAAATGGAGCAGAGACTGCAAATTTGACTAATCTGTTTTCTTGGAGACAGTGGGCCAGAGAGAATTATAACAGATTTTTTTACCTTTCTTTTAAAACCTGTTCTTTGTCCCTTCAGTGCTTGACACTCAGTGCTTGTCTTCTCTTTCAACAAAGCTGCAGTTAGAGTAGTTTCTCTCTAGTTATGTGCTCACATAATTTTGAAACTCACTTAAGACTTTGTGCTTCCTGTGCTGGCTGTTCTGATACATATTATCATCTTTACTAATCTGTCATGGTTTAATTCTACCTTTTGCAGGACAAATTCAGAAGCTATTGCTCTTAGGATACCACCTAAGTTAAGGAGACACACTGTGTTGACAGTTTTATACTCACATATTAGTATTTGCCTTCATCTGGAGCTCCTGTAAATAGCTAGTGGTATGTTGTAATGTCAGTCATGCAAACATACCTAAAATGACACCAGATTTTCTAAAATTTCCTTCTGTTTCCTTCTACTCTTATTTTTTTAACAGTATGGAAGAGCAGACTTAGATTAGGAAAGCTACCCTGAATGGAAAGAGCTGTCTGCTACCAAGCATCTGCCATGACCAACTCCAGATCACCAACTCTTCCAGTGGCTTTTGCTATCTGTTGGTGGTACGAGAAAGCTGATAGATCTTGAATTTACTTGAAGAAAAGTTAGTGATAAGTTGAAAAGTCCCAGGTGCAGGAGGGTAGGCCCGCTGTCATGGTAACATGATGGGAGAGGTAGCCAAAGACAACAGCACCTGAGGAGCAAATTTTTTTGCATTGCTGTCTCCAGTAGTGTGTTCTTCTGGAGACAGAAACTTTTTCTTTTTCTAGGGAGTGTCAGCCTTGCAGCTGATGCAAGTTTTTCTAAGTAAAAACTAGGTGTAATGAAAAGTTATAATACCTAGTTATTAGATCCACATGAGTATGCTGATAGTGGTGGTGCTAGCATGACATGTCATGCATCTCCAGGCAAACAGAAGCATTTAGTTTTTTGTGTGCTTGTCTTGGCAGGGACAGAGGGATTTGGCAATGTGTAACCATTTCTTTACACAGTGGATTGCCGATAAGTTGTACTGTAGGAAAATCTGTCTTGGCTTCCAAGGAGCTTTTGCTGGACTGCTGATGAGGTCCTCAAACTCAGTCATGCTGAGTCTTCACCAACCAGTCTTGGAAGCAAATGCCTGTTCATGATGATAAAAAAGAAAAATCCATACATATCTGACATTTCAAAGCATAGGAGACATTGTAATTCTACAGTTCACATGAAGCACTTGAAAAATTTCACCTCCCAGCCTATCCTAGTAAGAACTGAGAATCTGTGTGTACACACAAAAGCATTTCAAAACACCAATTATCTAGGTATTTTGAATTTAATAGAACATTTACACTGCAACCTTCCATTAAAAAATCATGTACAAGTGGATTATTCATCTTAAATACATGGGAAAAAATTGCTTAATACTTGCTTAATTGTTTTTCTTCATGATAAAAGCAAGGGTAAGCTTGAGACTTCAAAGTTGTGGAGTTCTGTGAACTCTTACTGCTAACAAATATTCTGAAACTGACTTTGATCTGGAGCCCAGGATGGGGCCCAGCTTTTGAGCCTCTTAAGTGCTATGACTCTTTATTTGGATTCTGTACCTGAAAACTCCCATCCTGAATCTCATCTATTCAGTGAGTAACTACTTAGAGACAGTCCTGTCTCTACTCCTCATTGTAGAAATGATACAGATTTCTAGTAATGCCTTCATCATTACTGTAATTCTTCATACAGAAAAAGAGAGTACCATGGGAAGAAATACATTCAATTTACTGTGCATTTTGTATACATGTAAAGGAGAGAGCTTTGCACTTCCTTCCATGTTTTGCATTTCCCATTCCTGACATTTCTGTGGCAAAAAAGTTTTGTCATCTTTTGCAATCACTCATCCTCCAATTTTATTTATTTTCTGAGCAGGCTTTCAACTCACATGTTCAACATTGAGACAGGAATTGCATGTATATACCTCTAATTTCTTCTCACTGTTTAAGTTTAGGCCGTTACTGTTAAGCAGTTTTTAGCCTTCCCTTCTGAGAAAACTGTGACATTGCATGGGGTGACTGTTCCCACTATCATCTTCTGTATGAAAGTAGTGTGGAGTTCTTTATTTCTCCACTTCTCACTTTTTTAAAGCACTGTCTTCTGCTCTGCTCCTGGGCATAATCTATTGCTTTGTGATGTCTATTAACAATCCAGGCATCTGGCTTGTGTCTTTCTTTGAAGCTGTGCAATACTTGGCAACACACAATAAAATAAAACTTTGAAAATACTGTCTCAGAGCTCAGAAGTGGTATTTTTGGGTCCTTGGAAGAGGCATGCAATAGTAACACTTGAGCTGCAATGACTGAAGATATCTGAGGAAGAAGGTACATTTGGAAAAAAAGGGACAACTCTGAACACAAGAATATATTAGAAAAATAAAGTTATCAATAGGGAAACAGTAGGTCTCTAGTAAAAACCAAGAAAGGACACTAATATCCCACCAATTTTTAAGCATCAAGAATACAATCTATGGATGTGCTTAAAACAGAAGAAGCAAGAAAGGAGCTCACCAGCATAACAAAATCCACCTTTTTCAGTAATATTTTTATTGTTATTTAAAACAAATGAACAAACAACAAAAAAGGCAAAATGAAAATCCAGCACCTGAAACTTTTATTAGCTGCTATTTGTGCCTTGGTCCTTGAGTAGCACGGACTTTAAAAGTGGGTGTGAAGAAATAATTCTGTGTACTTTCCCCAAGGAGCAGTGTTTGTATTCAGTACTGGGATTCACTTCCTTATCTCTCAGTTTCCATAGACTTGAAGTCATGCACTGAATACAAGTACAGGGTGCTGCAGAAGTGTGAAAAGTACCTGGGAAGCTGAACCTTTCAGCTTTTCCAAAATATTTATTCAAGAAAACATTATTATGACGAGGTAGTGGTATATTTCTTATATTCTTATTATATTCTTAGATTCTTGTTATATTTCTTATAAATTATGTGTGCAGCCACTCCACACAGCTCTGTTTTCTCTTTAAAGCATTAGTTACCAGCTGCAAGAAGCATGTGAGCACAGATGAGGTGCAGAAATGGAACAAAAGTGTAACTTTGGCTAGTGCAAGGCAACAGGTACAGGTCTCATGGAAGCTTCATGAAGATGTTTGAAAGAAGTGCCTGGTGAGGGACTGCTGCTGCTGAGACTTGGAACTGCAAGCTAGTAACCAGGGTCTGAAAGATCTTTTGATTACTTAGGTGACTGATGGATAGCAGTCATGACCTTGGTCCATAGAGTAGTGATTAGAATTTAATGTGCTTCCTCACTGCACAAGTCTTTTAGGTGAAGCAAGCTGAAAATATCTCTGTAAATCCTTGTCTCCCTCTGAGGTTTCATGCACCTGTGTTACTTGTCACTGTAGTTCTTATTTTCATGATAAAAAAGATTGGCAAAGAAATGAAAAAATCTGTGCTTTTCATGTGCTGTAGCACTAACTGGCTGATTTTTTGTTTGTTTTGCTTTGGTTTTTTCCCCTTCCCCTGTAGTGCCTACTCCTTTCACGTTACTGCAGATGGTCAGATGCAGCCAGTTCCTTTCCCTCCGGATGCCCTCATCGGCCCCGGAATCCCTCGCCATGCCCGTCAGATCAACACTCTGAACCACGGGGAAGTTGTGTGTGCAGTTACCATCAGCAACCCGACGAGACATGTGTACACGGGTGGGAAAGGGTGCGTGAAAGTTTGGGACATCAGCCACCCTGGCAACAAGAGCCCTGTCTCTCAGCTGGACTGCCTGGTAGGTGAACAGGAACCTTGTGTGCAGGGATTGCTTCTCCTTGGAGACTCAATAAGGAAATAGGTGTCCCTTGTCTGGATTTTATTCATATTAAAAGGAAATAGCAGGAAGTTCTGTTTCCTGCTTTACATATTTAGCTGCCTTTTTTTAACACCTAACAGGTGGAGTTACAGAGAGGAGTTCTGGTTTGCTTAAAGATAAATATCATCAGTAAGGGTCAAATGACAGATTATAAAAGATTTCAGAGTAGCGAGTGTCCTTGATTATTTTTTCCCCATTCTTTCTTTATTATCATGTTGTGTTTTTTTTTTTTTTTGTTTTTNTTTTTTTTTTTTTTTTTTTTTTTTGTGCATGAGTTTAAATGCAGTGTACCCTCAATTATGCCAGGCTTCATAAAGCCTTCTTAGGTGTTTTGCATGCACTAGGACTGATAGCCTTTTTTTTTTTTTTTTTTTTTTTTTTTAAGAGCAGCATTGACATAATGAAATAAAGTGACAAGATAGCAAGTTCATTTTAATTCTAAGTATGCTTTGTTGGTGATCCACAAGTTAGACATTTTGACTGTTGGTTTCACATCTGCAGAATAGAAAAGGGACTGAGTACATTAGCATACCTAGCTGAAAAGCTAACCCAGAAAAGTTAATAACTCAGAAAAAGATGATTCTTGTGGTCAAAGCGGCAAAGATGTTTGTGAAGTGTTACCTGTGAAGACTTAATGTTATAAAACACATTAATACATATTCTGAATCAAAATAATGCTGTCTTCAATGTTGATCCAGTTAAATATGGTGGGGTTTTCTGTTTTGGTGTGGTGGTTTTAGTCTTTACATTTTATTTGCTTCTGCCCTTACGTTAGTTGTCTAATAGTAATAGCATGGTTTAATATATATTCTGTTCTATGGCAACTGTGTGTCTGGATGCACAGTCCTAGCTGCCTTCATTTTAGGTATGTAGCAGTAATGCTTACTAACTAAGCCAGTGTTTCCACTGTACTACTTACTGCTACTTTGATGCGCATTAAATACAAATGTAGTAGTAGAAGGAATGCTGTTGACTACTTCTTGAAATGTTGTTTTGTATCTTTTGAGTTAGAGATCTTAACCTTTCATTTCCTGAGGAACTGTTAACATGATAATTTGGCCACTATTACTGAGAAATGAACATCCAAGATGCTTAAGGAGCTGTGGTTGTAGTAAGGGAATGCTGGAATATTTTCCACCTCTAAGCTCCCTGTCCTACCTCTCAACCAGCAATAGTGTCACAAGTGTGAAACTAGAAACATAATTACAGTAAGAATCATGTTGAACAACAAAGGACCAATCTAAATCCAGGACCAGTATGGGAATACTTAACTTCTAAATTGTGAATGCAAAATAGTATTTAAAAGAAAACTCCAAAACCTGAAGGCATGAGACTTGAATGACATTTTCAAATTGGGTTCCCTAGGTGCCAAATGACAGATTAATTTGATTCTTCTATTGTCAGTGACCTCAGTTGATGGTGTGCACTTGCAGAAATGCAGGCTTACATTGACTATGCTTTTGTGTAATGAAGTGGAAGACTTGCTGTTTGCCAGGTTTGAAACAGAGTAGACTATGGCAACAGCAGTCTGCAGTTTAATTTCTGCAGCTGCAGTCTCTGATTAATGATGAGAAGTAGGCATTTGAAACCCCTTAGGATCTGCTGGTTCCTTCTCAATACTTTAGTAATGGAAAAAAATAGCATACTGTTTAAAACATGGATGCAGTCAGAATCCTATTAGTAGTCATTATTGGCAGGCACACATTAACATAACTGAGGTGATTTTTGTTGTACAGAACAGAGATAACTACATCCGGTCTTGTAAATTGCTGCCTGATGGATGCACCCTCATAGTTGGTGGGGAAGCCAGCACATTATCCATATGGGACCTGGCAGCACCAACTCCTCGTATAAAAGCAGAACTGACATCCTCAGCCCCTGCCTGCTATGCTCTGGCAATCAGCCCTGATTCCAAGGTGTGCTTTTCCTGCTGCAGTGATGGGAACATAGCAGTGTGGGATCTGCACAATCAGACATTGGTCAGGTGAGTCACCACTTGTTTACAGAAAACCTTAATTAAAGTTGCTCTTGGGGTAAGTACTTAAATATTTATGTCTCTTTTTTGTGACAGCAAGTTACATAGTATTCCTCAACCAAAGAATGTTGTTTTCACTTGAGTTGGGCAGAAATTAGTTCTAGTGGCTTCAGCCTAGTCTTGGATATAGGGCCTAAAGGGTTGGTCCATACCTACTACAGTCAGTGTGAGAGTTCTTTCTGGTTTTGGTTGGTTGAGATTTGTGTGTAGGTTTTTGAAAGCAACATTTCTGCTGGTTTGTGATTGATCTAGACTGAATGTGCCTATTAGGGAACTCCTTGAGGTTTGTTTTTTTCATTTACCTTAAGCCTTACAATTTACCTTAAGCAATTGAGTTTAGTAATAAATTTTCAATTCTTATTTTGCAATGACAAGTAATAAAATTAATTTTACAAAAGCAATTGAGAGTATGGATACCTTCAGTTCTTTAGGAAAGCATAAAGGAGAGATGTTTGGTTGTTTGTGAAAGAAATGTCTTTGAGTTTTTGGTGGGAATTAGATCTCTAACTTTTAGAATGGGTGTTAGAATATAATAAATGGATTGCCGTGTAAATTACTTTTGAAAACTTTTGCTTGACTTTAATTAATGTAGTAGAAGACTAAAGTGTCCGGCAGGTCAATTTGCATCATGAGTGTGATGACAGAAAGAAAGATAGGGCCATATGTAAAATGGCTCTTAGCAACTCACTGCATGGTTTACTAAACAAAGATAAAATTTGGATTATGCTTACCAAGGTAGTGTGGCTTACAGTATCT
This sequence comes from Florisuga fusca, assembly GCA_038090715.1. Lineage (NCBI taxonomy): Eukaryota > Metazoa > Chordata > Aves > Apodiformes > Trochilidae > Florisuga > Florisuga fusca. Next base: position 20,337,503 of record JAAWXA010000012.1, read on the forward strand.
CAAGAAGAGAGCCTGAATTGGGAAAGGCTTTAATATTTTAAAAGTTTCAAACACAGACACTAAAGAAGCTGCTTTAACCTGCTGTGTTTCAAATGGAATTCCTGTGTATCAATAATTAACCTAAACTAATGTGCACAGTCACATTACACATGCATGTAAACTTTATTTTATGTTGAACTTTTAAGTCAACAAAGATTTTAGTTATATGAAATCTTCGGTTTGCCCTATGCATGCATACTCTCTGTAAAGCATCTCTGTCTATGACTGTCTTGCCTTTTGAATGTTTGCCCTAAGTGTTCCCATTGCTGACTGGGTGGCTACTCTTGCTAACTGATAATGTGGAATTATCAATTCTGTGGAGACCACCAATACCTATGAAGACCAGAACTACAAAATAAAATTTGGCATGATGAAAAATGCAGAAGCCTCAGAAGGCTTTTGCCGAAGGACTAAGGAAAACTTGAGGTGACCCTCTGGTTGCTGAAAGCTGAGAATTACTAATGAGAATATTTTAAAACAAATTGCACCATTTAGATTTTTGTGATATCCTGCCACAGAGAGTGAAACTTTGCTGACTCAGCAATGGTTGTTTTTAACCATCTGGATCTCTGTTTGGATCCTTTCCTTTTAATATATCTGCTTATTATTTATCATCTTGACTTGCAGTCAAAGAAAAATACAGAAGCTGTTTTCTGAAACTGGAGGAGTTTTGTTCCCTCACCACTTACTTTAATCTGAGTCGTCCTTAGCGCTTTTAGCTACAGTTACTGTAATTTAAAGTTCAAACAAGCTTTTTTATTTTGCTTTTCAAAACCTGATAGGAAACATTTGACTTTGTGCTTGCAATTCATTTCTCTGACACCTGGGAAATGTTTTTGTAATTCTGTTATATTTCATGCTCTGTAAGAGGGGCGGGCTGATTTTTGCCCATCAGCAGACACAGAAGAGATGACACACACATACAGAGTCCAAAACTAACACCACAACCGTGTTTACCTTGAGCTCTGGCAGGAAATCATTATTCAATCTGGTTTGTTTTATCAGACAATTCCAGGGCCACACAGATGGAGCCAGCTGTATTGACATTTCTAATGATGGTACCAAGCTCTGGACAGGAGGTTTGGATAACACTGTCAGATCCTGGGATTTGAGAGAGGGCAGACAGCTACAGCAGCATGACTTCACATCTCAGGTAACTGGATTTTCCTACTGCTTGTGAGGTGGTGCAATGAGAGGAAAACATTTTAGTATAAAAGCTGAGATTGAGCCCAGTGCAACTGTCAGATTGTTCTCTCTCTTTCTTTTGGCTGCTCACAACACAATATTTTTGAGCTTTCATACATTTAGCTTCCAGAACAAAATAATGATGTTTCTTTTCCTATTTTTCTAATTTAATAGGTAAGAACAGGGGTTATTTAATTACTTCAGTGTTGCACAGCAGTCCTTCTATTGTACTATGTGAATTTTATTTGGCCATTCTCTTTCCCTCTCCCAATTAATTTAACCCCTGTAGAAAAAAAAAAAATCTGTCTTTATGGAAAAATAACAGGTTTAAATGTTATTCAATTTTCAGATATTTTCCCTTGGCTATTGTCCTACTGGTGAATGGCTAGCGGTGGGAATGGAAAGCAGCAATGTAGAAGTGCTACATGTAAATAAACCAGATAAATATCAACTGCACCTTCATGAAAGTTGTGTATTGTCGCTTAAGTTTGCTTACTGTGGTAAGTTGCTCTGAAAACAGAACCAGAGGGCAGGGCTCTAATTCATGCTTTGCTGACTAGTTATCACATAGTCATATCCCATATGATAATCAAAACACATTTATCAGCTTCTTAAGAATAAGTGCATCTGCTGTATGAACTCAAATGTATGTATCTACAAACAACCATCCATTCCTCTGAAGGCTGCTGTGAGGGTTGATTTGTGTGTAAAAAGCCATTTCTACTTACAAAGCCTAGGGAACGCCTAATATGTAGCATGCAATAGCATGGGTGCTCCCTATGATTGTTAGCAAAAACACTGTGTGGAGTAATGGTGAGAGTTTTTATAATGGTAATTAGTTAACAGATTTCATAGATGTGAGTGAAAACCAGAAATCTGTCAGATGTCGATTTCAGGTGTTTTCATAGTCCTTCTGTTTTAAATTCTAGGTAAATGGTTTGTGAGTACTGGGAAAGATAACCTTCTTAATGCATGGAGAACTCCTTATGGAGCCAGTATCTTCCAGGTGAGGATGATGATGCTTTTAAAGCAAAATGGTAGAACACCCAGAGTCCCAAGGGTGGATTCCCATATCTTGACCTATGTGATCCACCCAAAATGGGATGGCAAGATGAGGGTAACAATTGTTTTTCTTTTTAAAATGATGCAATATATTTCTATTTTTCTTCTAGTCCAAAGAATCTTCGTCAGTGCTTAGCTGTGACATCTCTGTGGACGATAAGTACATAGTCACTGGCTCTGGAGACAAAAAGGCTACGGTCTATGAAGTTATCTACTGAAAAAATGATGGGGATACAACTTCTAGAAGTTGAACTGGGCCAAAATTGTACTTAACAGTAGAAGTAGGAAGGGTTTGCCTTTTAAAAAGGAACAAAAGTATTGAAGTTTGAGACCTTGCCGTGAAACTACTCTGATTTTTCAAAATAGAAGGCATCATCCAGCAACTAAATATTTGCTACATGGACCAAACGGAACACAGAGGCAAGATGAACAGATGTAGCCCAGGTTTTTGACATAGTTTTTAAAAGCTGAGTCTACTGAAGAATGTTGGACCTTTTTTTTTTCTTTCTTTCTTTCTTTCTTTGTGACCTCATGCAAATTGTTCTCATTGCCTGAATATGGGGGATAAATACCTTTCTGTTCCTAGAAGTTAAAGTTGCATTCTGTCCTGTGTAGAGCAGTGGTGTCTCAGATGAACTTGTTTCCTGGTTCTGCATCTTATGATATGTGTTTGTATTTTTGTTGAAGGTCAAGCGTTTGTATAAATTGTAAATATATTTAGTTTATTACAGTAAAGGTTTTAGTAACAACAACCAGTCTTCCCACCCTCCCTCCTCTTCCCTACTCACCCTGCTTATTTAAAACTAAAAACCTTTTGGGGATATAAGTAACTTTTTAGAAGCAAAAGAAAACACTATGTATAGTTTGAAAATGGTGTCTTATTCTTTATAATTCTTCCTAGATTCCTTTATCATACTTCAAAGTAGATGGTTTGACTTATTAGGGTATCAAGTCCAGTAGATACTGTCTTGTGCTACAGAAAACATAAAAGGCAATTTTGTACTAATTATAGTGTAAATACAAAAATTGAACATTTCATACAGTTGTGCAGTTTAAGTTTATTCTGATGTCCCATATATGTGTTCTTTGGCAGATACAGTAATATGTGTCTGATCATAAGTCATTTGATCATTTAGGTGACTTCCTCTCCTTTGTCCCCTATCTGAACAGAATTAATGCAAGACTACATTTCAGCTTAGTACAGGAATGGCTATGATTAAACAAAGCGAGAAGTTGTGTCCTTCATATTTTACACAGAAGTGACTAATGACCATTTGCTTTTTAATGTCTCATCTGTACTTAGATACTCAGGTAAATTCAATTAAATTACCAAAAGCATGAGTTTACAGGGGGATCACTTCAAAAATACTTGCAGGGCCGCAAGTGGAGTGAATTAACCTAAATGCAGTTAAACTTTCTTCTTAATTCCTTGTCAGAATATTGACAAAGGAATATTTTGATTTTTAACTAATCCACTGTACCAGTTAATTAGATCTAATTTTCCTGAGTGTCCCATGTTATGCAGGCCAGAGGCTCTATATATTCATACTAAGCAATCCTTGAGTCCTTTCCACTGTTGCATCAGTGTATGACATGTGTGATGAGCCATGCTAAGCACCCAGTTACCAAAGCTATGCATCTTCAAATCAAGTTTTCTTGATGTACTCAAGAGAAATGGATGAGTCAAGAATGTGTACATTTTATTGTGTTTTCAGATCAGCAAGTTGTACAACTGTGTGCTAGACAAAACCTAGCTCTTGCACCACTGAGGGCCATACATTTCATGCATTTTGCTATCTAGTTAGAATTTCTGTTGCTGATGGAGAGTATAGATGAACAGACTGATATCTTTGAACAAACAACTCAGATTATACAAGCTGGCAGAAAGGTTACGATTCATCTGTGAAGAGCTACTTTCTCATTTTGCTAGCATTTAACAATGACCTATATCCCTGCTCTTTCAAAGACACATAATTAGAAAGAAAAGTTTGACAGCCAGATGCATTGCCTAGATAGGGAATTTCTCATACGGGCTCAATTTTTCTATGAATTTCCAGTCTGAAGGGACATCAGTTTTATTTTCAATTTACATGACCACTTTACTGAAACTATTTTAGAACATCTAGAATTGTAATAGCCTTAATGTATTAACTTTGCATTTGGAATGTAAAATGTTAACAATTCAGGATAATATTATTTCCTAGACATTTAAAATTAATATTCTATACATATGTATCTATATCTTTGTCTATTTCTGTGTTGTGATTATCCATCTGTATGAAGGTAGTAGACCAGTTCAGGTGGAGGTAATGTTTCTTTCACACATAGTGAGACAAAAAGCAGAACCGTCAGGCTTTTCCAAGAAATAATTATATTTGCTACGTTGAAATACTGTGAAGTGTTATGCCATTTTACAAAGGAAAAGTTTAAACCAAGAGTAACAAGTTTACTTAATTTTTATCCTGTTCCAGATTGAAGTTTTTCTTTAAGTCTGACTCTACCAATGATCATTGGCTTTGTTTAGAGGCACTGTCAAATTTTCTGTATTTAGGATCATTTGGGTTTCTTCCAAACTGGTATCAACTTGGCTTTTACTTTGTAGATATCTATCTTAGAAGTTAAAATCAGGCAAATCAAGAATGAAAGTATTTTAATCCTAACATTCATGTAACTTTAAAAATGTATACACGTGTATGTAATGGATCTGCTGTAAGTTCTTAGTAAGACCATAATCTTGGCAATCAGGAAGATCAAAATCACAAAATCAGTGAAATGATTAAATACTTTGTGTTTTCTTGTTAGCTTCTAGAATGCAATTTAAGTCAGAGCAGTTGTGAAACTGAATAACAGTAACAGAAAAAACACTGGGAAAAGCACAAGGGGAAAAAAGAGGTAATAGCATTAACTATGGTGTAGGTAGTTAATATTTTTTTGTCAGTTTAATTACAGTCCTAAAAGATTCTTTTGATAGCCCCTTTCTGGGACAGTCTTTGTTTGCTGGGTGGCCCTCAGTATTCAGAGATGTCTGAATGCCACTCTGGCAAACACAAGTGCCAGATACAAGCAGGCAGTCCTTACAAATGACATCTTGGTTGTCAGTAAAAAAAAAAAATGATGAAGAGGAGGTTTGTGGTAATATTGATTCAAGAGAAAAAAATCCTTTGCCAACTCTAATGTGGGGTTTTTGATTTTTTTTTCTGCTTGTTTTTGGGGTGTTTTTGTTTGTTTTTTGTTTTGTTTTTTTTATGTGCACTAGGCATCGCCTTTTATAAATCAATTGTGCAGACAATAATGATATTATTCCACACAATGCATTTGTCAGTGTGTCAGCATACCTCTTTTTTATTATCTTTCTAAGCAAAGATAGTTCCCCACATCAACGCATGAACCACTGGTCCTTGAGAAAGACTTTTTATCTGCATTAATTCTTTTAAAAGCATTTGTCATTTCAAAAGCTTTTGCTGTTCTAAAAGAAAGAGGGAGCACCAAATTACTATTCATAGTTCATATACTTAAAATAATTGTATTATTTTTCTAATATAAATATCAATGTAGGATCTATGATCTTGTCATGCATACTTTTGTGTATAAAAGATTGATCACCATTCTTCTGTCTCATCTCTGCACTGGTGATGCAGGTAGAATTTTCAGAAGCATCTAAATTACTTAAACATAGACTGAAAAATTGATTTTTTAAATTTGTTTGTCTGTTTGTTTATTTGTTTTGTGGAAAGACTGCCTCATGTATGGGCCTGTGGGACTATCTAGTCCAGTCAGAGTAGTCCTTTATCCTTTGTATCTTCTATTACATTGCAGCTTTGAGTCAATGGGGAAATTCCACCATTCTAATGATTAAGAAAAGTGGATTTTTATGTTTTCATATTTCACACTATTGGTAAGGTGATTAAGCCCTTAAGCCAACTCACTGGAGAAGCTGGACTGGCTCAAGTGCATACAAGAATGTGAGAATGTATATACAAGACTGGAATCATGGTGTCCTGCCAGAGAGAGAGCTTCTAGTATGAAATGGGAAAGGTGGAACAGCTCTGAGTAGGACTTGATGAACACCAGAGTAAAAGATAGGGCTCATGGAAGGGAATACATGGGAGGGACAGGGGAGAATGGGAACTTAAACCTACATACATTTTACTGGGAGTCTAACATGTAATCTACAAAATTAACCTAGAACAAGATTCCAGAATGCAACTTCACCGACTTCTGTTTCTCTGTAAAGTTGTTCAGATTTTTCTCTGTAGTAATTCAAGGACATCTGGAGCTGTGTATTGGAACTGCTGGAAGCTGGCATTTCTTTGATATTCATAAGTAGTCATCTAATCCTAAGAGGAAAGAAAGTTAAATCTCAGCTAGTTCTCAACATTTCCCGTTACCTAATATTTTTGTAGCTCAAGATCAGCTTTCCAGGACTTGATAATGCCGTTTTCAGCAACAGGCCCTCAGATGTCTCATTTTAGTTTAAGTGCTTAGAGCAGCGTGGTAGATTTTGCTAGGAAAACCAGACATGTAGGAACTGGGTGCTTTAAAAATCTCCTGTGCGGGGTCTAGTTTAGTGACATTTCTAGAAAGTTTACTCAGAATTTCTGTCAGCTCAAACTCTCGCCTAAAACATTATCAAAACCACCAAAAACTATGGTTTGAACACATTTTCGATCACATGGATGTGGGCTAGTTTATTTGCTTTTTTGTGTTGATTTATTTCATTTGATTTCTTACATGATTTTGTAAAAATCTATAAATTTAATGCATTGAATGCAAAGGGAAATAAAAGGAATGAATGATTAAAGAAGCTATATCATAAAACAAAGGAACCTATTGCTTCTCAGGTGTATTAATTATTGAAAGCTAGATTTGTATTTTCCGTGGAGCTGAAGTGCTGTAATCCAAAAACTGAATACCAAAAAAATAGTTGATGTGGGGACAAATGTTAGTTATAATTTCCAAATCTGGGAAGAATTTTGGGGTTTTCCTCCCATATTCCTTCTTGCCAGGCCCCACAGTTCACTCCTACAAGCTTAACATCAGTCTGCCCTTCCTGCCTCACACATTGGTAAGAATTTTATTGCTAACAAGTCTCTTAGTGAGATTTTCCTGGTGCCTACAGAAAATTTGATTGAATCTTTTAGTGGATAGCTTCATAGATAAAATCAGCCAATGTATACTGTAATAATTTCCTTCACTAAAGCAAGCACACAGAGATAAGACAGGTTGTTGTTTCATACTCATACTTTCATTGTGGAATTGCTTGTCGGTATAGTTGACTCAGAAATCCATCGTCTCCTAAAATTTCATGTGTGCTTTTGCCTAGAGTAAGATTATGTAGATTCATGGAAATGGTGCTGCAAGAAGCACTACACAGTTGTTATTGCCTAGAGCTTGGCAAGGATTGCCTTGCTATGTTCACAGTGCAAAGGTATAGTATCTCTTAAACCTCATTTCTATCTCTGTTTTCTGCCAAGAATGAGATAGAGGTGAAGATAACACATAGTTTGGAGATTAAGTAATCAAACATTCAGTTATCATTATCCCTTTTGTATATTCTGTCATTAGCATATAAAGTGGACAATGATGGCTTGTAACTGCAAATAATAAATGCTGCTTTTCCTTCATGGACTGATTTTAATGGCAGTTTTAAAAAGTTAACAAGCAGAATGAAGGTGTAATAAATGGAATTTAAATCATACACTGGAAAGCTTAGAAATCACTTGTTACTTTCCTGGTAGTTAGCCTAATTTTTTTAAAAGAATATCCATCTGTTCATTTCACAGTCTCTGTACTAATTCCTTGAAGAAACCCACAGTGGATTACCCCATTACTTTAAATATTGGCTGCACTTATGATAAGCTAATAATTCTTTTATAAATTTTTGTCTATGTGTGTGTAGTTTGCTGTTGCAAGATACCTTGGAAAACAACAAAGCTTCCTTTTATTCTTAAAAAATAATCAGCTATTGTTATTACTCAGTTGGACCTGAGTATTTTCTTCATTAGTTTTCAAGTAAATATACAATCTGGTGGCTTACAATCTGATGGTTTAGCAAATTCAAAATATTTTGGATTGTTGATGACTCAGCCAAACATTGCTGTTAAGTATGTAAATTACCTTAATGTCAGTTTGGTATTTGCTTAGCATGCCATGCATGCAACAAAACTTTGGAGTGATTCAACTTTTGTGACCACATTAAATTTACATTCTGGAATAAATTTCCTATTCATACAGGGACCAGTTTACTACTGTGATCCTGTGTGTTTTCTTCTGAATATGTATTGGTCCTCTAGATAAGTTTTCTTGTGTTATACATACATAATACTTTTACCTTTCTCTGTCTTTCTGACTGTTAATTATAAGATGTGTATTTCTGGCAGCAGTTTAGTAAATATTCACTAATCTATGGTAAAATTGAGCTTTTGAATGTATAGACTTGTATAGAGAAATAATTTTTTTTCATTTGTTGAATTCAAGAATCTTGAGTCCTGATACTCTTGTGTTTCTATCAATGAATCTGTTTAAGGAAGTACTTCTCCTTTTTGAATGGTTTTCATAGCTTTTTTCTTTATAGAGACACTCTTCTTTGTTGAGTGCAAGTTATTGACATAGTACTCTTATTTATAATTCTTACTAGTTCTTTTTTATTTTATCCAGCTGTAACTTATTAAAAACCACAAATATGAAATGGGGATATTAATGAAAGTGGTTTAAATGTGAGACTTTCAAAATGCGTGCTTGAATATTTCAACACTTTGTTCACTGTAATATTACATTTATTCTTTACTTAAATAATTTTTTAAAATCCCTAGGTTTGAGTTATAGTAAAATTTTATACATCTCAGTACTAATTTTTTCTCCCAGTGGATAGCAATAATTTAGGTGATTGTTTTTATTCTAATTTATTCTTACTGGGGGTGGGAAAATATTAACCTTGCAAATTTTGCTTATTATAATAGTTTCATTAATAGTGCTGGTTGTTTTTAATAATCTTCATGCCTTTAGAAGCTTGTTCTTCTATATCTTGAAGGAAAACATAGAGATATACAGGATTGTATAATTGAATGTGTTTACAGTATTTGTCCCCTGGGTTTGCTGTAGTAATAAGGGGAAGAAGTACAGTGACAGATAAAACTTGCAATAGTTGCTAGTGTTATGTGCCTTTGAATTATTTTCTTTCATGCATTTTTAAAATATATCTTAGGTAAGAATTTGCAGCTTTAAATCTGTTTCATTTCTATTAGAGTGGCTATGGCGATATGTTTACTAGTTTTACTAACTTAAAATAATTTTAAATCCGTAAGGTAAATGGTTGTATCGATGGTTTTGAACTTATTGTAGATGGTTCAGTTTACCTCTTAAAGTTTCAAACACTGCTAGAGCAAAGGGAGACCTTATTTGCCATATCTGGCACTTTTTTATGCTTTCATTTTGTACTATTATATCTGTGGGATTCTTTTACCACAACAGTTGGGCTCACTGTAGTAGCTTTTTTAAGTATTCCCATAGTATGCGCTGTGATTCATTTTAATTTAGCTTACAAATCAATCCCTTTCTGCAGGGATCTGCTTTGTACCTTGACAAGCATGAAAGTAATCAAAAATATCACTGTTTGACAGTGAGACTATATTTCTGTTTTTTTGAGTGTGAATAGCATTTAGCAAGGCTTGTCTAGTGAAAAGGCAGTTAAACTAGTAATCATACATGATCTGTGTTTAACTGTCATTTGTAGCAAAAGTGCTACAAAGTGATATGTGGGGATAACAAATTCAGAAGGAAAATAATATGAAATTCAGATAGCAGCTTGAATGATTTGCTGTTAGCATGGGGCCCAGTGACACTACAAAGCCATAAACTCTGTCTTTCTAGATTGCCCAGTTAGGTGGCAGAGATTCAATTTGTCTTTTCTGAAGCCGCCTGCTGCTTGCTAGCTCCATCTCCTGTCACAGCCTATTAGCTCGCTAAGAAAATTGGTGGGGAATTGCCTGCAGATTGTAGGAAATTACATCTCCAGGCCCTGGAAAAAATGTAGGATAGCACAACACTGATCCTCCCAGAACAGCTATTAATATAGCAGAAGCTGACCTTTGGCATGGTGTGAAATGACTTTGCTATTTGCTGCATAAAGACTGTATTGTGTGTGGTTAAAGGAGGGTACAAATTATTATCCTAGCTATGCTTATAGCCAGCCTGCTCCAGGAAGCTTAAGCACTAGTGGTAGGTTTTGCTACCTCCCACTCCTTCCTATTGGAAGATGGGAGCAGAGTCTTATCCAGAAATTTCATAGTATAGATGGCCAAAACCACCATGTATGTGATGTTAGTACATACAAAAATTAAAAGGTTTAGTAACATAACTGAAACATTATTTATGAAGCTAATATTAAAAAAATTAAAAAATGTGTATATCCATAATAAACACTGGATTTTGGAGCAGTTGTGATGAAATGGAGTTAATTTATACCATAACTGCTGAGTGTAAAAGTCAGAGGACACTTTCCAGTTCTGATAGATTTTAGCATTTAAATTCCTTGTCACTAGGAAACTGTCTGGTTTAAACGAATTCCCCTGTGTTCTTTATGGTGTGATATGCAATGCATTTCATCCTTTGTCATACCTAAAAGAGCTACCTTTCTAACCTTGGACTTTACCTTAACTTTATAGGGCCTTTCAATAAGAGTTTTCTATGGATCCTAAGAGAGGGGATATGTAGAACTTGCAACATAAGAAAAAAACCCCAACATTTTCTTTAAGCTTGCAACCACAGTTGGTTCAAAGTTTCCTGAGGAAGATATGTGTGCGAATCAGAGCGATGTATTGATTGGAAGTGAGTGTGAAGAGGGCAGCAGCAGGGAAAAAGTCATTTTGCATTGGTGTTTTCAAACTCATCTGAGATCTGTGGGTAACTGCTGGCTGCCCAGGGATCTGAGTGAAATCAATATGTTCATTTCCTATTGTATTAGTGTCTACTGATACATTCGAACACCTGATTAGAGAAAATTAGTGACCTGTTTTATGTGGCTGAGACAGGGGAGCTGAGCATAGCACAGCATGACAAAACAGGTACAGCTGAAGGTGACCGGGAGCACTTCATGTTACAGGGCTCTCTGTGCCTGTTTTGATTTCTTATGAACATGCATACACACATGTCAATCTGAAATGCTAATTTGTTGAGTCATTGTCTTTCTAAATTAGTTACAGCACCTTTTATGGAAGTTATGCAGTTTAGTGCTGTGTGTCTTTTCTTGTAAAACCCAAATACAGGAACAGAAGAGCTATGGTGCTTGAGCCTTTATTCTGTATTTGCAATAGCTGTTCATCTTCCAAGTTATTACAAACTAATTGCATTCTCAAAATAAACCTTGCCATTTAGTAACAAATACGGGTTTTTTTGTATGGTGCAATATCTTGATTGGAACGAGTAAAGAACATTTAAAGGACACAGAAAATCTGCCCCATTTAGAGGACATAGAAAATCTGCCCTGCCTAATTGTGGAATTTCCTTTCTCTTTTAACAAACAAACTAAATTCAGTGGTATAGTATTCAGAAATTCACCTCTCCCGGCTGATACGGTCATGAACACCATTGTCTATATGCCTAATCTGGCTTTAGCGAGAGCAAACCTATTATTCTAGGCAGAGCAAGGAGGTAGCAATTTTTGTACAAAAATCAGAAGCTCCTTGTCATAAAATTGAAAGCTCTTATAACAAAAATGTAGATTGGGCTGTGAGCCAACACTTAATGAATAGAAATGATGTGCAAGCCATAAGTAGCACCCTCCATCCTGTAACAGTTTATGAACTCCAGCACAAGACAGGATGCTAAACTGTGCTTGCTTTCTTTTTTTGTAAGTTTGTAATCTAAGCTCTGGCCAGTCAGAGTTTGGTCAAGCCAGGTTTTACGTTTTGCATAAACACAGCCACTAACACATCAGAAAAAAAAAAAAATCTGAGTTTTTTTATCAGTTAGTCTTGATTTTTTTTTTTCATTAATACCTTCCTGTATAACACTTCTCACTTGCCATACTAGGAAAATACAGCTTTTATTGCCTGTCTTTATTCAAATTTCCAATATTCCAAATGTCATAAAGTGTTCTGACTTTCTGCTGTATCCTGTTGAATACCAAATGTTTTGCTGGTGTCATTTTTTCCCAGCCCCAGCAAAAAATTTTCAGCTATGAATTGTTCATTGTACCTAGAATCAAACACACGGTCATTTGTTGAAACAATTTACTTTCTTTTTTTCAAGCTGTCCATGAACAACTTCCATTGAGTATTTGATTTTTAAGCAATAGTTGATCTGAATATTCATGGACTCTACTGAAATATCTTTTTTTCTGTACCATACCTTTCTGTTACTCCAGATGAAAGTAAACCAACCTGGTCCCCACAATTTGTACTTAAAGAACATAACACTATGAGACAAAATCCAGTAGGGCTAGGTCTAGGTAGCCAAAGGTCTTATTTCTCTATTAAATATTCCAAAGCTTTTAATAAAGATTCAGTTTTCTGCTTATCGAAAGGCACTAAGCAGGCATATAGCATGACCACAACTTTTAAGTGCTGGTGGGCAGGTTGAAATAGGGAGGATGAGGGGAAGATGAAGACCAAAGTCTCCCTTCTGACCAGGTTTTTTTCATTATCACTTGGCTGTGATGTGTCAGAGGCTGGTGAAGCACATATCCTTGAGGACAGGGTCTGCAAGGGTTTGGATGCACCCAGGTGCCAATGATGTGGTGGGCCCCCAGTAATATCAGAGGCTGGGTGGAAGGGGGCAGTGAGCAACGGTGTCCACACAAAGTGGTGGAGTACAGTATGGCCTCTGAGTGGCCCAGCCAGCCCCAGTGCTGCTGAGGAAGGGGCTGTGGTTGGGGTGCTACTCAGCGAGGTAAGGGTTGGGAAGGTGAGGGAAGAGGACTGCTAGGAAAAGGCTTGCTGGGAGGGAATTTAGGGGCGCAGGATGTAGGCAGTGGGAAATGGGGATCAAAAGACACAGTATATATAAAACCTCTTGTAAATGAGGAAAAGCTAACAAAATTATGAATAAATAATTTACAGCTCCATCACTAAGTGTTATTTGGGGTCCAGCCTTGTCGAAGATGGCTGAGGAGCAGGTGAAGAAAAAGACATGTAAGAAAAGGGCTTGTAGGGTGGCATCAAATATTCGGTTTGTTGTGGTTCTTTCCACTTGTAGGGTGTCCACTAAACTAACAGTGAAATTGTCATCTCCCTCACCTCCCTACAGCAAGCTGCTCTGCAGCAGCTTTGAAGCTCCTGAGGGGAAGGAATTGTACATCCTATCTCTGCCTCCTCGCTCCAGCCAGGTGCTTTATCTGGGGCTTGTTTACTGAAAAAGAAGGTGACTATGGATTGGATTGGAAAGCAACATTATTTTTCTGCCAGCAGGGAAGAATTTTCCATTTACAGAGGAAATGAAGATACGTTAGAAATAGCACACTTGGGCGGCAATGAAGTTGTAACACCAGAAAGGTAAGCCAAGACTTTATACTTGATTGAGGAGATCTGGCTGGAATATTTTATTTGTGTTATTGAACCAAATACAGCAAAGTCAGGACATGCTGTTGACTGTTCTGATTTTTACTTTATGCCCTCAGAAAAGAAGGCATTGGAAGAGCAAATAACCAAGCAAATGTTTATCTTCATGTTTGATAAGCTCCTGCAAAACTGTCTTATCCAATGAGGCAGTGTCAAATGTGTGATTGAAGTGTAATGTACATTTGGCAGAGACCTCAAGATTATGGTTTGAGCCAACTTCCTTGGAATTGTTCTAATAAAAATAGGCTGTATGTAGATACCAGTATAGGTCCTTCTTTTATTCCGAGGAAAACATCTTACTTGTGAGTAATAGCTTCTGTTTTGGAAAGAATGCAGACCAGTGTCATGAAGTGCTGAGCACTGTATGACAATTACCTCAAAAAAAAAAAAAAAAAAAATCCTTTGGCAGTCCTACTGAAAACTCCTTGCTCTCTAATCTTCGCAAGGTGGCAAATATTACAGGTATCATTCAAATCACTGTTGGTTTTCTAGGGCTTGTGCTACAGAAATCCATAATATAGCCCACAAAAATATAAAAAAATATAAAAAACACTTTTCATCTCATACATAGTAACAGAACCTTCTTCTTTAAGGAACAGAATGGTGTTCTGCCGTGTTGCTTTGAAATGTTCCATAATGTGTGCTGTAGCAAAATGTCTCCCCCACTACACTATTTGAAGTCTGAAGCTTATCATAGCAATTTCCCATGCTTTCATCCAAAGCCTGAAAATATGCCTCAAGCAAGACATTCAATCAAACGTAAAACATTGCCAGTTATTTGACTGTCTCTCCAGCTCCTTAGGAGGTAGCTTGCTGCTATGCCTATGTGAAGAAACTCATGTTACAAAAGCGAAATGAAAGGAAACAGAAATTAAACAATAAGAACAGCTTCAGCTCTGAGCAGTTTTCTGAGTATCCCACAGCAATCAAGTTTCCCCTTCCAGAAGGAATTTAATTTGATCTTAACTTCACTGATTTTTTACTTCCAACATTTTCTGTTGCAGTTTTGAAGTTTTAAAGGAAGCATTTTCTTTTGGAATGTCTCTAATCAGAGATGGGGAGAATTTGAAAGGCGTGGCTAACATCTGTAACTCTTCTACTCTTCTTTTTTGTTCTTGTTCTTTTTTTTTCCCTTTTTGTTTGGTTTGGTAGTGCTCATAGTCAAAATATCAATTTTTTTCTCTCATCTGCTCCTAAGGAACCAGTGTGGTGTGCTTCTTAGTGATGAGTGGACCATACTGCTGAACTATTCTGAATAAGCTGGTAAATCAGGACTTGCCTCTTTAGATTAAACTGCTTAGAAATGCTATTAAATCCCAATTTGCTGGGATTTGACAGTTTAGGAGGTTACAGTGTTTAGTATCTTGTATTGGAAGAAGGAGATGTTTTGTTATTTCTTTTAGTTTGGCAATGAATGTCATGTTGTGCAATCAATATGTGCTTGATTTCCTGCTGTGAGTGGAGAGAGGTTGTCTCATAACTACCAATTCAGGAATCTAGTAGGAAATCTAATGGGCAAAAAATAAACCATCAACAATAACAAAAAAATCCTTTCACTTAGGGTAGTAAATCTATTTGCTATACCAAGGGGCGCACGACACACAAATTTACTAAAGTCCTCCTCAATTCTACATCTATGGCAGCCTTTGCTAAAATCTAGTTATTTTTCAGCCATTTCTCTTGTATTTGTTCCATAAAACTACCCTGTTTGTTTAGTGTAGGCCTCTAGCTTCATATCCTCTTGTTCTTGCTTCCTAGCAAGAGCTAGTTCTTCTTCATGAGCACTTTTATAAAGCTAAGAAGAAAACAGAATTCTTATGTTGATATTTCTGACCTCCTGCTATCTTGTTTTCCCACAAAGTCAGTTCTTACCAAAGATACTGGTGTAGCTTGTCTGTGTCATAGATCACCAGGTAAAATTTAGGTCAGAAGGAATATCTATGTCTTACTTAGAGAGATCCAGGTTCAAAGTTAAGTTGGGTTTCTCAGGTCCAGTTAAGTTTTGCATAACTCCAGGAATGATAATACCACAGGTTTTCTGAAGAACACATTTCAGTGCCTAACTGTTCTCACTATGGTTTAGGTTTTTCTAAAGGAGAAGAGGACTTCAGCCTCTTCTCCTTTACTTGTGCAGTGCATAGAGCTGTATGCTGTCCTTACAGACAGAAATAGTTGGATGGGGCAGAATAATTTGTGGTCTGTTCTTTCTACCCAGGATTCTGCGAGAAGAGAGACTGTATTCCTCCTCGTCATTGTTCTACTTGAAGTCCTTGCTCAGGTTTTATTATTATGTATTTCTCATCTACTGGAGTAGAATAAGTGGTAACTTGCATTCACTAGTGATGCAAGGTATATTGCCTGCCATCGTCAGAGCCCTGAGATGAATGGAGTGAACAGAAGAAGAGAAGATTAGACAGGCATGAGATTAGACAACACTGAAGGTGGTAACCAGCTGGGATAAGAGGAGCTGGAAAAGACAACCTTATGCTGGGAAAAAAAATGGAAATTTTAACTCCTCCATGGAGATGACTCAGTCTTGAGTGGGCTGTAAAATCCTGTCATTTTTTTTTTCCTCTTTTTGTTATATAAAGAAGGAATTTGTACCTTAAAAATATCATTGTGGTTTCCACACTTGAGAACTGTTAAAGCTCTTCTGTATATAAATCACTCCCTGCCATGTGGTAGCTGAGATGACTCCTTAATTGCAAGCACAGCACTTGCATGCAGCACTGGCTATATGGAGAAGGACTTATTCTTGCCTGAACTGTAAAACTGCTAGAAATATGTTATGTGCTGTTATTGTGTTTGACTTCTCCTAAAAGGTCTTTGCATAACCTGAACAATCACAGGAACGCAATATGCACTGGAAAGACCTTGGCTTATGATAATAATACAAAATGTAGATTCAAATGGATAGCAATCTTTGCATGATGGTCTTCCTCAAGGCATGATTTCTGGGAAAATTCTGGGAGAACTCAGCTCTACTGTTGTTTCTATCTGATACTTGTACGTGTCCAGATGCAGTGTGATGGACCAGAGAAGATCCTAAGAAAGCTACTCTCCTCCTACTCCTTTCTTAGCTACTTGTACATACAATTAGGTTACAAGTTTGGTGAATAAGGAGAGGGCAACACACATCATCTACCTGTACTTGTGCAAAGCATTCGGCACATCATCCTGGTCTCTAAATTGGAATGGTATAGATTCAACAGATGGGCCACTCATTGGATAAGGAATTGTCTGGATAATCACACTCAAAAAGCTGTGGTCAACAGGTTGATGCCCAAATGGAGACCAGTGGTAAGTATCATTCCTCAGCGATTAGTACCGGGACTTGTGCTGTTTAACATCTTTGTCGGCAACATGGACAGTGGACAACATGCATCCTCAGCAAGTCTGTTGATGGCACAAAGCTGGGCGGTGTGGTTGACATGCTGGAAGAAAAGGAAGCCACCCAGAGGCACCTTGACAAGCTTGAGAGAGATGGGCCTGTGCCAGCCTCATGAAGTTCAGTAAGGCCAAGCGGAAGGTCCTGCACCTGGGTCTGGGCATTTCCAAGCACAAATACATGTTGGGCAGAGAATGGATTGAGAACAGCCCTGAGGAGAAGGACTTAAGTGTGCTGGTGGATGAGAAGCTCATCATCATAACCTGGCAATGGGTTTTGCATCCCAGAAAACCAAGAGTATCCTGGGATGCATCAAAAGAAGCGTAGCCAGCAAGTCAGGGGGAGTGGTTCTCCCCCTCTACTCTGCTCTCGTGAGACCCATCTTGGAGTACTGTGTCCAGTTCTGAAGTCCCCAACACAAGAAGGACATGGAACTGTTGAAGCAAATCCAAAGGAGGCCATGAAGTTGATCAGAGGGCTGGAGCTTCTCCTATGAAGACAGGCTGATAGAGTTGGGGTTGTTCAGCCTGTACAGGAGAAGGCTCCGGGGAGGCCTCAGAGCAGCCTTCCAGTACTTGAAGGGAACCTACAGGAAAGTCGGAGAGAGACTTTTTACAAGGCATGTGGCAATAGAACAAGTAGTAATGGTTTTATAGTGGCTTTAAACTGAAAGATAGGGTAGATGGGTGGTTGGAACTAGATGATCTTTAAAGTCTCTTCCAACCCAATCCATTTTATGATTCTTTTGTAAAGCCACCCTCTCTTCTTGACCAGTTAGACACCAGGTACTCTACCATGGCATTGAGATACATGGATAGTATTTGCTAGTTATCAATTGTAAGGCAAAGTTCCAGTGAGACAGAATCACTGTTTTTCTAGTGTAATGACCATAGATCCAAAACTGTGTGTGGATAAAGATAAAAGATAAAAAAGATAAAAGATAAAATGTCACCTCCCAGATGAAATGTAGTGCGTAATGTGGTTTGTAAACTCAGCTAAACAAATTGCTCCAGAAGCTTCAGGGGTCACTGCAGTGTAAACAGAAATCAGGGGGGACCTGTTCTGTATTCTCAAGACATAATAAATACATTCTTTGTGCTTCTGCTTACCTTCTGCTGAATCAGGTATTTTAAAATTCTGTGGGATTCCTTCTCTGGGCAAAACTTTGAATCTCAGCTTCCTATATTTCAAATAGATTTTTTTTTTGTCCTGTTTATCTTAGAAAAGTTTTGTGCATCTTAGAAAATTTAAGTGCGTTTGAAGCTTCAAAGTCTTTGTGTAATACAGTGTAAAGTACTGCTTGTTGAATTCCTGCTTTTGTAGTTGGAAATTCCATTGCCAGTTCCAGAAATGAAAGTTTCAGAGACATGAGCCTGATCTGACTGTAAAATATATGCTATGTTGCCGAATTTGGTGAAGAGCAATACCTTATGCTTAATGAAGAAGTGAGAACTCCTGTAGCTGTTGAAATTTTTTTTCTGAGTCAGCACTTCTTAGGTACTGTCTGAATACTTTTATCTGTTGTTTTCTGTGTTATTCTAATACAAAAAAATAGATTGTCTATTCCTTCTTTTTGCTGAGTAGGGATGAAAACTGGAACTTGCATTTATCTTGGTCAGAGTGATGAAAATGTGATGAATTCAATTAAGTTTTTCTGAACCATGCATATTTTGCACTCCTAAGGATCTTATGCAGGTGTCTTATGGGAAGACATGGGAAGTCATTTTGTCTCGGTTTTTTTCTTGGTGAAAAGCACTCATTTTAGACACTAACTGGTCTGGTACACTGACTTGACTGTTAGCAGGTGCTATTTGCTGCATATATGTTACAGCATCAAGAAAAGAGTAATAGTAGTGGCTATCCTAAGCTACTATAAAATGAGGCTTTTCTTGACTGGTTTTTATCATGATGATTACCCTTTGCATTCCCAAATTTGGAGCAGGTATCAGCAGACTCTCAAAGAAGCCATGGAACCTATCACAGGTTACTGCTGTGCCAAATATGATGTTGCTAGACATATACATGGGACCAAAGGAAATAAAATACTCAACAATCTGCTGTAACTTAATGCAGATGGTCAAGTTATGTTTTCTTTAAAATACAAACTGTCTCTAATGAATTCATTAGAACCATATTGTAGCTTTCTTTTCTAGTATAATTTTAGCTGCTAGGTTAAAAAGCCTGGGATTGCCAAACTAATCTCAAGTGTCTGATTATTTTCTTTCAGAAGGATTTAAACTGTTCAATTATCCTTTTTCTCTCTATGTTCCAATCTCCCCCTCCTTCTCCCCCTCCTTCTCCCCCTCCTTCTCCCCCTCCTTCTCCCCCTCCTTCTCCTTCTCCTTCTCCTTCTCCTTCTCCTTCTCCTTCTCCTTCTCCTTCTCCTTCTCCTCCTTCTCCTTCACCCATCCTCCTTCCTCCCTCCATCTCTCTCTTTCTCTCCCTCTTTCTTGCTTTCTCTTATCTCCTTCCCACTTCTGTATTTTTGTTTGTTTGTGGGGTTTTTTTGTTTGAATTTTTTTTGGGCGGGGGAGTGTTTTGTTTTGTTTTTTTCATTTTTTATTTATTAAACCAGTGTGCCTCACTGTTAATTATTGGTTTAGGTTTCCAGAGGCAGCTCATATATTGGTTTTGTCTAGGACTGATATAGATGTTCAAATAAGAGGAAGCTGTAGTTTTAATGTATCCAACTTGTGCCTTGTTCTTATAATGGATGGGTTACTTGTCGAATAAGAAACATTGATCTTAAACATGGTAGATTTCTTTGTCTACCTGTGTTTCCAAACTATTTCCTTCTATACATTTTTTGTTATTTTGAATTTTCTTTTAATTTTTTAAAAGGATTTTTCAAAAAGTGCCCAGTATTTGGAGCAGGTGTTCTTATTTACTTCTTTAATCAAAGTAAGCTAAAGCTAAACTAGTTCTGAGAACCTAAATAAAATATTTTTATGCAAAATATTTCTGATGAGGTAGATTCTTAAAGAAACTCTAGTGCCTACTACTAGTAATGTAAGAAAATTCTTAGTAAAAGAACAAAGAAACTCAAAACTATCAGCACTTTCCACCCAAATATCTAATGGAAGAACACAAGGTGTTATTTACTGATTTTTCCTCGTAGTGACTTTATTGAGAAACCAGGAAATCAAACATCTAATGAGACAGAAACCAGCATATACTGGGACAAAATAGGATACTCACTGATTCATCTGTAAAGGGACAGTGTCTGTTTTTAAACTTGGGAAAGAGCAGGGTAGAAAAGATGGTTCTGAATGTCACTATGTTCTCTTAGTTTTTGTTTTGTTTTTCATTGGGTGCTTTTTTTGGGTATTTTTGTTTTGTTTTGTTTTGTTTTGTTTTTGTCACTTTTAAAATAAAACTGGCTTTCATCCCCCTTGTTTCATCTCTCCTGAAAGACAAGGGAGATAAACTCTGTCCAATTACAATGAGAAGAGGTCCTACAGTGGGAAGCTCTCAGTATGTAAATAAAATTGTACCCCATTCTTCATTACTTTTAGTAACTTACTGCCTATGTTGCTTTCAGTAATGTAAATTGACTGTATGGGAGTTGAATGTTGAATGTATGGGAGTGGTGCTGACATGAATAAACTAATGTTGTCTAATGTAGCATAGGAAGGAAGTGAAGGGAGCAGGTTGTATGTTTTTTACTTCCTTATTTTTCTGTTGTAAGGAAGTAATTCTGGAGAGGAGTATGACATTCAAATTGCACATGTTGTCTGCACTACCAATTCGAATTAATTAAATTATTGACAAAACATCAAATAAATGCATATAAATTGGATGTCATGCGATGATGTTCCTGATGAAGTTTCTATTTGCTTGCTCAGGTAATCAAATTCTAACAAATGTTTTGTGCTGGGAACAGAGTTACTTTCCCATTCTCAAAAAAAGAGCAGCATCTGGTGAAGAACGTCCTCTTCAAAGGTGTGTGGCAGTCCAGTTCAGACTCTGGCTATTGTCTGCTATTTTTTCAGACCAAATGTTTTTGAATATACCAGGTGAAAAGTTGTGGTCCCCCATAAGCATCATAATAGTCACACAGAAGAGCACCATCTCAAGACTGTTCACAGCCCAGTAATAGGTCAATGTCTGATCTATTTCTGTTGCAGAAATTTCATTGTGTTTTCTTACCAATACCACTAGAAAACAAAAGGATATGGGCAGTAGCCAGGAGCATATAAACTGTCTGCCATATACTATGTGGTACCAAAACAGCAAGTCAAAAATCAAAGGAGAAGTAGATTATGTGTGGAGTAGGGGTACTGTGGTGATACTTAAAAGTACTAGAACAGTGAGTATGCTTGGTTTTGTTATCATATGTTCAGTGATTATTAATCAAAATCATCCCTTCTAAAAGGCTTCAATTTCTACAATGAATTTTAACTTAAATATATAGAGGCTATTATTTGCATGTGAGACAGTGAGATGCAATTAAACATAGTAGTGTTTGGACCATGTTTGCTCTATCTGGAACATTAGACTTCCTTATTTTTCTGAAGTGCAGCTTTCAGTATTTACAGTAGTGTCCAGTAAGAATCAGCACACCATTAGTCTCCACTTGTTAAATGGAAAGGGTTCCTATTGCTAAAGACCACAGGATCTGCTTTAGAAAATATAAATTAAACAAACGGGGGGAAAGGTGGAGAGGTGACATAGATTAAAAATATTTTAACACTATACATCCTTCTTTCTGAAAAATAAATAAAGACGAGCTTCTCTGTAACATGAGGGAGATAGGCACTCTTGTATGTAAGATGTTTGTTCTTATTTTAGAGGTAGTGAGACATCCAAGAGAATGTGACAGTGTTGGTCCAAGAAAGTGTTGCAGGTCAAGGGATGTAGTGATCCAGCCTGCTTCTGGTAAATCTTCTTTTGTGCGAGAAAAGGAGAAGGAGTGAGAGGCTAGAATCAAGATGCTTAAAAAATGGTCACTTCTCTCAAAATGTTTACAAGTGCATTTCAAATGTCATGGGATAGAAGGGTCTGAGATGTTAAGTAACTTATCTCTGCCAGGAGATTTAGGAGCACAAGATAGGTATGTGGTATAGGTTACTAGAATCATTATAGTAAGGCACACTCCTAGAACTAAGTGGGATTCAAACAACACTTGGTGGAAAGATGTTTTTTATAAGCTTGCTAAAACATGCATATGTTGAAACTTGCAGATATATTGCCATTTACTTCAGTGAACTGGGCATTTTACCACATTTTCAATGTCATTTTTCTAAAAGCCAGGTCTGCCTGACAAAACAGGTGTATTTACTGTCTCTTCAAAGTCTTTTAGGGTTCTGTTGCAGATCTGCCTGAAATATTCAGGACTGAATCTCAGAAGTTTGTAAAAAGACATCAGAAATTTTCTTCCATTACTGGATTTTTTTTGTTTGTCAGAAAAGGAAAGGTTTCACGATGATGAATTACCTGAGATGGTTTAAATCTTGTGGAACTCTTGTGAGCTCACTCACTTGACTCCCTGTGGCCCTCTTTGCTGGGGTTGCCAGTGTTTTCCAGGTCTCATGGGAAATGAGTGGTAAAACAAGCTCTTTACATACTGAGTGCTACTTCTAATTTCAGCAAATCATACTTACTGAAATGTTGGACCCAACTTCCAAGAAGCACTGTGTCTTCTGGTGAAGGATTTTTCTAGCAAAACACAAGGAGTCTTCATCTAAGAAAGTCACTTCTTTCAGAGGGACTTATTACTAAGAAGAGGCTTAGTTAAGATGAGGGTTACTATATGCCAGGGGATGGCCCTAGGCAGCATGAATGCTTTTCCCCACAATGGTCTTCAGTTTTCTCCCTGGCAACTCTTTTGTGAAACAACAGTATAACAAAGACCATGACAGCACAGCTAGTGCTTTTAACTTAAAACTGTACCCCATACAACTTCATCCTTGTGCCTTTTTTCTCTTCTGCCAAGAAAAAAACTGAATAGCCAGAATTAGTGCTCCTTGAATAACAGTTCACTTGCCTAGCAATTTTATTCAGAAAACAGATGGCTCAGTATGTGAATGAGGGCTGGTAGGGACCTCTGTGTGAGGTCCTTGGCAGGGTAATCTCATTCCAAAGATCTAGGTGGCTGGAATTCCCTCCCCCGTCCCTTTAATACAAATCCTTAAGTGTTAAGTCAGGCAGAAAATGAGTCTAGTCTACATTTATCTTACTGAATGGCAGTCAACTCCCGCTTAATCTTTCAACATATATTTGTTCAATGGATCAACAGATTGTGTAAGCAGCATGACGAACGGGTTTAGAAATGTGTCTGCTTATGTTTGGTTTGTACTGAACCATTGACCATTTTGTTTGTGAATCCATCATAGATTACATCTGCAGGTTACTTGGTACGAGTGAGGAGGGGAAATACTTGTTCTCACTGTGTTGAAAGGCATCTTACACAGCTGTCAGCCTCCATAAGGGAAGTAGAATTGCATCAGTACTACTTCAGATTTATTTTCAAAAGCTGGATGGATATTGCCCTGCTTTCACAAGCCTTTTGCCAGTTGCAACCATACTTTTCATTGAAGATATCATAAGAAAAACAAGAACTGTAATTGCCAAATAAATACATAAGAATTTGGGAACAAGGCTAGGATTGTTATCATGAATGTAATTTTAACTATGTTTGACAAAGCCAAGGATAAGAAATACTAGATATATACGCAGCATTTTTAGTAATAGAAATACGTATTAAGATACCATTGTTACAACCAGTGCAAAAATGATCTGATGGTTTGTATTTAGTGATCTCTGAAAGAGAGTTAGGAAGGTGGCACTCTTAGCATTGACAGGAGTGTAGACTGTGTAAATGCTTCAATTAACTCTGCCTAATCTGGAGATCATGTTATACATAGTCCTTACGTGACTGGGGCTGCCTCATGTGTGAGATGAAAGAACAGGAGGAAGTTTCAGTGTCCAGAAACTGGTCTTGTGTAAACAGAAAGAGCTTGCCAGGAAGCGGATGAAGAGCAGAGGATATGGAGGTGACCAGGGTCTTGCCAAACATCCTTTCCCAAAGGCCAGAAAGTCCAGAAGACTGAAACTTGGTGTCTGCCACTTTTTGGTAGTGGCATTTGCTTTGAGCTGTTTCCTACCAAGGGAACATAGGCATATATATGGCACAAATCTTCCTTCCCCATATGCATCCCTTTACCAGGAATGGGGATGGGCTGAAAAAAAACCAAACAAAAAATAAAATAATAATAATAATAAAATAAAATAATAATAATAATAAAAATAAAAAAAGAACAAGTGCTACTTATCTGAAGGCAGTGAGCCTCAGGTGTGATTTCTTGCAGCCTACCCAGAACTTTGCTTAAATGGATTTGAGTGCAAACTTCCATAGCTCTGGAAAAGAAAGGCAATGAGAAGAAAGCTGGGGAAGAAGGATGCTCAAAGAATTTGGTTTCTTTATGCAGTCAGAAGGGAAAAAGCTGCAGCTGAGTGGCTGCTGTTGGCTACTTTGCTATTTTAGGTGGTCACGTTCTCATGACAGCAGGTTTTTGGATTTTGGACTCATGGTTCTTTGCTTGATCTCTGTTAGCCTTTTTATGCATGGCGACTGAAATTGGTAGGAGCTGAATAAATTGTTTGTTGTTTGAAAGCTTAAGCTTCAGTGGAAAATATTTACTGGATTTTTTTTTTTTTTTTTAAGAAAGCACATAAAAAAAGCTATTTTTGGCAAAAAAATGGCCCTTAATTACGTTTGTCTTTTTTTGTGGTGAAAAGTAAATTTGTCCCTTCACTATGAAAAAATTCTTCCAATTTTTAGTTCAACTGAGAAAAATAATTTCTTCCTAACTCCCTCTAATGGGATTTGAGGAAACTGGTAAGGAAAAAAGATGAGAAGGCAAAAAGCAGCCTTGCGAGCATGAAGAATAAAGTAGGAATGAAAAGTTGAGCATTTCTATGTAACTGGAATTGGGGCACTGAAAGGAAAATGGAACTTGTAACTCAGAGACTAGATTAAATGTTATCCTCTGAGACAGAAAACTTTTTCTTAATGGTCATCCCCCAAGAAAAAAAAATCTATTTAGTATAGTAATGCCTGGAGTATGATTTTAGTAATTTTATTACTTAGCATAATTTTTAATATGGGTCAAGATGCTGACTGAAATTTCCCTTTTCTTCTCCTCCTCTGTCTTAAGAAGACGTAGAGGGCTTTAGGAGTTGCTTCTAGAATACGGTGTTTTCCAAATATTTGTTCAGGGAATAAGACGGCGATGAACTCCCATGTTTGCTGGAACAAATAATCATATATTGTCTTTCTGAATACATTATTTGCTTTTTTCCCATTCTATCTTTACAGGGTTTTTTTGTAAAGTGAAGACTTGGGATGGTTTGAGTACCCTCTTATGGGCCATTAAAGCCTCTGAATACCACATTTTACTTTTGTCTTTTGTTATTTTCAAGTCTTCCTCTAGACCATCTGTCTTACTCAAAACCGATAGCATTACTGCCAATTTCTCAAACTTTGGAAACAAATTAGTTAGATGATGTTAATCAAAGAAAAAAGGCTTCAACCTGCAAATATACTTACTAATGCACAGATACAAATATAATAGATATGTTCACTACTTCTTTGACAGATAGTCCTTAACATGAAATACTTGGTTCTCTGCCTGTGAAGTTTAAGTGGGATTTACTGAATTATTCCTCCTCTTTCATGCACTTATGTGTATATATAGTAAATAATAAGAGAACAACACAATTACCTGAGACCAGAATTCATAATTTTCTCTTAGTCTACACTATCTGTCAGGCTGTCAAACTGAATTTTATAGTATAAGATATATATTAACTTGCTCATTTGCAAAGTAACTCATTTATGAATGTCTATTACTTCCATATCAGTAACTAACTAGATAATTTTCTATTTATTGTTACAATGACTAATTGCAGAAATTTGTTTAGAATACCTGCTGGCCCTCTAACAACAAAAAGAAGTTTGCTGGTTCTAATGGAGGCTAGCGGAAAATCTGATTTTTTGTCAAGAAGTGTGTTATCTTCTCCACAGAAAATCTATTTTTGTTGTTGAAAATGTAATTTTTTTTTTTTTTTTCTCAGATACTGCAGTTTTCCAGGCCCTCAGATTTCTTTCCTTCCTAGTTCTCAGAAGTCCTGGTTGGGCTTCACTGGGGGTGGCTGAGGAAGGGAACACACCCACTGTGAGCTACAAATGGTGCACAGGAGAACCACCATTCTCTCACAGAAGAACTTGATCTAACTGGGACGAGTGGTCTGTACAGGAGATTATGAGCATGAAATCCACAAAGTAGATTGTATTATCAATTTGTTATCATTACAAAATTTTTTTTTTTTCTTTCCTTTGAAAGTTTATCTTCGTGTTCCTTCCTTCCTAATATATATGGAGTAACTTCAAGTGGATATCAAGTTCTGTTTTGAATGATGCCATTGCCATGCAAGTCCAACAATTCAAAAGTAGATTTTAGTGTTTTTCACTTTGTGTTTTGAATGTTGTACCCATAGGATGCAAATTAGAATTTAAAATCATACTCCAACTACTTCTAAACAATGTTATATGGCCAAAGCAACATGAATCAGCCCTTCAAAGTGTGAAAAAAAAGTAGAATAAGCAGCAGAAAGGAAATGCTGTGTAGCATCAATCCCTTTTCCAACCTTAGTAAGTGCTTAGGTGTTGCTGAGACAGAAGAGGTGATACTGAGGCATTAGCACATGTAAAGATGTTAGATAATGCTGTGATTCTTTCTGAGATGCCATCGGAGTATTCTTCAAATAAATCGTGTATGGGGATTCAAAGCTGCGTGAGCATGATCATCTATGCATGCTATGCATATTCTTCCTACTATAAGTAGATAAGAATTTCAGCTCTAGACACCCAATTTTGTTTGTTAGATACTGGAATTTTGTTTGTTCAAGTCACAGTCTTCAGGATGTTTTAAAATAAATATCTAAAAAAGGTTTGACTTTCCAAAACTAGGGCTTCTGCTATTTTGATCACCTTACATCTAAACAGGCATAGACTACCTTTGTTGTATTCTGTCAAAAGGATGTTGAAATATGTTGTTTTGGGGGTGGTTTTTTTTGTTTTATTTTTTTGGTTTTTGTTTTGGCTTTTTGTTTGGGGTTTTTTGTGGGTTTTGTTTTTTGTATTTTGTTTTTGTTTTTCCTGTTGCTTATCCTGTCTTAAATCAGTGCTAGACTGTGTGACTAAGACAAGAAGCTTCAGTATGCTCTTTGAGGGAAGATATGGTAGAGCACAGCAGATAAAAGTGACTGGCTAAAAGCCAGTTATATTGTAATCACCTGCTAAAAAACGTATTGCAGACTAAAATGGTTATTGGCTTTTTTATATGGGATCACATTTTGATTACAGTTTTAGCTTAGTTTGCAGATATAAACTAGAACATTTTCTAGTGGTTTCAGCAGTAGAAATGGGTTTGATTGAAGTCTCAAAATATGGCACCAGATTGTGCTAAAATAGAAGAGCATTCCTTGTGAAAAATCAACTGAAAGAAACATTTTAGAAGACCAGTCCATGGAAATGGATTTGGGTAGGAAGCCTTGGGCCTTTCTCTGTTGCACCCACAAGAATTTGAAATCCATAACATGTCATAAAAACTATACTCTTTGGACACGACGCTGCAAGGCATTTCTGAAGGTTTTCAGGCATGCAGGGAGCACCCTTGCTTAGGGTGTTCCAGGTGTTCACTGTCCAGGAAATGATTTCCCGAGCCCTCACCACACCATCTCTCAGTCATTTGTGTCTGCTAAATGGCATGCTGCTTACCAGTCTTCTGTAGTGTGTTTTAAGATTTGCAGCTAAAATGCCATGTGAAAGCTAGGTGGTACTAATCTATGCTGGCAGCATGTTAAAGTGTCATGGCTTTAGTGATGCTTTTGTAACCACTCTGACATAAATGTGACAAGTGCTAATTCTAAACACCCACATTATTGAAACTGAGAACAGCTTAGCTAAAGCACTTTGAATTCCCTTTGAATGAGGACATCTGGGTTCTATAGTTACAGTATCTCAGCTCTTCCTCTTACCTGAAAAAAATACCTTACATTAAAGGTCTCAGACTAAAAGACAAATGGTTGTTTTTAAAAGAGACTGGGGGAGAAATGCATATGCATGTGTTTGAGACCTTCAAACACTTTTCATTCTCTGAAGGAAAGTGCAGAGCAAGGGTATTTTTATGTCAATATGGGAAAAGCTAATGTCCAAGCACTGAGACCTGTGCTGTAGCACAACTTCATTTGTGAGTGTCTCTCACCATGAGATTTTCCTGATGAGTCTGTGAAATGGACAAGAGAAAGACATTCCTGTGCGAGAAGGAGGCCAGCTACAGGGAGGGAGAGGAAACTTTATCTTCAGCTGATGTAATGCCAATATGAAGTAAGTGGTGCCCGTTTCTTGCTTGAGTGGGAAGAGCTTTACACAACAGTACTTGAAGTTGGCACCATCAATGTCCATTTTAAGCAGTGGCATTAGTCAGGATTTGTGAATTCTGACTTAAAGAAAATACGACTTTTACCTATGGGGCTTTGTGTGGTGAAGATGGGAAAACACTTAAATGCCTGTTGTCAAATTACAAGAAAGTGCAAGATGTCAACCACATTCTGAAGGGTCATTTAGCAAACAAGCACCTTGCTAATGCTGGTGACTCCAAGAAGGTGAAAAGTGCCTGTATAACAAACAGCAGAAAGTGTTTGGAGTGGTAATAATATTGTGCCCCTGCAAACAAAGCCTGAGATAGTGAGAGAACAAGAGGTGAGTGAGTGGTCTTCAAACCACGAGGCAGGCTCACAGCTATACTTTGAAAGCTTTGCAGATTACAATATGGTTTCAGCATAACTGTCAGAAAAGAGTGCAGAGAAAAAAACTGTTTCACACAGGAAAAGAAGGAAGCTTATACTGGGGAAGTGTAAGTCACACCATCTGGGTCGTGCATTTCTGCAGATACTGCAGAACTTTCTTAACAGTAGAACTGTAGAGAAAGTGGGATTCGTTTTCCCATCACAAACCTCATATTTTGATATTTTTCATCTTAAACAAGACTAATATAAAAAATACTCACTAAACTGGCGGTGATTAAAGTGAGTTTACCATTATTATTTCTAGGCTATTATACCATGAAGTTCATAAACACTTCAATGTGGTCGGTGAAGAGACAAACTAAAAGAAGCAAGGAGAATGGTAATGAAGCTTTATCCTCTTTGCCAAAATTTTCACTTGGCCTAGAAATCTTGTTTATGCAGTATCTATCTATCTATCTATCTATTATCTGTCTATCTAATTCTTTTTAATTTTTTTTTCTCTTAACCTCTTAACCCATGAAAATGTTCTAAAGGGAGTGTATATTTTGGTAGAGAATACTATTTTGCCTTTGCTGTTTTCTTGTTCTTCTGAAGAATGTGATGCAGTTATTCTGTACTCTTACAGCATTTTCCCTGACATTCCAGGTAAATCTTCCTTTGATTTTTGTTTCTTCATGTGATATACAGTTTCGTTTTTCCAGTTACAATAAGTTTATCTCCATGAATCACTAGAGATCAGCCAGACTAAACTATCAGCATTAAAGTCTACCCAACAGTGGCACTCTTCGTTATAATACAGAATACTTAACATACCACCTTATACAACCCAAGTGCAGTAATAACTATCTTAAAATGACACATCTATCAAAACAATTTACAGATTTTTATGTCCGAATCTGTAAATGGTCATATTTTTTTCTCATGTATCTCTTTTATAATTAAAATGTTGCAAACTTTTTTCCTAAACTAGTAGTTATATTGAAGAAAAAATGAAAAATTATCCCCTTTAAAAAATACAGGAAATTATTGGATAAAAAAATCTGAGGAACTCATCAGAATACAACGTAAGGAAGTCCTTCTGGCTCACTTTTAATGCATTTTTCTGTAGAAAACACTTTCACAGATAGGAGTTCTTTTGGGAACTAGTTTTTTTTTTTAGGTGCTCAAACTTGCTTTTTTGAGATGAAAGCCATACAGTGAGTTGGCATCTTGTTCTTCTGAACTGGGACATGTCTTACAGAAAGACAAATACTGTCAAGGATGGGAGTGAGAGCTGGGACAATTTGAAACAAGAGGAGTACACTCAAAGGCCTCAGTCTCAAATTTCTCCTCAGGACTACTTTTAAAGTCTAGAGGAGTATGGAAATTCCCCTATGCTAATATCTTTAGGGTAACTGCAGTATATTAGCAAGACTTCTGATAAATACCTCTAAATAAATTTATTTGTAGTTCTTGGCCACAGCTGTCCTTTTGAAGTATTTTTCCTATTTCTTTTCTACTTCAACATATACAATGTGGTAATTTCTTGGATAATTCCACGAGGATTTATTGTGTAATTAGTCTGCAGGATTTCATTTTGCTTATAGATAAACTTGTTCTATAATATTTACTTTCTCTTGTTCTACTATTGGCAAATCTGGGTAATATTCACTGAGGTCAGAGAGAAGCAGTAGAACTCTCATGTAGCATCAGTTATCAAGGAGACAGATGATGGGTGACTATTTTTCAAATTGTGGGATTTTAGGTTTTATGACTTCAGCTGTGCTCTCTGCTTCCTCTGTTAAACAGTTATAATGATTCCTTGATGCATCAATGTTGTGATGAAAATGAAGCAGTGATTCTCAATAGCTGGGTAGGATGGCCGTGAGGTCAGGCGGTAATAGCTAATCCAATTGCATTCTGATCAGCAGGCAAAAAGTTCTTTAACAGTGTAATGCTAGTCTTTGAATTATTATGCATGATATGTCCAACTGTGTGCAGGGAATATGATGTATTTGTAAAGCTGTGTCTCACTATGGTTTTTAAGTAAACGGAGGAGAAGCCGGAGTGGGAGGGAGGGAAGTGATGGGGCAGCTTCTAAGGCTACATATGGAGAAGAGTACTGATTAGTCATGTCTAGCTGACAAGGAGGTGTGTGCTTCTCCCTCCCCAAACTTGGATTTATTTTTATTGTTTAAGCTTTGCAATAATCTTGATCTCTCTCCTTCTGGCACTGCTTGTACCTCTGAGTAATGCCTATCACAGACATATGGTCATAAACACCAAAATGATCTTATGACTAAATCTAACTAGCCCTGGATCTCCTCATCTACCCAGATGGCCACTGCTGGCTGTAAGTCAGCTTGTTGCCAGCTGGCAGCTCTCTCATCTTCTCTGTGATGCACAATGGACAGCAGCAGTAGAGCAGCATAAAGACCTTTTGCAGAAAATAGTCTGAGAGCAGAGTATATAGGTGGATGACTCTGCATGCTGTAGTGAGGTGACCCCTTTCACGAGATGACTGCTCCCTAAAATACCCCTTCTCAAGATATGCATACTGGTTGCATCAGCTTGGTGTGAGCAGGTATGGGAGGCCACAAGGACAGGTGCCATCTTTCCCCTGAGGCACCAAGGGAGGAATAAATAATGCAGCCAGACAAGCTAGGTGTTGCCTGCTGCAATTGAGCTGTGCAACTGGTCTGTGGGCCCCCCTGGTTATGGTGGTGCTGGTGGCATATCCATTATTGGCCACCTGAGCTTCTTGTGGTGCTGCTGGCCTGCCTTGTGCCAGGTCACCTGGACAAAATCTGTCTCCTCTCCCACACTCAGGGTAGCAAATAAAGAGGTCCTAGTTCCCTCTTGCATCAGACATCTGTCAGATCTTAGCTGCCTTTACCAATTCAATAGCTTTTAGAAGAAATGAAAGAAGATCACAAAGGTGTGGTCTGACCCCTGTGTTAAAATTCTTAGGTAAAGAACACCAAATGGACCAATGTGAGAATATGAGTAGTCTGCACAGGGAGTACTCTCCTTTTCTCATGGTTTCCATACTCTGGTGATTGTCTACTTCAGTAGACAACAGGATAATAGAGCTGGTCTAAAAGTCAAAAGTTCTGGCCCAAACAGTAAGTAGAGGTGCCAAAAATTCCCACAGAAAAGCTTGGTGTTTGGACCAGTTTTCTTTAATGCCTTTAGAAGTGATCTGGATGAAAGGATCAAGTGCACCCTCACTAAATTTCCAGATGACACTAAACTGGGAGGGAATGTTCATCTGCTTGACAGTACGAAGTTTCTACAGAGGTACATAGACAGGCTGCGTGGATAGGCCAAGGCAAATTGTATGAGTCAACAAGGCCTAGTGCCAGGTTATTCACGTGGGTCACAACAACCTTATACAGTGCTACAGGCTTGGTGTTGAAAAGCTGCCCAGAGAAAAAGGACATGGAGGTGTTGGTTGACAACCAGCTGAATATTAGCCAGCAGCGTGCCCAGGTGGCCAAGAAGGTCAACAGCATCCTGGCCTGCAGGACTAGGAAAGTTATTGTCCACCCCTATTTGGCATTGGTGAGGTCACACCATGAGTACTGTCTTCAGTTCTGGGCCCCTCACAACAAGAAGGACATTGAAACGCTGGAGTGAGTACAGGGAAGGGCAACAAAGCTGGTGAAGGGTCTGGAGAACAAGTCTTATGATGAGTGACTGAGGGAACTCAGGTTGTTCAGCCTGGAGAATGGGAGACTGAGATAAGACTATATTGGTCTCTACAGCTACCTGAAAGGAGGTTGGAGCAAGGAGAGGGTTGATCTCAAGTAACAAGTGGGTTACTTGTTATTCACTTGCTGGGAGGAGAGGAAATTTTCTTGAGTTGTGCCAGGGGAGGTTTAGATTAGATATTTGAAAAAATTTCACTGGGAGGACTGTCAAACACTGGAACAGTCCAGGGAACTGGTCCCTGGGGGTATTTAAAAGACACATATGTATAATACTGAGGCACATGGTCTAGTGGTGGAATTAGCAGTGCTGCATTAACAGTTGGACTTCAACTTTAAGGTCTTTTCCAATATAAATGATTCTGTGCTTCTCTATATATACTGCAATCCCCTTGTGGAAGTTTGTTAGAGATACAGAGAGGGTTGGGGGCTTGGCATATTGCTGAATCATTTGAAACAGGAATGTATTATACAATTAAAATTATGTTTACGTCTTACTAGGACATTCTGAGAAAATAAACTATAAATACTTGATAATCCCACTATGAAAGTTGGAGATATAAAAAGTAGTAAGAATATATATAGCCCATATATTTATTCCTTTGGAAATGCCTCCTTTCTTTGGCAGATGTGGCTGACTAGCCACTCTCTTTCCCCAAAACCTAAGTGTTACAATAAGCCAATATGTGGAGGCTAAACCAAGCAAATAAAAAGATGCATGTTGCATTTTCCTGAACACTGTAGTTATAGGATCTCATGTTTTTAGAATGTTATGGTTACATGATGATGCAGATGTAGGTTATTGTGTCTGTGTTCAGAGAGAACAGAAGAATGGTGTACTTCGAGTCCAGAGGTCAACTGAACAAGTATCTAAGTTGCAGGAGAGTAAAATGCATTGAGAGAACTTCTGCAGCATGCTAGA
Organism: Florisuga fusca; assembly: GCA_038090715.1. Lineage (NCBI taxonomy): Eukaryota > Metazoa > Chordata > Aves > Apodiformes > Trochilidae > Florisuga > Florisuga fusca. The sequence continues at coordinate 20,371,157 of JAAWXA010000012.1, forward strand.
TATTATTATTTCAGAATTTTCTGTACAACATCAACTGTTCTAATTTATGAGATCATTTAAGGAAATGTGTTTGAGATGAGTTTGCACATTTGGATTTTAGAACTAAATTATCCCTACCTAACACACCATACACAAGTGTGCATGACAATTTATATTATGATGCATTGTCTCTGCATGATATGATTCTATAGTTCTGTGATATAATGGTTTTATTGTTAATGGTAATTAGATTCTTATTTTGGTAGATTTTTAGGTAATGGGCTCTAGCTATATGAGATGACAGCTTTCTTTAGCTAGAGCTACAGCATTTTGTGCATTTACTGCATTTCATGCCAGTTTAATCAGAAGAATCAATCAAATACACTGAGATAAAATATATATTATTGATTAAAGCAAGAATTAAGAACAAGTGTGAGTGATAGAGACATACATGTTTTTCTGGATGAAAAAGCAGCCTAAAGAATAATGGAGGAGAAAAGAACATAGTCACACTTCTAATGAGTTCATTCACACTTGCAGGTATTTTTTGTTAAATCCTATGGAGGACATCAAACTTCATTTCCCTGGTGGCAGTAGAGCTGCCTGAGCATATTCCAGTTTTGAAAACCAGATTATTTTTTTTCCCAGTGACTAAAATGTGAATTATTTTGAATTATTTTGTACCTGAGGTTATAATTTTGAATGAGCAAGAGGTACAAGAATTCCATGCCTATTCCTGATGTTATGAGAATAATTTTTTTTGTTAAATGCACAGTAGTTCTATGTATGCTCTGTTCACACACACAATTATTTAATCTGCCAAAAATAATAATAACCAAAATTCCATAGTCAGGTATGCAGTCATGCAGAAAAAGCAAAATAACAACCTCCACCTCTCACCAAACAGTGCATCTGTAATGCCCTCTATGAGTATACAGTTAGCATTGCAAAAAGATATTTCTAGCTTGGCAAATGTTTTTATCCATTCACCTCTCTTGTGACTATCGTTGTGTTCCACCATGGATTGCCTGAAGAAAAAACACCTAGTAATACAAAGGTTAACACCTAAAATCCAATTTTGCCCAGGCCTTAGGACATACTATTATTCTGTCTGATCCCTCTTTCCTGTCTGTCATGCTAGGCAAGCTTTTAGCTGTGCAAACTTTTGTAGTCTAATGGAGAGAGAAGCTTCTCAGTCTGTTTCACCTGTCTTTTGCTATTCTGTCTTCCATTCCCTCAGATTTTCATGCCCCATACTTGCTGTACTCTCCCAGTATATATACTTGCATCTTGTTTAGAAGGAACCATTTGTCTACTTTGCATATATACTTTGCAGTATAACTTTGCATAGGAAAGGAGTACACATCCATAAGTACAAAGGAACTAAATAGTTCCCAATTGAATTGGGGAAAAAAAGAATATTATACAGAAATTAAATCATTAACAATTTCTATGTCTATTTTTCTGTTTTTTGAGGGTTAGTGAAAACTGTACTTTGTGTAGGGCAAGTTAAATTTAATTTTGAGAGTGGATGTGTAGAAGGTTTTTTTGGAAAGAACAGGGTTCCCCTACTTACCCTCCTAGTGAAATTCATCATCTCTTCTGCAAGAGATTGGAAAAGGCATGTTAGATGTGAAGGCTTAATAATTACACCAGTTTTTATCCCTTGCATCTTTTAACAGAGCGTAATATACTATGAATGTATGTGGGCCCAAAGTGTTTGTGCACTGAGGACTACTAATAAGGTGGCAGTATTACCTACAGCTGATTCTGTAATATCTTTTCACTCTCTCCTTCCTAATAACAAGTATAGGAACAAATGCTTGCTTTACTGCCTTCTGAATCTAGATTTGTCTTCTGATGTCTGATACAACACTTTACTGATTAAAAAAAGTAATTGTTCTGGGATTTGATGGCTAGTAGACATAGGAAAACAAACCAGAGTACCCTCTAGAAAAAATGTTAAAATCCTTCAACACAGAGTTTGTACCAGGTATTTACTGTTCTTTCAGCATTGATTAATATTGTTATTTTTCCATCCAGTTGGATTATTTGCCGTCCAATATAGTAAACTTTGCTGTAACATTATATATGCTGGATAATACCTTGTCATATGACAGTAGCTGTAGAGTATGAGAAAATGAGGTCTTTAAAGGTAAGACATTGCATGTTTTTTCTCTTCTGTGTGAGCTTGGGTTTTTAGCCCGTGCTTACTAGATATAGCAAACACAGATCAGAATTCCTTGGCCTGAGAAACAGTGAGGATGGCCAGAAGAAGAAAAGCTTGTTTGTATCTAAGTTTCTCATTCTGCAACAAGTACTTTCTTAAACTAAGGGTGCTGAAGATCCCTGAGCATGTTGTCCACCTGAGAAGTGAACTGATTGTGGAAGCATGCTTAGTAACCCCTCTGATTTAAGAGAGATGGAAGAATCATCACTTTTACATCTCCAGGATGGCCTGTAAATGTCCTCTGGAAATAATCCAAGTGGATGTGTCTGAAAGAAAGGACATTTTCTCACTTAAGAGACTTTAAAGGAGTCTGCTGGCATGGTACTATCAACAGGCATGAGGTGTCATTCCGATCTTTGCCACATGAACCAGGCTTCCCTGGGAAAGTCTGTTCTCAAGAAGCACATCAGAAACCTGTTGATAAAAAGAGCATTGAACTTTCTTACGGTACAAATACTTGCTGGTTAATTAATTTCAGTTATGCTGTGCCAGATTAACAAGCAGAGAGTTTATCCCAAGAGAAATACTGTGTTTTTTTGAAGGTGACTTTTTGCTATGACTCACTGTGGAAACTGTTACTGAAGAGTGGAGAGGAGTCTTCATTCTCACTTTTGCTGCGATGAACATCCTACACTTTTTTTTTTTTTTTTTTTTTTTTTTTTTTTTTTTTTTTTTTTTTTTTTCCCCTCGTGTTGTCAGAAAGTAGAATTACTCAGAAAACAACTAATTCTTGGTAGAAGAATCATCTGAGTATGTGAAACTGCTCTTTTTATTTACTTTCTAGGTATCCTTTGCATTTGATAAATGGCCAGTAATGCACTGGAAGGAGTCTTTGGCATTTTGCATAAAGGAATAAAAAGCAATTAGTTGTACTACTTAGTGTGGCTGGCTACATATAGTGTATACTGTATGAGTTCTAGTCCCACAACTAAATTTCACACCAAAATCTAAAATGTGAAAACTCACAGATTTTTCAGAGAAGGGAATGTTAGATAGTGTATTTTAATACGTGCCAAGTGGGGCGTTGGTGTTTTTCTATTCTGTTCACTTTTTACATTTGTACATATTCTAAATGATTAGAAGGGCAAACATTATATGATCATACAATTTGACGTTTTTTATAAATTCAGAAGAACAGTCATTTGCTTGAAGGTATACTGCTTGTATTTAATCCTGTTCTTAGCCCTAAAGTGGTGTGAATGTAAGTTGACTGTAAATAAAAGTTAGTAGAATCATGACCACCTTGATATTAGTCTGTAAATTATTGCACATGTAAATTGTCTTGTGTAGAAGTTAAAACAAGGTCAATGTCAAATCATATTCTTAAAAGTTCTTTAAAAACCTAAATTTTTAAATGACTGAAAATGTACGGTTGGTTTTATTTCTTTACTCTGGTAAAATCCTTATGTTGATTACAGTTATTCCAATTGCTGCACAAATACAGGAACATAAGTTTCAATTGGAGCTGTGTGTCAGAATAGAAGTTATATTTACTGTGCAAAAGTGTACAGAGATGACAGTGGTATTTGTTGTTTATCTGTTAAAAAATCAACACATTACTCAATGCAATGTGAAGCTGTTTGCTGAACAAAATCTTCTGTGCTGCAAGCACTTAGCAAAGTTTCTGGTTTTGATAACTTTCAATACATCCAGTGTCAGTGATGCTATTATCTGTTAAGTGCTCCCCTCTGTTTTAAGATCATAGCTACTGAAGTAGGATTTGACTGTTTTATGCAAACGTACATCATATTTGTGTTTACCCTGCTGTATTTTATAGAAGACAACCCAAATTTTATTTCTAGCAGTTGGTTTAATTCTAACGTTATTTCAGTATTCCTGGTAATTTCACAAGTGTTAACGTGATTACCCTGTAGTGGATGGATGCAAATGCATCCTTATCTGTTGCTATATTATTCTTGAGAAGATGAGGTGCCTGATAAATGTCTTCCAACAAACCTTCACTTTTAAAAATGTTACAGTGCTCTAACTGGACAATGGAAGAGCATTCCATGGAGTTTATGAATGTCACTGTAAGTTAGGTTACGAGTCTTTGGTCCTCTTTTTGCTGTGGTGACGGCTAGGTAAAATACAGACCTTCTCCTCCATACCATAAAGTACAAATGCAGATGTGTAATATACACAGTCAAATGCCAAGGACATAATAAGATTTTGCTTTTCAGAAATATAAATAATTTAATCAGACTAATGACATTGTTCTACCTGAGGGATTCTATAATTAGTAGATTATTGAAACAGCATGCAAGTTATCTACCATTAGCACCTGGAGGAATTCCTGTTGTCTTAAACAGTGGAATCAAATTATATGAATATTCCTTTCATGCAATCTGTAAAGATAATAAGCCTCTGGCATTTTGTAAGCTATATAAATCCATGGATTTCACATTAAATATTTAAAGCATAGGAGGTGGTGTTTGTTAGAATACTGATACAGAGAGTTCAACCATTACAGCTGCCTTTTCCATTTGGTAAATCCCTTTTTGTTTGAGCTGCTTTTAAGCTCTTTAAATTTGTTTTTTCTTTTATCTGTGTATTTTTTCAGTTTCTCTGGAGGGTTTTTTTTATACTTCGTATGATAAACACTCAAAATATTTTTACAGAAATTTTATTCTTTTGATACAGTGAAGGATATTCAAACCAGGCTTGTATACAGATGTGAAACTGGCAGACTTTTTTTTAAACACTAAAGAAATCTTGCTTGAAAACTTGGAAAAGAGTGCGTATCTTCTGAGTGTATTTGCAAAACAGAATCTTCTTCACTGATGCATGCTCTGTTCTAAGAGTTTGTTTGGGATAAAACCAGGGATGGAACTCATCAGGGTCCAGTATACGTTAACATAGCATAATGAAGACACTGCATAGTTCTTGAAAAATACAGGACATAGGGAACATGGTTGATGTCTCAATAGACTGCAGAGTTGAACAGAAACTTATGGTGACTCTTTGTCCGAGAGTGACCACTTAACAGTTTCAGTCATCTGGCAATTTAAAGTTAAAAAAATTGGTAGAAGTCCCTCTGTTTTTAATGGATTGCCTTGTCAGACTGGAGCTCCAGCCAGGATAACTGATGACCTCTGAAGTCCTTAGAATATAGATTATGGTTTGTGTGCAAGAGATGATAATGCAGTTAAAAAAGATTTATGTAATAGTTCTTCAGAGAGCCTGAGGCATTAACACGGGGTCATAAATTAGTAGGATTTACAAGTAAGAAATTACTGTACAGGGAGAGTCCTTTCATTCCAATATGTTTTTTCCCCCAGGCACTTGCTGATGTTTAAGTGAAGAGATACCTGATGAACCTGCCAGGCAGCTGTGAAATTACAGTGGCACCTGTGGTGTTAACAACTCATCTAGCTTTAATACAAGCCAGGTACTTCCCCTGTAGATGACTGAGCTTCTACTTATAGGACATATGTCAAAAGCTTGTCACAAAGAATTTTTAGTCTTCAGACTAAATAACAGACTGAAAACTATTTTTACTCTTCTCAGCTTTATGGGTGGTTTGAGTAGATGGTTTCTAGCTGTTTGAAAGTATATTAAAAAAGCCAGATGACTTGTCCCTATCAATGCATAGATATTAAGTCTCTGAAAATATCCCATATTAAATTTTTATAGTCTTCTTTGGGAGATGCTTGACACCTATGTAACGAATGCATTATAAATTATTGTATTACCACTACTAATAGACATTTTTCAGTGTTTGATTAGAAAGATTTAGACCTACCATAAAAGGAAAGAAAGGGACTCCAGCGATGGTATCTGAGCATCCATCTCCTCAGCACGGTTCTCAAAGAAACAAGAGAAGGGATTTTTAATTTTTTCTTTTTTTTTTTTTTAAATAACCCTCTACTCCCACCCATCCCAAGCCTCCACAAAGCTTTAAGCTGGAACACCATCTATCGTCTCACAGACACTTTCACTGAGGAAAGCTTGTCTTAAAGTGTGTGCTGTTTCCTGGTGAGGACAGCCACATCAGAGCCTAAAGCTTTAGAAGTCCTGGAGCTCAAGTATTGTTTTCTTTAAGAGGGTAGAGAAAGAGGGATACTTGAGACATCTGGATTGTTATGTCCTGTCACTTGCATTTATTAAAACATTTAGAAACCATACATCATAATTTTTTTTTCTCCTTAACCTACCTCTTTAGAAATAATATTGTGGTAAACTTAAACTCAGTAAAATGGGCCACTCTCTAAGCTCATTGAATTCTTATTTCTTGATCTCACTGTGTCAGCAATGAGATTTTCCTAGATCAATATATACATCTATGTCATTTTGGTTTCCCTTTCTCTTAACCTGCAAATTCAATATGCAGTTCACTAAGATCATTGACTCATGTTCCACTCTCCCAGTCCAAGGCAAATTGAGTTGGGCTGAAGTACCAAAGTGTAGATTTTGTAATCCCACAGGGATTGTAGAATGGTTTAGATAGGAAGGGACCTTTCAAAGATCATCTACTTCCAACTCCCCTGCCATGCCAGAGCCACCTCCCTCTAGACCAAGTTACTCAAAGCATATTCAACTTTTTCCTTCATAAGCTGGCATTTACCTTATTCGGCTGGGTTTAAAAATGCATCTGTGGAAGAGAATGAAGACTATGACTCTTGATGATTTTGGATGTTGAAAATGAAAAACTAGTTTCTTGCTATGCAGCCTGTAATTTGGCATCTGTAGAAACAAAAATCTCCTTTTCTAAAGGAAAGTTAAATGCGTCTCACTAAAATTTGTTTCGAATATCATACAAAGGATGAATTTTGGGAAATGCCAGTTATTTAATCAGAGCAAATTAGACAACTCTATTTTATCAGTCCTAATTCTAGATGAATGAGCTTTGGATGCATCAGTGCAGTGGGCTATAAAGTGTCTGTCTTGGCTTATTACCTTCCTGGTTAGATAAGCCCCCATGTTACATCTACTGCTCAGATGCAGTTAATATTTTTCCTTTCTCTTGAATAGCCAAAGACTGATATTTCATGATGTTGTTCTGTTCTGATGTCAGAAGCTTCTAACTCTCAAATCAGACTTTATACACTTTGTAGGAGAGAGCCTATTCATTATGAGACTATGGCTATTTGTGGATGCTCACAGGGATGTATTTATCTGGCTTTTCTCGTAAGCTTGTTTAGCAAGTATGACAGCCTGATTGTTGATAAAAGGGCCAGTTTTACAACTGGCTTTACTGGAATATCTGTTCTCACAGCAACAATTTGCTGATGAAACTAACCTTAGAAGTATTTTTTCCCTGCACTTCATCTTCCAATTTATCATCTAGCCATTCCATTTCCTCATGTGTAGTGACAGTAATGTATGTAGTCATTCACCCTTCCAAAGGCACAAGGATGCAGTGCCACAGGCATGTGCATAAACCACATTATCAGGCTTATTCAGGCCATGGGAGCAAGAAGACTGTGATGCTACTTTCAGACCTTACGTTGTGCTTAAATACTGATACTTAGATCTGATAAAATAATTTGCAGCTTACTTGGGTCTGTACTGCTGGGTTTGGCCTGTGTTCAGTGCTTCCTGGGGCCTGTTAAAAATTGCAGTGTGAGGGAGGTCTGTTGCTTTTCAGCAGCACAGTCATACGTGTGGCCATCCCATGTAGTTAGTTGCTGGGCGTTAAAGCAGTGACTGCATTTGCTCTTCAGCTGTTGAATGGTTGAAACCTGTTGTTGATCCAAGCCCCTGGCAGCTGTTCCTGACCTTTGGCTTGCATCTTGGCTCTGGATCCCAGCCCTTGGATCTTATTCTGGCTCTGGTTCCTGCCTTTTGGCAGCTTGCTCGGTTCCTGTCTTTGGCTTCAGCTTCAGCTTGTATCCTGGCCCTGGCTCCAGAGCCTTGGCCGTAAGGTGGGTTCCAGAGTTTCAGTGTTTACCCCTATCCCAGGCTTCATTCTGAGTTGGCTGTGCCCTTGTCTCCTGCAGCGAATGGTCTGCAAACATTTAAAAAGATTGGGATTGTGTACAAGGGAGGAAAATGTAATCGTTGAGGAAATTCGTCTCTGGGAGGCTGTGCTCCATAGTCTGTCCCTGAGATTCACCATCTTGTCTCTTTACAAAGAGAGGGGTGATGCTCTTATTAAAGTTGAAAACTGCTAAATATTTTCCCCTTGTTTTTAAAGTATTTCAACATATGTGGTCTTAAATGGTGTTTTACTGTATGTTTATATGAAAGGAAAAAGAAGCCATTTTAGTCTCCAGGAGTGTATATTTGGGCTTTAAGCCTTTTATTCAAAGCAGTGAATGAAATTTAAAACAAACAAACTAACAAAAGCAACCAAACCCCCCAAAAAACATAGAAGAAAAAGCAGTTCTTTTTTGAAAAATGTATTCTCAGCTTGTCCAGTTTTCTTAGCTTTTTGATCTGGGAAAGAGTGAGAGAAAAAGTGGAGGAAGAAAGACTTTGAAGAAAAGGAAAATGGGGGGGGGGGTGTCATTGTTTTCTTTTTTTTTCATTAGTATGATGTGATGTTTATCTTTAAAAGATTAAAACATGCAGATCTGGATGCTACTCTGACTTGAGGCCCAAGGTAAGATGAGCTGTGATACAATGCTGATTGTTAGGGAATATACATGCACTTTAGTATATTGGCAGCCTGGTGCCAAGGGCATGCAATAGCAGAAAACAAATGCTTAGGGAAAACTAGTCATATTGACAAAAAAACACTTACTAGAAATTTTGCAGTGCCTGTCTGCAGAGAAATGACTGGGTTTGATTTCCATTTAGATTTCAGGATTACTTCAATTATATACTGAAATAATTTAAATCAGGAATATAGACTCATCAGTCAAGCTGTCCTGTTCTGGACCAGTCTAGCCTTCTCATTTTTATCTCTGCAGTCATCATAGCAGACAAATATGGTGGTTTTTTCTCAAAACCAAACCAAATCAAACCAAAGCGAAACCAACAACCAAACACTTCCCTTTCCTTCCCTCCCCCCTGTCCAAAACATCAAAATATGTAGGCTTGTGACAGGGTTGTGGGCAGTAGAAACAAAGAGTTTGATAATTGAGGGATTGGAGAGACTGTGTCCTTCTGAGACCATACTAAGCTTGGCAAATCTTCTAGCATGGGGGGCAGCAGTTGTAGGGCTGCTACAAGGGAGATGACAGACAGCACAAGAACAAGCTGAAGTGCTCAGAACAATAGGAGAAATTATGCTTGTAACTAAGCTTTTAGACAGAAAACAGGTTTTCTAGAAGGAAGAAATTATTGCATGGAATTAATTCCAGTCCAGGAAGACAGAGACTTTGAGAAAGAGTGTGGAAAAGGTGGCTGATTTGTAGAATTGATATTTCTTCCTCCCATGCCAAAAATGAATTTTATTAAACTCGGACCCCTTAAGACTACAGAAATCTTGTTTTCTCTTTCTTGTCTCCAGCTAAGGCCAAGCTCCAGCCGGTTTTTGTTAGAATTTACTATTAAACACTTATGTCCAAACTGACTGTATTTCTTTTGTCTCATTCCTATTTACCAACCTTGCTATTATGCAAGCAACTTTCAAGTCTGATTCTCACAACAACACATCCTGTTTTAAATGTTTTCCTACCAGACTTTTACTGTACATCTCTTTTTCATCTTCTTTTTGGTCCCTTCCAACATCTGCCATAATTCTCTAACCTTTGAGGAACAGGACTTGTCTCACGCTAAATGTCTTGTTGGTTTAAGCCTGGATTCTTGAAGAGTAGTAGTTTTATATTAGTCTAGTAAGCAGAGAGTCTGGTAGACACCCGCAAATACGTATGTTATGGCAAAAATGGACAAGGGTAAGTGCATTGCTGCATGCCTTTCTAAACAGAGGTACTTAAGCATCCCCCTCTTTGTGGAAAACTTGGACTTCCCTTCAAGGCAAGGAGTCCACTGATGCCAACTGTGGTGCCTTGGAATTTAGTGGCTGAAGGTCTGTCAACTGTCTCTGGATTTCTCATTCATTCAGATAAACACCCATCCCAAAGAAGTGGTACAGCAGTTACTTTTTTTCTTCTTGCTGTATGCCTCTCCACAGGTGCTATCTAAGCCAGAGTTAGAGATGAAATAATGAGCTGTATGCAGCTCTTACTTTCTAGTAGAGTGTATTGCTGCGTATTTCAAAGCCACATTCCAAACTGCACACAAATTGCACCCTCATGTAACTCCATGCAAGGTGTCTTGCACTCATGGATATGGTAGGAATGCACTAACTTCTTCATACCTGCAGACAGCCTGTCCACCTAACCTTCCCACCACCCTCTCAGTGGTTGCAGCCAACTCTCCTTTAAAATGAAGACCCAGGGGAAAGACAAGAAATCATGGTGGGGCTTATTTCACTCTTGTCACTCTTGTTGGGTGTTATTTAATTGCCTAGGCATAAGGTCTAGAAGCCTGGATGTACCAACCAATTAGGCCTACATACAGCAGCCATCTGTCTGGTTTTATGTTGAGCTGTTTTGCTTGTTATTGTGGAGTGCTGCTTATGTTGATAGTCTAGGATATAGCAGCTGAAGAATAAAAGAGTTAATCCCTTTGAATCATCAGTTGTGTTTAGAGAAACCAATTCAGTTTGCTTTATAACTAAATCTGGTTTCTGACTTTTAGCCTCTTTAAAGTCAGCAGATTCAGACCTACTATTTTGAGCCCAAATAATGATTTTGGAGATGCTAACAAATCTTAGTCAAATTACTTCTCTGCCCTTTTTTCTGCTTTCCTCCCTGTCATATGAATACAGTAGGTTTTATCTAACCTATATCAAGTATACCAGTTGTTGCTGCTACTTACTCATTGTTGCCTACTGTTTTCACTCATGCTTTCAGACATCTGGTTGTTTTCTCGTCAAAATCAAAGCACTTCCATGTAATAAAACAACCATAGGACATTGTGTTCCTATGTAAGTAGGTCAGGGACTCAAAGGCCCACGTCACAGAATAATTTAGGTTGGAAGTGATATCTGGAGATAATTTAGTTCAGCCTCTGGCTCAAAGCAGTGGAGTCCTTTACCCAACTAGGACTAATCCTGGAGATGGGTCTGCCTTCCATGCCTGAAAGGTAGCAGGCTTGCCTGCCTATAGGCCACTAACTTTACCCTATTAACCTTAACAAGTTCCTTTTTCTGAGTTTTAAGAGGTTACTGTGTGGGGCCTATCCACTAGCATTTTTATACCAAATTGTACTGACTGTTACCAATCTTATTTATCTGTGAAAATAACCTGGCAAAACTGTTATGCTTAAACTGTTATGCTATCTGTTATCTTGGCAGAATTTTTTAATGTTCCCACTATGTCTCAACGTTGCTTTCTATTCTTTCCATTTTTGTTTACTTGTTTTAAAAAGGGACCTCAAAAAGCTAATTGTTTTAACAGGAGAGCTATGCATTTAAAAATAGTTATTACCTCAGTGTTGCTGCAGATTACAATACCAAACTTTGCTGTCCACACACCAGTAAAGTGCATGCTTGGGAAGAATCTGGAGTCAACCACTGGTCTGTTATTTTTACATAAAATAGGTCTCCCTGAGAATTCAAAAACCTCCAAGGCTTTGGTTTTAGACAATTTACTTGAAAAGAAATGCAACCAGCGTATCATCTACTTACATTTATATTAGAGCCAGCTGCCCTTGTAATCTGAGATGCCAGGATTAATCAAGCAGCTACCTGATTAAAAACTGGACGACAAATGAGTGAATAAATACTTAGTTGTTTTGAATAAGTTAGGCTGGGGGGTTTGTGTCAGCACTCTTGCTGTTTTTTTGGCAGCTATATTAATGAGCAGCTTTTCTTTCATTGTTCAAATAAAGGCAAAACAGCCTTTGAATTTTATACTCAGAAATTCCACTCATCTGCCTAATGTTCTTTTTTTAATTAGAAGGATACACATATGACTTAATTAATCAAGCCTGTCTTAGGGAATTATGCATTTATTAATGGTTTCTGCACTCAAACACATTATTAAGGGATTTGTGCTAAGTACCTGACATAAAACAGCCTAATTTTGCTTGCTTTGGTTAATGTATTGAGAAATGGCTTTTTGATCAGATTTCAAAACATTCATGCTATGAACTAATGTCCTATTTAGAATGTTTAAAAATGCAGCAATTTGGCAACTGAGTACTCTAGTGATTTGTATTTAAAATAAAGAAAATCAGTGCCAGACTAGAAATGGGAAGAATGGAACTTCTTTAGCCACAGTGACTATGGAAGCAAGTAAAGTAAAGTAAGGTATTGGTCTGATCCAGACTTTTTTTTTTTGTTTTGTTTTGTTTTGTTTTGTTTTGTTTTGTTTTTTTAAAAAAACCCCATATATATAAATTACATGGAATAAACGCCTTTTGACTCTTGTCACCCAAGTAAATAAGTAAATTCATTTTCTACTTAGGAGCAGAGAGAGGTAATGAGAAAGGATTCTCTGAATCATTGAACTGTTTGCGTTAGAAGGGACCTTAATGATCATTTAGTTCCAATCTCCTGTTATGGGCATGGAACACTTTCCACTAGACCAGGTTGCTCAAAGACCCATCTAACCTGGCTTTGAACACTTCCAGAGAGAGATCATCCACAGTTCCCCTGGGCAACCTCTTCCAGTGTCTCACCACCCTCACACTAAAAAAGTTCTTCCTAATATTTAATCTAAATCTAACTTCTTTCAGTGTGATACCATTCGCCCTCCTCCTATCTCAACATGCCCTTGTAAAAAAGTCCTCCATAGCTTTCTTGTAGGCTCCCTTCAGGTACCGGAAGGCTGCTATAATGTCTCCCTAGAGCCTTCTCTTCTCCAGGATGAAGAACCCCAACTCTCTCAGCCTGTCTTCGTAGGAGACATGCTACAACCCTCTGATCATCTTCACAGCCCTTCTTTGGACGTATTCCAACAGGTCCATGTCATTTTTATGTTGGAGTCTCCAGAGTGGAATTTCCTGCATGAGGAGATTAGTGTCTTCAGGGAACATGATTAGATTTCCAGAACTACATGTATTTGCCTTCCGTAATGTTCCTGTGTCTTGTTCTGTGAAGAGATCATCTATCCTCATTTTTGTTGAAATGTACAATGACAGTTCCTTATCAAAAGAGAAATAACAGGTGTTTGTCTTTAACAAAAGTTTTGCTGTTTTGAAGGTATTAAGATATTTTAACATGTTTTTGAGAATCATACAGTCTCATATGCACTTTCACACTAACATACATGAAGGTAAACAGAATACCTTTCTAGAAAGGAAGAAGGATATGTTCTGGTATGGACAGTAACAGAGATATCACTGTATTGGGAAAATTTCCATCCTTTCAGAATGTCTCTCAGAAAGACAATCTGCCTCCCACCAGTTTGGGTCTGGAACTGAGTGTGTTCAGCTCTTTTGGGCTGTATCTTTTACAGCCTCTTTGACATCCTGCCTGAGACAAAGCCATTATGTTATCTCATCATGATCCTGCTGATCTAGGATAGCCAAATTATTTAAACTCATTTTCCAGAGCTGCAGTTTTCTAGACATTGCAAGCATTAGTCCACCTGCCTGGGGAAATGTGACGGGTCTCACAGGAAAGACCCTTGTTGCCCTAGATAGCCTTATGGACCCAAGCAAAAAAAATATTTTCTAAATCTTTAGTCTTCTCAGTGTTCTAAAACATTCTTCTAGTCCCATTTTACTTAAGATTTTCTTCTCTTGTTGTACCTGCTTTCTGTTTCCCCATTGGAACATTGGTTTTTTACTCTGTTTTCCAAAATAATTGGCAAGTGCCCTTTTGTTTAACTTTAGTCCCACTTGTCTGTTGTCGCATGATTTGTCACTGAAAACTTCACCTGTAACTTCCTGGCAGTGACTGCTAACATTTGTCCACTGGTATTTTGAGTGTATAGAAGCTAATCCTGACTCATTCTTTCTTGTTAGTTCAGTTAAGTCTTCAGGAAAGAGGCATGGACAGTTTGAAAGAAGTTAAAGTCCCACGTGTATTTTAGGCTTCATAAAGCATGCTTGGGCAGTTTATCCAAATTTTAAATGAAAGCTTGAAAAAGACATAGATACTTTTGAAGAAACAGAAATGTGCCTTTGTGGTGTATGGAAGAAGGGGAACAAGAAATGGAAAGAAAGAAAAAAAATGAATTTTTTCTAAAGGTTAAAGCAGGCATTTTGAATTAATGTTAAAATCTAATTTCCAGTCCTCTGATGCTTTGTCTGTCACTGAAGAGATTAAAGTTATATGGGATCTGAATTTGTGTAAATGTTAATGTGTTGACCTTATCCTGCTTAGTTCATTTTTCTGCTTCACATGGTAGCAAGACTATCTCTCCCAGTCTAACTCTTTTAAAATTAATTCTTTCACATTGTTCGGGTTCTTCAGAGAGAAAACAGAATGAATCAGTCAAGAACGTGGCAAGTTGTACAGCTGTTTGATGAGATGCACTTGACTTATTTCCCATCTTGGAAAACACTAATTATTTGCTGTTTGTTCGTTTGTCAGTTTTTCCTTTATTTTAAGTAATCTATAACTCTTTTTGCTTTTTAAAACAGTGAAATGTCTCATGGTGTCCTGGTTTGAGCCAGGATAAGGTGATTTTCTGGTTTGTACTTTTGCTTTCAGCTAAGTTTCTTGTAAGTAGCTGCATTTGCTGAAATTAACAGAAGTTTCTCAGTCAGTGTCTGCTTCTAGGACTGATAACACTGGATGTTTATAGTTACTGCCAGAGACTGGTATGCAGACTCAAGGACAGTTCTCAGCTCTGAGGAAAACATTTTACCCTGCAGAAGGAGTAAAGAAGTCCCACCTGAACCCCTCCTTTGGGGAGGCCCGAGACAAGATAGATGCCAGAACTGACCAAACAGAGTATTCCATCCCATACACGTCATACTCCGTATAAATTTGAGGGATCACGAGGGTCGACATCTTTTCCGGCTCCTTTTTCACCTTTTTCCCTCCCTGGCCTTCCTGCCTTCCTTCACCGGTTCCCTGTTTGCTTCGGCATCCTGGGAGGATTCCGCCCGTTCGTCTGCCTGTGATCCTGATCCGTGCCAGCCTGAATCTGTGTGTTCCTGCCTCCAGCTCCCGACTGCTCCTGACCTCAGGGTCCAGCCTGGACTTTCCCAGGGCTGCCCTGCAGCCTCGGTGGTGACGTGAGAGTTATTGGGGGAAAGGGGGGAGGAACGTGGGATCAATCTTTTCCTGTATATTTGTATATTTGTATATATTTAGTAATTTTTCCTATTTATCATTCCTGTTTCATTAAAGTTGTGTAGTTTAGTTTCCAACCTATAAGTCTCTTTCTCTTATTCTCTCTCCTTTCCTTATCAGGGAGGAGAGGGGGATTAATATAAAAATCTGTTTTTCGGTTTAATTGCCGGGCCAGTGTCAAACCGTGACACATGGTCAGCAAGGAACATGTTACAGGATTCTGGCAAGAGTCACACTCTCAAGAGATGATGGTTTACAACAAAGTACTGCTTCATTAGTTTCCTTGTCAAAAGAATTCAGTGTTCTGAAAATCCTGATAAGATGCATCAGGTAATTTGCATTCACAGTAATGATTGGTTACTACTTTAACAGCAAAGGCAAAAATTGCTTTTTGTATTACTTGAAAATGATAGTATTCATCTGGAGGCAATTTCAAGAGTTACCTGTTAGAGGCTGCAAATGTTTTACAGACAGAAATTAAATTTAAGCTTTCATAGCTACAAAAATTATAAGAGGACTAAACAAAAATGGGACCATATTCCCTTTAGTTTGGATCATTAACATAATTCTGAGCTGCAATACAAAACTGGTGATTTATAAATTTTGTTTTTTCAATGAGGAAAATGCTTTATACTTCTGTCATACCTGTTGATACAATATACTTCTAGACTAGATAATATACTTAGTCATGGCAAAGAAGATATATTGGAGTGCTGTGAGGACATGAAATCTCTAATTAAAATGAAAGTGACACATAAGAGAGTTGTGAATTTTTGGAGGGGAGAAAAAAATATTCTCAACAGTGTGGAAACTCACACAAGTCAAATATTGATGAAATTATCAAAATTTAATGACACTTAAGGAATCACAGATGAGAGTTGTTTACTTCAGAGAAGAAAAAAAATTAGTATTCAGCAGCCCAGTCAAAAGAGGTATATGGCAAAAGTGAGAGACCAGTACATCAGTACATCAGTAGCATGGTCCCACAAATCTTGAAACTTTATGTGATTTGTCCTTTTTTTTTTGTTTTTTCTTTTTCTCCCAGTCTGCTGGATGTCCTGTAGAAATAATTTCTTGCTTGGCTTTCAATGGATTGCTCCACTTGTACTCCTGATATCTTTGTTCCAGCTCAACAAAACTAGATACCTTCCCAGGGTGTACTATAGCTTATTCTCAGTTTTTGTCCTCATTTTTCCTCCCTAGGTGGTTCATTGCTCTGTGCCATGTACTTGTATTGCATCTTGGCATTCTTCCCTCAGGCAGCATCTGACCAAGGTACTAGAAAGCACTCACAGTTCCTGCATGCAGTCTAAATGCAACTTCTATCTTTGCAGCTCTTTCTGCTACTTATTTCTTAGTTGACTTAGGTAACAGTGCTCCACATGAAAGATTTCACTAGTTAATGGCACAACAGTTTTGTCTACTGTGTGGTAAATCCAAGGTCTTGTTCCAATCAAGTGAAGGTTTTATAGTTGAAATCAGTAACCATAGACTGTTCACATGCTGCGGACAACTGCTTGTGGCTTTTAATCAAATTTTGTAACTTCAAACACTGCATTTGGATTTACCTTTAGAGTTGTGGAGAAAAGCTTGAAGTAAAGCTTCTAGGTTTAGCCCATATTAGAATACCTGAGTTCTCTCTCGATCTTTTTCTCAAAGATTGGCTAATTCTCTCATAGTTATGTGTTTGGAATATGTTGGAAAACACAATGTATGTTCCTAAATAATTTCATGGATTGTCTTCTGTCTGAAATGGAACTTCATCTGGGCATTTCTCCCACCAGAAGTGCTGATGTCTGATCCAAATTTTAACCCAGGGTGTTTCGTTTTTTCCCAATTATATTTACACATTATATTTGTATAATGAGTACTAAACCTCCGCAGCTCTGGCCACAGAGAACCCCTGGACTGTCTTGTGATAGTCTTATGGCATTTAACAGAGTTTTAAAGTGGAAAAGAAAGACTTAAGAAAGTGTTTAATTATTTTAATGGTGGCTGCAGTGTCTGAAGACATCTCCCTTTCTCTCCTCTTCCTTCCTCATTTAACACAGCCATGGCCTGTACTGGAGCCAATTAGGCTGGCTCCTGCTCTCCACTTCCAGCTGTTCCTGCAGGCATCCAAGCTCATCTCCATAATAAAGTCTGGACATCTGTGGCAGCAGCTGAGAGGTGGGAATAAAAGCCAGAGTTTTGAGGCTTGCCAGCTCTCTATCCAGTGGTCTGTACACTCACTGTGCTCAGGGGATGACTGCCTCTGGCTTTCCAAAGCACCTTGGGCCAATACTGGCTCTGGCTTGCTCAGTGCTGGTGTGGTGAGGAGCCCTGTGTGTTGGATGGGCCTCACAGCCCACTCATATGCCCAGAGCTGGGGGGTTCAGCACTCTTGGACTGAGGAATTTCAACAGTGCCTGATGCAGCTTGGCTTCAAGGAAAGGTGTTTTCACTAGTGGCAGCGGAAGTACAAATGGAAGAAAAGTAACGTGCATGTGGCTCTTCAGTGTGCTGGCAGTCTCACTGGGCTGGGTGCAGACAGAGATTGAAGACTGGGAGCCTGCCAAGGTCCACACAGTTAAATACCCCTCTGCTCATCTCCTAGGCCCACAGGAGAGATGGGGATAAAAATAAAACCCACTTCCTGTTTATGAAGGCACACGCTGGTTACGGGCCATCATGTCGTCCGCTTGAGATGAATTTGCTTTATGGGCAGAGATTCAAGCACTGCTGCTCCTTCCTGCAGTCTAGCTGCTGAATGAGCTGTCAAGCCACCTGCTGCAAATCTTTCATAAATACACCCACAGGTACAACTTTCCACAAATATAAATGGGACACAAATATAAATGTGTGGAGTATTTCTTTTTATTTTTTTTTCCTAAGCAATAATAAGGTTTTTGCACAGCATGAGTATACAAATAAAATCATGCTAGAGGCTGCCACTGGAAACACCCCTTTGTTTGGGAGAGGTTTGGCCGGCACAGGTGGCTGTAACAGAATTTCAGAAATGTTGTGGCTGTAATTTTTGTAACTACATATGCTTGCTTTCCTCTTCCTTCCTCTTCAGCTGCAGAGTGGACTGTGAAAGATTTTAAAGGTTTCTACAGGATTTCTTTTACATTTCAAGGCATTTGGACACAAATTTTTGCTATTGCTGCACCAAACACTTTTCCTCTATTAAGTGCATTAGATAAATACATTTTTTTGTCAAAAGTACTTTAAACACACATCATTTTTTTTAGGTAATACTGGTACCCAGTATCAATAGAACAGATAATCAATGGGAGTCGCGAGACAAATGAACTTCTGAGGCATGAAAGATGGATGTCCTGCCTCAGGACCCTTAGGTAGGGTTCCTTCGGCATAAAAAGGTATGAAACTTGCACAGGTTCACATTACTGAATCACCAAACAGCCTTGACTTATATAACCAGTCATATAACTCATTGAGCTCATATAACCAGTACTAATTTTGACATCCTGGATTGTTTTAGCTTTCTCTTTCTGTAGGTTGTATTTGATGACTTGTAACTTACACTACTGTTCCTGCTTCTTTATCAATAAAATTTTTAAATGGAAAAATAGTAAAAAGCATAGAGGGAGGTAATGATTTCTTAGTGTATGTGTCCTTGCTCATATTCAGACAATGGATGCTCTGACTGCTGGTATTTGTGGAAATAACAAAATGACAAAAGCAGCTGACTGAAAAATAAATGTAGCTTAATTGGTTGGTTTTGCATTTAAAAACTTATAGTTGCAGAAAGAACATATGACATTCAGGTAAAGTTGTTGTAAAGACAACTGCACAAGATGCTGTTGATTGTTACAAAGAATTAAATTCTTTACCTCTTGTATAAGAAGAAAATAAATTCCCATTTGCTTTAAATCTACTTATATACAGATTTCTCAGCCTGGCATTGCATTAAACCAGTTTTCATACAAGAGGCCAAAGTTCGAAGTTTTTTCATGATATTTTTGATATTCTGATTTTCTGACTAGTGTTGGAAAAGTTTGCTTGGGAATTCTTTAGGATTATCTTAAAGAAGCTGATAAAAATATTTTGTCCCCTCACAAAGTAAAATGGCCTTGATATGTAATGTGCTATTAAATTAGTCTGTCCTCTCATGTCCTTCACATGGAAAAATACCAACTCAGTGCACTTTCTGCTGGAAGCCCTTTACAAAAGCTAATTTGGCTCTGTAGTGTAATGAGACTGTTACTGTTTTCCCTCATTGTTGTTGCTCTTGTTGTTTAAAGAAACAATTTGTTCAATTACCAGGACTTGAGTGGACAGAACGAGATGGTTTTCTGTGCATTGTAAAATTTCTCTCTTGACTTCCTGATTTATTTGGCAAGGTCTTTGACTTAATGTGCAAATAGAAAAATGCCTTGATCAGATGAAAAAAACTGTTGTTTCTGAAAGACTTTTCTAAAAAACTCCTGCTATATCATAAATATTTGCGTGCTACAGTTGTTGGAAATATGTACCGTGTTTTTCCTTGGGGATTAAGCTTTTACCTCTAAATATAGAAGAGTAAATAGAATTGTCATAAAGAAAAGAAAAAGCAGAGGGAAACAGAGAACCTGAATATCATGACAGTTTTCACAGTAAGCAAGTTGTTTGAAAATAAAGCATTGCTTGCATGGTGACTGTTGGACAAAGGGTGGAAATTCTGCTGAGAGCAGGATGATAGTGATGGGCTGGGGTTCAGATTGTGGCAAGTCCAGGCATCTAAATTTGTCTACTGTGAGGCTTTCTAACCACACGCTTGCTGAGAAATTTTCGCTTTTACAGGAAAATCAGCCAATCACTGTAAGCAGTTAACTTTCTTCTTAAGTCAGAGGCCAGTTAAACTTTTTGTTTTGTGTAGGACATTGCAGCTGCAGACCCCACCTTCAGGTCACCTTCGTCCCTAATCTGCTGCTGTCACCTGCTGACACTTCAGCCTGAGCTTGGCATCTGCCCTGGGGCATGCTTGGCCATCCCTCCTGCTGAAATGCACTGCTATTTCACCTCTCAGTCTACCTTCTGCTCCATCTTTATTAATTTGTAGTAATAACCAAGCAAGTGGAAGTGACTGATGATTTCACACTTCGCTGTTATGCCATGACAAAGCTGTTAGACTGAGGCTCCAGGACACGCTTAAAGTGTCTCCTGTGGTGCTGCACACTATACCTGCACTTGCAAAAGGGGTGATGGAAGACTACGAATTATCCTGGAATGGTATTCTGGCCTCGACCTAAGGATTTCAAGTTTCCACACAGCCAATTTTCCAGGCTTTCTGCCAGCTGTAATCTAAGATGCCTAATTGAGAGAATGAGATGAGTAGTCAGCTGGTTTCTCATAATTTTCTGTTAGTGTCTTGGTAGGACAAGCAGTGTACAGAGTTCAGCTGATGGGTCCTCTGCAGCTGTACTTTGAAATGATAAGGGCTTTTTCTCCATTTTTCTTTTGTGCAATGTAATTATTACCAAAACGCAGCTATTTCATATATGTATTTTCCAATGTGGTTATTTTTACAACCAAATTAGCTGTGTTACCAACTCATAAATCTCCACAAAATGGAAGACTCATTCTTTGGCAATGGCTCTGCATGCATGAGCTATAGAGTTAGAGCATAAACCAGTGACTGGATGTAAAAGTAAATTCAAACATCCTGGATCTGCATAGATTTGGTTTTAACTGCACGATATCCATATACAAAGACAGTAGAAGGGAGAAACAATCATACTTGAGAAAATGCTGTGTTGTTTGGGATGTGGTCTTCACAGACATGTAGGCTTCCCTTTTAGGTACATGGAAATGTTGTGTTACATTTCCTTATGCTCTAGAAACTGAACAGCTGGTGACATTACTGTGACTATTACATTATTATTAGAGAAGAGCATGTAGTTCTTCTGCATATGTTTATCATAATAAAAGATTTCAGATGGCAAAAGCTGTTGATGTGTAAGATTAATTTTTAAAAAGTGAATCTACGTATGATTATCTGGAAACTTTCCTTAAGATGTTGTAAGAACTGTAATCTGGATTCCATCTCCCTTGCTTCTTTCTCTGTGTGACTACTTATCTTGAGTGTTCAATACATTCTTACCCCACCATGACATTTTAGCACTTCAAGAACAGAAATATTGTAGCAGAGTCACAGGCACAGTTGGTTCTCAGTAATGCATTATATTTGAGGTAACTATTCTCAAGTATGTCAGTGCAAAATCTCAAGAACTGTCCAAGTGAATAAAGAAGACAAAAGGAGATTCATAGGACTTGTTTGACAGCAGTGAACTCAAATGATAGGTACATTCTCCAAGTCACCAGCAATTAAAACCTAATTCATTGATTCTTTGTTTTATTGACAATATAGGTCTTTCAGAGGTGAAAGAAGAAGACATAATATTTTCTTTTTTTCATTCCACTGTAGCCAGACTGTCTCTTATAAAGTTGTTCTAGGAAAAATATCCTTCTGCTTCTATTACACTGACCCTTGAATGTTCAAGTGTTAAACAATATTCTCTGAGCTAAAAGCAAAATTCCCATGGGGTATTTTCTGTCATACTACAGTGGAAATTTTTTAATAGACAGGGATGGATGTTAATAAATATATAATCTTGCTGTTCAAAAAGCAAATGATATCTTCATAAATAGCTTATGTACAGCTAAATTTTACAACTTATTGCAATGCTTAAAACAACCATTTCAATACACATTTTTTAAAAATACTTGAAAAAGACCCAACACACCTCTAACAATTTTTATGAGCTGCAATTCTTATACAAATATTGATAACTTTTAGAGTTCTGTAAGGGATTTTTAACTCTATTCCAAATATGGGCTAACTAAGGCTAAAACATTTTGGTTTTTCAAAGACAAGAAATATAATAACAAATTAGTGACAAAGCTGGGATTTGAATGCATCCTTTTGACATGTGCTTGAATAAAAAAGCAAACCTGTGGAACTGAAATTCACATAAAATACACTAGCTACCACTTCTCTCTTTTGCTCTCTTCTAGCTCTGTACTTTTCTCTGGTGGACCAAGCATAGTGAGCTAAATGTCTAGCTGGGAAATGGAACAACTTGAGTTCTAATTTCTACTCTTACGGGCAGAAAACTTTATGTATTTTGAATTAAAATTATTAGTGAAATATTATTGTGAAATATTTTGGAATATACTGTGAAATATAGTGAAATATTTATGGCTGGAATACGGCATATAGGACTGCTATTTCGGGAATATGTTCCTGCTCTTTCAGGAAACTTAATCACATGAGACTGTTCATAAGTTTGTGACATTTACTATTAAAATTAGAATAATGGTGTTTGCCTCACTGCTTTAGTCATTCACTTTTCTCTATGATAAACTTTCTTGGAGGGGCTTTATTATTTAAACTGTACAGCTTTCTGATTTTAAACTGTATTTTGTTTTATGTTCTGGACATTAATTGCTAATAGCCCACTCCAGTGAACTGTCATCTGTATTTTGGTTTTGGTGTCTGCTTTGCAGGGAATTGCTCTTTTCATGAATACAAATGTACTTCCAAGCAATTCCTGTTGTTGGCAGTTACCTATAAATAGAACTGAAATAATGTCAAACTAATTTCATTGTATGAAGAACTGATTGTTGTAGTTAGTCTTTCCTTATTTGTTAGTTAATCTACAGAATGCATTCAGACCAAGTATTTTTGAATTAATTTTTTTCCCAGAATCAAAAAACAAATAGCTCCAACACTTTTAAAATGGAACAACTTCCTAGCAGCTGCAAAGTGTCTTCTATTCACTATAGTTATCAACAATTTCATATATTTCTATTCCACCAGACCACACAAAGGTTGATTGTAACTTTATTTTCAGCTACTGATGATTGAAATAAATAGTTGTGAGAATTTTAGTTAGAAAATGTTTTTCATGTGCAATGCTCATGGAACTCAGAGTGGAATTTCGTAAGAGATCAAAAGTGGCTTATCTGTTCTTCCTAAAGTCCTGTTTAACTTTTTTTCTCATTGTAAGAAACTGGCACAGTTATTAGTATCTGATGGAATATTTTTTAGACCCTACTAATCCACAAATGATGAATTATCTTTCTGTGAGTCAAGTGAGGAAAAAAATGTAAAAGCAATTGCAAGATATCTGTCACACTTCAGCACTTTTCAAATAGAATTCTTCCTAGTGATGCAATGATGGTATGAAATATTAGGAAGCCAAGCTTGCAGAGCCCCTGAAGCTGGAGAGGACAGTCTGTGGAGAAAGCAGAAGTATCTGAGGAAATGGATATATGGGCATAGATGTATAAGATTTGCTAAGGTCATGAAGCAGTTTGAGACACAACATTAGCACAGGTCAACCGCATGCTGTTTTCTCTGGGTGACATGATGGGGGAATTGCTAGTGCAGGGTGTGAATAGTTTTCCTCTTTCTTCCTTATACCACTGTACATACTCTGCACTTGTCCATCTGAAAAGGTGCTTGTCAGATGTTATTTTGGGAATGGACAGTCTCTTACTACATTGGTACAGATACCCTACTAATCAGTATAGGACAAATATGAAAAGCCTTTTCAATAAAATTAATACTTTCTGGTGGTTAAGTATTAGCTAACCAACCAAATATTTACTGTGAGAAATACTATAACAAAGAAATATTGATCATATTAACTGAGTCATATGCAAATTCAGATTGCTGAGATCTGCAATCATCACTCCCAGCTCTTCTTAAAACATCACCTATGAGGAAATCTCATCCCTCTATTGGTATGGGAAGAGCTGTGGTGAGGTAAACGTGGATTTGTAGCTCCTGAAGTGTCACAGATGGGCAGACATGAAGAAGCAGCCTGTGCAGAACTGTAGAGAGGGGTAGATGTGGATCTACAGCCATGGAGGGTCCCATGCCAGAGGAGGTGACTTCCTGAAGCAGCCGTGACTGTGCTTAGCCTATGCTGGAGCAGTCTGTTCCTGAGGGACAGCACCTGGTGAGAGGGACTCATGTTGGAGGGATTCATGAAGAACTCTCTCCTGTGAGAAGGACCCTGCGTTGGAGCAGGAGAAGGCTGTGAGGAGTCCTCCCCCTGAGGAGGAAAAGCAGCAGAAACACTGTGTGGTGAACTGACCCTAAACT
Organism: Florisuga fusca; assembly: GCA_038090715.1. Lineage (NCBI taxonomy): Eukaryota > Metazoa > Chordata > Aves > Apodiformes > Trochilidae > Florisuga > Florisuga fusca. Next base: position 20,395,607 of record JAAWXA010000012.1, read on the forward strand.
GCCCCTTTTGCGTCCCCTGTGCTGCTGAGTGGGAGGCAGGAGTGAAGCAATTCAGGCCCAGGAATAAGGGAGGTGTGGGGGGAGAAGGTATTAAGATGTGGTCATGCTTTCTATTTTCTCTTTGTAGGTTAAATTAGGTTTTTCCCTTCCCAAGTTGAACCTGTCTGGGGTTTTTTTGCCTGTTACTGTAGCTGGGGAATGGAAACCTCCCTGTCCTTGTCTTGATTGATGAGCCTTTGGGTGGATTTTCTCCTTCCTGTCACACAGTGGGCATGGAGGGTGAGCAAGAGGTATCCTGGTTGGTACTGGCTGTGAATAAACCATGACTGTGTGTCTTCTGTATTCCCTTTTCCCTTCTGCAAAATTTGCAAGAATTCTTGGTTAAATTCCCTAAACATAGTAATTCCTAAGGATGATTAAATTTGAACTGATAGTCTGTATTTCAGAAGTGCTAAGAATTAATGAAGTTAGAGGTCAAATATTAGAACCTAGATATTTTAAATTTTCTTCAGAAAACTAATTTGACACTCCTATCAGCAGTGTGTTGATATTCATGTGTTGATCATCCTTAGAATCAATTGCATTCACTGCTGACTGTCAGCTTTCTGATCTCTGTAGCTCAACCCTGTTCTGTTTCTCTCTCTCTTTTTTTTTTTTTTTTAAAAATAAGATCCCACACCCTTTTCCAGGACTCAGTGAAGTGATAATTTTTCTTTTTTTCAAAGTAAGTTTGTGTCCACAGGTAGATATTGTTTTGGGTTGGAGTCCTGATCCTGAAGGAAAATGTACTATATCTTAAGGAAAAAAAAAAAAAAGAACCAGAAATCTCAGAAATGCAGTCTTCAAAAGTGATATTTGAGGAGTTTCTACTCAAACTATGGTTGTGTATTGTTGCATGCAGCAAATGAAATTTAACTTTTACTGACAATAACTGGGCTGTGAATGTTACCCATTATGCAATGAACTATAAATGCAGAAAAATGAGACCAAGTAATGTGAAATGCAAATATTACTTATGAGGTAACTCTTTTGCAGTTGGTGACTGAATTCAGATTGTAAAACTTAAGGAAGGAACCTCAGGGAAAACTTTTTGTGCTTTGTTTGTGGGGTGAGCCTGCAGGGTGTGAACATCATCACTTTTCAGATTCACATACCGAGAAAGTTCTCCCACTCCACCTCACATGCCAAGACAAAAGTTCTCTGTGACCTTTCAGTGTTTGTCAAGAATTGAAGAAATATTCTTGTTAGCAGTGAAAATGGCTGGAAATAATTGATTCTACTTTTAACATATTTATCTCTTGTTCTGTATCATAATGTAATTTCATAAACTAAGGAAGAGAAGGAAAGAACCCAAGTTGACATATTCCTTGAATAGCTTCTCATTCTCAGTTTTGATATTACATGTTCATTTAAAAAAGTGGTGATTATTCCACAATACCCCACCCCTGCAAATTTGATTTTAAAATACATTTTATTAAAAAAAATATTTAATCCAGTTTTAGAGATGG
>JAAWXA010000012.1:20399808-20439808 GCA_038090715.1 Florisuga fusca
CCCCCCTCCCCCAGTTTATTGGCTTGGAGTTTGGGCCTGCACTGTTAAGGGCTGAAAAAATTTTTAATGAGATAGTCTTTGTTGAAAGGAGCTGGCGGTGAAGATGGGCAACACTGGTACAGGATGGTAGAGTTTCTTGTCTGCGGTAATGCATCAGAACTGGATATTGAACTGAGTCCTACTGATGGAATTTCATAGTTATTTTTCTCTCCCTGACATCCTCCCACACACAGTGGGAAAAAGGCTTATCATCATACCTTATTACTACTGTCACATTTTCTATGTGACACTTCTTAATAAGAAGTTCTTGTGGTGATATTCTTCAGAACTTGCATACTTCCTCTATACTATGGACTTAGATCATCAGATGTGTACTTAGGCTTGTGCTTAGCTACAGAAAGAGTAAGAAAATAATTCAAAAAATTATTTTGTGTTTGTGCCACTTGGAGCGTGACTGAGACATGCTCTGCTTCTTTTCACTTGGCTAAGAGTGCACCTTGTGGCAATAGATATCGAAATAATTCCTTCTGTTAGAAGATGTCCAACTCAAGTAGCAGGATGTGAATGGTTACAAGACACTCGTGCTATTACAATAAATAGAGCCAGTAATAGCATTTTGCTGGTCATTGAGGTTAAGAACCACAGAAATTACAAACTAAGAAAAAAACAGTGTGGACTAAAAATTATCTGGTTTGTTGAAATAGTTTTCTTTCAGGAAAAGCAAATGCAGTTAATATGTCCACTGTTTGGTATGGAAAACTCACAATATGTGTCTGAATCAAAGTTAGACGGTGAGAAAGGTTAAATAGGTAAGAGCTAGGCACAGGCATTAAGTCCTCTGGCTCCTTCAGTTGCTGCTGTTTCTTTCTTCTTGTGTTATGATCTACACTGGTGTGCCACATGCACAATTACTCATTTCAAAAGCAAAAATGCAAATTTTTTTTTTTCCTGGCCCCTAACAATGAGTTGCAATATTAATAGTCAATTTATATCTTCCTTTCCATCATACATATTCTATAGTAACATGTGTGTTCAAACAGTGCTGCTAAGATTGAATGTTTTCATAAGAAGTATACAGAAGATTCAATTTTAACTAGTCAGAACTGGGTACAGATAGTTTCGTTCCATATCATTAATTTCTTTAGCCTCTGGTAACTGTTTGTTGTTTGCAGTTGAAACTGACTGTAACACACCCGGCTATACTTAATTAGCTCCTACAACTTTCAAAGCAGTATTTGAAAGTCAAATTCCTGATAGTATTGTGATTTTTCCTTTATGCACCTTCAGAAAGACAGGAGTATGAAATAATCTGGTTGATTTAAAGATATAATATAAAAATCATGTTTATAAACTGACAGAACTGATTATATATCTTTCATGGAATATGTGCTGAAAAAAGACTTCCTGATTCTTATTTTTATATCACATGAGATCAAAGAAACTTTGAGCATGGAAGTTTTTTTGTGGTTTTTTTTTGTTGTTGTTTCATCTACTTTATGATAGCAAAAATGCTACTTAAAACTGCCTCATCTGCATCTTTCAGTTATATACTGAGATGCATGGTCTAAAAATGGGGTGCAACATGGTACAATGATCATTCCCAGGTGCTTTGGAAACAAGTAATTTTCAGAGGCTTCAAAAGTTGCATGTTCCTTATCCTGTCTGTGTCCAGCTGAGATGCTGCTTGGAGTATGTAAGAGGAAATACTGTGCAAGAGGAATAGTGGTTTTCATTTAGATATGTATTGCCAAAGAGATGTTACCTAGATAATACTATTCTGAAGTTTCATACTGATATCACTGAGTTCCATAATTTAGGACTTTTTATTTTTACTTCCTCTGGAAGAAATTTTCCTCAAAAACAACCACTGCTATCATAACTGATAGTCCACATATTCCACTGCATAAGCTGTACCAACTCATTATAGATATAGGGAGATAATCTGGGTTTGAACCAGTGAACTGAAAGAGAAAAGAAGGCATTTGTTCTATCCGGTTATGTTCAGATGAGACAGGTGAGGCTCTCTGGCAGCATCTGAAATCCCTGTGTGTGGTAGCCCTAGTGCTTTGGGCTGTGAAGCACTTTCTGTGCTCACTGTTGTCCCCAAGGTGTGAAAATTTCAGCTGACTTACTCGAGAATGTACTTGAGTACTAGAGAGCTGCACTTGGGTCTGTGCCTGTGGATGTCAATGTTTTCTTAAACTCCCTGGACTGACCCTGTTGCTAGGTAGCCTTGGCGAGTTGCTGCTTCCCAAATTTGAGACTTACAGAAACGCAGAGCAAATGCTTTTCCAGTCTTGTAGTCATCTCAGTGGTTTAATTGAGCTCAGATAAAGTCCATACCTTTGGCACTTAGCAGACATAAGTGCAGGTCTTAAATTTTCCTTTTGGCAGTGTGGATGGATTTTGCACTTTGGCACATTTCTGCAAAAGCCATCCAACAATGTGACCTGAGCACACAGCTGAGTCCTCTTCATAATGAATCAAGCCTTGATTTCAGTAGCTCTTCTTTATATATTACGATATCCTGCTGAGTTGGTAGGTTATAGAAATATGGAGTACAGCTGCTGAAGAATCATTACAAGGCAAATAATTTTTCCTCTTTGTACTGTTAGTAAGAAATCCTTTTACTCACCCTGGCAACCTTATATGTAATTTCTTATGCCATTGCTGCTATAGTCAGGAATGCAAGAAATTTTCTTGAAGAAAACAAGATTTCTTTGATGAAGAACATGCTTTTGCAATCTTTTGAATACGTTTCAGGTTTATTTTTTATTTGGATCCAAGCATCCCCAATATATACAGTTAGATAGTGCCACACAACATCCTTTTGTTCAATTAAAAAATAATTTCAAGATTGTGCAATAGTCACTCCTTTCATCTTTCCCTTTAGTGGTTTTGAATGCAACCAGAAAACTTGAACTGTTGTATTACCTCCAGGGTCAAATTCATAATGTAACAGCTTACCTCCTGTTTGATTTCCAAACCCTAGTCCTCTGGGCATATATCTCTATTGTTGCAGTGTTGCCTTGTAACACTACAGATCAATTCATACTTCAAAGCATCCTATCACCTGTCGATATGAAATTCTAGCAATTACTAAAGTGAGATGGTTGCAAATCATCTGAAAAACATTCTCTATTGATTGGTTCATTGCTCCAGAGCATGATGAACTTGTTTAAGAAAAATTGATCCTACAAATTGATTTTTTTATATTTTTTTATCAAGGAATCATATGAATGTAATTTAAGTAACAATATTTTTGCCCTGGAGAATGTATAACATATATTTGGTATGCACATAAAAAAAAGAAGAGAAAAGGGAAGGGAAGGGAAAGCTTCTACAGAGGAAATTTGAACTTTTCCTCTAAGATTTATGGGTTGCTTAGCAAGTTCTTACAAACACAATTTGTATTGTTGTGTCCTTCCTTCCTTCCTTCCTTCCTTCCTTCCTTCTTTCCTTCCTTCCCTCCCTCCCTCCCTCCCTCCCTCCCTCCCTCCTTCCCTCCTTCCCTCCCTTTCTCTATTATAAAGTTAAACTCCAGTATTTAATTAATGAATTCATTATCCTGGGAAGCCCCAGGACATATTTATGTAGTTTATGGTAACGTGCTGTGGAACCACTGCATTCTTGTAGGAGACTTCCATACCATCATGTAAATCTATTTTCCAAGTGCTAATATTTTCAATTCAAAAATATTGCATTCAATACATTCAGTAGTCAGGAATGTCTTGAGTTTGAGTGAAAAAGACAGTGGAACCAGAATACATACACAACTTTAAGTTGTCAGTTTTGTTACTAAACTGGAAGTCTCCATTTTTAGTGTTCCCCAGGCAGAATGTGGGCTCTTTTCAATGCAAGACTCTGCTTTCAGCAAAATTGTTAATTATAGATCATAATAAGCTGTTAGGAGTGAAACACACACATAATTTGAAAGTGAAATGAGGCACAGTACATAGATAAAGCAATTGTTTATTTAAGAGGTGATTAGCAGCAACAAAACAAGCAAACTGATACTTGAACCTGAAAGAAATTATACCCATTTGAAATCATTAAACTATTTGCTTATTTGTGCACTGCAACCTATTGCAAAGGTAAATGCATAATGATGTGATTTTTTTCTCCTATGTGCTTAGTAGCTCAGTGGATATGCTTCGTGGTTAAACTCCCATTGCATTAAAAGAAAAGCCTGTCATAAGGAGAAAAAAGTCAAGTACCTCAGTTTCACAGTGGAAAGAAACTGAGGTTTGAAGTTTTCTATAGTAGGATAGATTAAGCTTTTAAAAGGCACTGTAATCACTGAATGAACAAACCGGTTTATCTTGTGTAATTATGTCTTTCCATTTCTTTTACTTTAAAGTTTATTTCCTCAGATGTTACATGACATGATTGTTTGCCGTGTCAGAGTGTTTTCTGAAGCATAAATGTGCCCAGAAACATTCTGAGTTCAGATCAAGTTGAATGACATGATGGCAACCCAATCTAATTTTGCATTTAAATCAGTGCTTGACTGTGTGTTTAATCTGGCTGTCATGGGACATTTCTTGCATTTCATTTGAAATGCAAACTTTGTTCATACACCACTAGGATAGTTTTTTATAGTCATATGTTCGGTAGACATTAAGTACGTATTTCTGAAGTTATTAATCAGAGGTAAGCAAATGGTTTGATGAAGTGTAAAATGACCCACATTGCTATATTGTGAATTTGTCCTCCTCATGAAAAGGGGAGTACATTCACTTTCAGATTTTTCTGGATACAGTGTGGTTGTAGGAAGCTTCTGTGCTAAAATGTCTGTGAATGGTTAAAGCAGAAACATTAAGAGACACTACCTTTATGTGACCTTAATCCTTCCCTAGCAGATGGTTTACTCTTTATGATGACTATGTACTCCTTCCCTGCCTCTTTTTCAGAAATTTCTATAGGTCTGTATTCTCTGAGGACTTTCTTTCCTTCTAAATATATGAAAATATGTCAGAGTAATATTTACGCATTTTTTTTCTCCTCAGCTGCATGGCATTATTTTTTAAAGGAAGATGCTGTTATTTAGTACCCCTTCTTTAAGTATATTACAACAAGTCAAAATTATAGTAACCTGCATACCCTAGACTAAAAACTTTTTTTTCTGCTGTCTTACAGCAGCCAGCTTTATAAACATGTTGTCTTTTTACTATGACTGCATCCAAGATCCTGGGGTGTTAGTATCTTGGCAACATTCCTCATTATATTGCAAGAACGGGGTGTTCGTAAATCCTGTCTGAGGAACATGGCTTCATGCTTCATCTGGAAAGGCTGCTGAAAGTTTTTATTTGAGACCCAGTGTGGCAGAGAGAAACAAAGAAGGCTGGCAATGCTGGTAGCAGGAGAATTACTGGTGGTGTATACCTCAGAGCTATGTAAAAGAGAAGCTGGAAATGAGACTTAGTGTACGTTCACTAGACAGGTATGTTAGTGTAACTTGTGTTTTACACAAACGCTTTACAAAAGCGTTTTAATAAGTTTTGATCACGACTTAAATTTTTGTCTGAGTACTGAGACAACAGCTAAAAAAGAAAAGTGAATAAACTGAGGATCAGTGCGTCATGAAAATACAATAATGTAGTGTTGAAAATATTGCCCAGGGAGGGGGTTGGAACCCCATCTCTGGAAGCTTTTAAGGCCAGGCTGGACAGGGCTCTGCGCAACCTGATGTAGTGGGAGGTGTCCCTGCCTATGAATTAGTAGGGACCAGTTGTAGAACGATGATTGATAAAGATGATAGAGGGGGTGAATAAGTCACAGAGAAAGCTAAAGCAGTATAAAATGGATACTGAGAAAGATATTAAAACCTGACATACAAATGTTTGCTTTTACTTTTGGAATCCCAGTGATATGTTAACTGTATATCATGTAATGGACCCAGAGTGCAAATTTTTGCATATACTGAATTTTGGTTAAAAAATATCCAGGGTTAGTAAGAAAAGCATTTCTTCAGTATCTAATTCTAATTAAATTAAGTTTAAATAAATCTGTTTATGATATTGCAACATTGTGAATTAGTGGTTCAATCTGAGCAGATCTGTTGAAGCCAAGCTCTACTCATGGAGGAGTCATTTATAAACTTGATATGCAAATACTGATAACTCAATATTTCTATTTGTCAGGATTAAATGGTGTCCAGTGATTGAAGAATGAAAATTAGTTTTATTATAGGAAAACAGTTGTTGTTCTCTGTTTTAATAATTGTTCATGGCCCTTTGTTTCAGCATTTCCAAAAGTCAGTCTCTCAGGACATCAATACTTAATTCATTTTATCCTAGCTGTAATAAGTGGAATTATAGGAAATCTTAAATTACTCGTATACCTGTTTTTCATTTTAATTCTGTGACCCTTTGTGCATCTTGGCTCTAATTTGGCAATAAAGTGAATGAAAACATTACACAGTGAGAGAATCTATTCTAGATGCATATCAAAAGCTAGAAGTACTGGGAATCCCTTGCTGGTCCTTGGAAAATTCCCAGCTGAATTTAGATACTCTAAACAATTTAAAATAAAATTCATACTGCTAGATGTTGTGATGCCCCCCTATCCATATTACAAAGTGTGGTAATGTTTTGCATTTAGTTTTAAAAGTGGCAGTACTGGCTGGACTTGGAGGCAATCAACTGCAGGCATTTTATATACTTACTCTGTTTAATGTACTCTGACATTTTTTTTAATCTGTTCAGTCCACTTCCTTTCCTATCTGGGTTTTAACAAGCTTCTCAATAGTCAACATTCAGGGACTTCTGGAGTTCACCTGAGATAACAAAATCACCATAACAGACCCACTAAATTCTCTTGTGGTTTCTGACTGTCTACCTACTGACCCTGTGTGTCTGACAAATGCAAGTCTGCCTAAATTCCCTGTTCATGTGGCTGTTCCATGTCTCCCAGTACAGTTCTATTGAGACTTAACAACTCATCTTCATTAGAACTCTGACTCATAATGAAATTAATTGTGCCAGGAAGTGAAAAACAGTCCTTGAGCAGACTTGCCTCTGAAACATGTTCCAACAGATGCTGAACACGGTACTAAATGATTCACTAGAGAAGATACTTATTTCCACAGGTAGATGAGGTTCAGACGCAGAAGGATATTGTGCTTTATGCACTTGATTCCCATTGTTGCTTTGGGGAAGAGTGAAATTTTTTTAACAAAGAGAGAATGGAGGCTCAGCCATAAGAAGCTGTTGTTATTGTTAAGTAACTAAGAATAAAAACCTTACACTTTTTTTTTTCTGTCAGTATTATCAATATCACACTTTCTGGAAAATCAAAACTGAAGAAATGAAGTTTAAATTCAATGTTGGTAAAATTGTTTTTTGTGAAATCCATGATGGGATTTCAGGTTTCCAACATGAAGCATGAAGTCAGAAGTAGTACTTTACCATATAATTCAATTTCGTTTATGATGTTTGCTTGTGGCTGAAGTTAAATGTGCCAAGGATATTTCTCAAATTGAAGTATAGCCCACTCCTAACCCTTTACACAGAGGTGATTTCTCATTTTATTCATCAGACCTTCTGCATTACACATAAATAATCGGTTAAAGAAAATACCAATTTAAGAAACATTTATCTGAGGTGTTGTTGAAAGGATGGTGTACACTTAAAGAAAGTAGTCGAATAAGAGGTGGTACTTTGTTTTAAATAGCTTGCAATGAAGGGAAGTTGCAGTTTTATAACTAGCTGTAGTTGTCTAGTGGTGGAAATAAGTATTTCAGATATACACAAAAGAGGACACATTGAAGAATTCAAGTTTTGGTGTCACTATTTTTTCTTCTTTGTCTTAATGTGAAATGCTTATTTCATGGATAGAAGTGTACATGTTGTTATATTATGAATGCAAAACTGTGCTGAACTTGGCATAAGTTTCTCAAAGTGTCTTCTTCCTTACTTCTGCAACATTTATAATTATTTACTTTTTGTCCTCATTTGAGAAAGCAAACTCTAATGTGAATAACAAATATATGATTAGCATATGGTTAACTGGAAGTATGTTGTAGATGGAAGTATGTTGCATCCTCTCCAAATGTATTGTGGCAAGGATCTTCAAAGCAGAGCGTGGGAACTTAAAATTCTCTTAAAAGTCTTAAAATTCTCTTGAAATTCAGCTAGAGCTGGACACTTATGTCCCATGAAAATCCCATGTAAGTGAAATTGAATTTCAAATTGTAGATAGTGGGACAAGAAATATAAAACACTTTTAAAATGTTACCCTTCCTGATGACCAGAATCATGGCAATGTTATTACCAGCTGTGTCTTCTTTTATCTAATCTGTCTGTTTGTAAAGTGTTCACTTTTCCCTACAATAATGTGAGTACTAGGTACACCTGGGAATCTGAGTTTTATAAATCTTTCTCGAGACTGAGGGAAGCATGAAGGAGAGCAGCCAACATAAATACAAACTGTTGCAGCAGACAAGGACTCATTACCACTGTGCACTCAGTGCACAAAGAAAAATTAGGCTTTGGTTGGAAAAAACATTAGAGATGCTGAGTTTTCATGAAAGGATGTAGAGCTGACTTCTTGAGCTTGTTTTCTTTGCAGAGAACAAAATGAAGTCACTGTTAAGCAAATAGGTCTAGATGGAATAAATCAAAAATTAAAGACAGATAGGTTAGTTATTGAAGTAAAAACATAGATATGAGCTTGACTGTGGTCAGACTGAAGAAAATGAGATCATTGGCCTGACTTGAGGTACCTCTACTTAACTTTTAACTATGAAAAAACACTCCTTTGGTTAGTTTGTGCCATTAGTCTACCAGTGTTGCTGGCAAAAGTAGATGGGAGGACTTCTTTAGTTTTACGATGTTCTGAAGTTTTACTTCTAACTGCTGAAGATTTTAAGCTATTATATGATTCCGGGATAACTTGCAAACTGAGGATTTTTTATTTTTTGAAAATAGGTGAAGGGTTTGACGCAATGATCAGTTGTGTTCTGATGATCAGAGGGCTGAAGCACCTCTCCTATGAAGAAAGACTGGGAGCTGGGCTTGTTCAGCCTGGAGAAGAGAAGGCTCCAGTGAGATGTTATAGCAGCTTTCCAGCACCTGAAGGGGACCTACAGGAAAGCTGAGGAGGGACTATTTACTTGCGATGATAGGACAAGAAGGAACAGGTTGAAACTGAAAGAGGATAGATTTAGGTTACATATTAGAAAGAAATTTGTGACTTTGAGGAAGGTGAGACACTGTAAGAGGTTTCTCAGAGAAGCTGTGGATGCCCCATCCCTAGGAGCATTCAAGGCCAGGTAGGATGTGTTCTAGAGCAACCTGGCCTAGTGGTAGGTGTCCTTGCCCATATAGAGGTTGGAACTAGATGATTTTTAAGGTCCCTTCCAACCCAAACTATACTATGATTCTATGTCTGATCTAAAGATTCATGAGGTTTGCGTTTTGGATTCTAGTCTTGGTGAGTGATGACTGGATGGCCACAGTCTGTGGCTGTGCCACTCCTAGAATTTTAATTACTCTATTTAAAACAAGGACCATTTACAACGGCTTTGTGGACACACAGTACTTCTGTCTCCCTGCAAATCTATAAAGCTGAGTAGCAGAATTTTCTCAGCTGCACATCTGAGGGAATGAAAGTCTTATGTCTAGTTTGTTTTGAATAAAACTGTAAGCCTTCTATTCATGAGGGAAGGGAACACTTTCTTCATTCTAGTGACAATTTTGGAGCATTGCCAGTCCTTGCTGTTTTGTCACAAAATGGTGATAGTTAAATGTTTACCTCTGGCTCTCATTTCTGAGAACAGGTATTAAACAGAAAGTACATTTTTCACTGAGAGTATGAGGAAAGAAGAGGAAAAGTTTCTTACAAAGAAAGTTTGAAATTTGATATCAGTCTCTCAAAACGACTCAAAACAAAGGTAGTAAATAAAAAAATGTCAGAGCCTGCCTTTCTCCTCACTTCTCCTTTTAAAGTTCATGAGGTCAAGTCAGCTTTAAGATTTCTAACCAACTAATTTCTGATTTTTGACAGAAATCTGGAAATCTAGGAAATGACCAGGACCAACTATCAGGTGTCATTTACATGAACTTTGTTTGTTCTTACGGCCATACAACTGATTGGTTGGTTTTGCCTGAAATATATCACCCTTTATCTGGTGCCAAGGAGTTGAAAAAGTATTGTGATCAGTCACAGAGGTTTATATATTTTTTAGCTTCTATAAACAAAAAGATTGTTAAATCTGTTGAGCTTTGAAAAGAGAATGCAAAGATTTGTTTCCTTCCTGTCATAAATCCACACTATGACAAGATGATGGAAGCAAAGGATGCCTTGATGACATATGGTGCAACTAGATAGCACATAGTATTTTCTAAGTGTTTTAGGCAAACTTTTTAAAGATGCTCCAATGATCTTATCTCATTTTCAAAAGTATTTTTTCAGTGCATGAAGGGCTTCAGACAAAGTATCTAAACTGTAAACCAGTTTTAATATAAAATTTGATTTTTAAATACTAGTGAAAAGATGAAATATATTCTTGTCTTTAGCTAGATCTGTAAACTTACGTCTTATGTGTAGAAGAGATTGATTTGTGTGAATTAAGCAACTGAATAGAAGACCAGAGCTTAATTTTAATAAATTTTTTAAATCTCAAAATCCAAGTTTACATTGGGTTATTCACTGACTTCAGATATCCTAAAATATCTTGTTACCTGGCTTTTTAGAAAAGTTTACTTCTTATAATTAAACACAAGGCCTGAATCTATGAATGGTTTGGACTTCAGGTTGTTGAGCTGTCACAGTAAACATGAATGTTAAAGAGGTGACAGTTTCCAGCAAAAGAGGGCTCAAATCTCTTTGTTGCTTTCTATTGCTGATGACTTTAAAGCCTGCCATTGACACTGAGCCAACAGCTGGCTCTTGTTTCTTGTCAAAAAAAGGAGTATAGAATAGGGTCAGACAGATACTTCTTGGTTTCTAAATGGAGAGACATTTTTGGAAGTGAACATTGTGATAAAAATAATTGGAGCTGTGCAGAGAACAAAGACAAAGGGAAGAATAGAAGTTAAAAGGGACACAGGAGTTTAAACTGAATATAATCAGATCCTGAATGTATCCTTGTCTCTGAATTTCTATGGAACATCTTTTTTTCTGTTGGCATACTTCTGCAATGCATTGTTTTCTTAGTTAGTTCAGGCTATTAGACAAAGGGAATTCTGATGAAAAGTTGTAGGCAGACACACAAGTAAAAAGAATAAAAGAAAACAATGATTACTTAATTGTATTTCTGAATTAAATAAATTTCCAAGTAACTTTCAATTAAATTAGGAACAAGCCCAAGCATAAAAGTATTCTAATCAACATGGCCAATGTCAGGACATTGTGCCTAAGGTGCACTTTTAAATGCCATTTAAGGAATAGTCAAACATACACAGCCCATGTGGCCAAACCAGCATGAAATTCCTGCTCTTCATTACTCAATCCAACTCTGTGTCACAGCTTGCCGTTCCCCTAGTTATTATGACTCAAAGGTATGTGAGCTCTATCTGTAAATCAGAATGCTGCCATTTAAGAACACAACAATAATTGACTGAGCACCTTCTTAGAGCTTTAATTTGTCAGGACAAATTCTTGGATGTTTGACAAATGTTACTGTGCTTTCCTCCTTCTACTTAGCTGTGATGGAATCTGCTGAAAGGGTCCAGGTGATTACTCTTCCAGAGGACTGAGATAAGACACAAAATTTTTTCTCCTTTGGAACATCTAGAACACCTTTCATAAATGTTTGTGTTCTGACCCATCAAATAGGACTGGGGCAACACAACACTGCCTACAATGTTGTTGAGTTCACACAAACATAATGTACCAAATTAACATTTCTTTTAAAAATGCCTGTCAACCAGACAGAAAGAAAGTTTAGAAGTCAGGTGAGTAGAGGTTCTGATGATTTATAGGTTTTATTTATTTTCTCTTGGTGCTTTGACTCAGTTTCACACATTTCTAATGCAAAGAAAATCAGCCGTTTTCACATTTCTAAACCAAATCAGCTGTAGAGAACATTGCAGGATTTTTATCATTCTGTCTCCCCTCAGTTTCTTCCACCTCAATTTAGACTATCTATCCTCAAACTATGCTCCTGGACTTACTTTGATTTTAACAACCTTAATATTTTAACAACGTTAATTAAATTTTATAGAGTAAGCCAGTAACAGCTTCCAGTCCCTATAACTGTTGCACTCCAGAGTGTTCTTTAGGATTTTGATTATTATCGTTCAAAGTTCTAAATGCTCTCATCGGTACCAGAGCCACTTCATTTTTCTCTGCTTGCTGTAGAGGAGCTACAGCAGCCTGTCACCACAGCAGCCACCATCCTTCAGCCACTGCTTGATGTTAGAAAGAAGATGAAAGCTTCTTGTTTATTTCTCTCTACTCAAGCTTCTCTGCCACTTTGTTTTCTTTTTCTCTTCTTCATAAATTTGCATTCTACCAACCATCTGGAAGAATTCATTTACTCTGTGACCTTCTCTTGCTGTGATGAGATTTCTGCCAGAGAAGTCATTCCATGTTATTCTCATCTTCTGTTACATCTGTAGCCTCTTCCAGGGAGGAAACAGCACATGCAAGAAGGCCTCTTTCAGCCTAGGGTTTGATATGTTGTAGTCTTGGAGTTATATATAAATCTATGTATGTGTGTGCTTGTGTTTGTGTATATACCCGTACCCACACACATACGTGTTTGTGAATTTATAAATGTGGTTCTAGGGTGCTGTGTAAACGTGTTGCATGGTATTCAGGTGTATCCACACTTGGACTTTCACCAGAGGATTTCTTTACCATGCAGTCTAGCTCTTTGTAGGAACATGTGACTAGGTCTCAGTGAGAAAGTTTGGTACCAGAAGTAAGATGTCTGCACTGGCAGGTAGTCCCACCAGGCTCATGAGACTAACAAAGTACATTACCAAGGGTTCAACTTCCTATAACACCATAGCTTCCTGAACTTGAATTTTCCTTAGCACCATAAAGTTGAAACAGGCTATAGAGATGCTCATGGTCCTTCAGAGACAGAGAATCTTTTTGATTTGTAACCTTTGGATATAATTCCAGGCAATTAGAATCATTAAAAAATTTGGATTTCAGCTGAAATAATACACTTCTAAAATTTCTAAAAACAATGTACTTATTTCCTCCTGCTAGAACCAAGAAAACCTGTATAAAATAACCAATTACAAAAGCAAGACTTGTAAGAATGTAATTTTTTTTTTTTGCTGGACTCTTTGTTTCTGTTTAGATCTTAAAAAGATAGACATTGAGCATCAGAAGTTGATTATTTAAAAATAGTTCTTGCTGAATCCCTATGAGCTGAGTTAGTCTTGAAGAACACGAGACAACGATTGTCATCCATTGAAGCTTGCTATATGTTTTGTGCTAAATGTCTATCGTGTTCTACTGATTACAATATATAAAGGGATAATACCTTAAAGCCACTTCTGGCTCATATTTTTTTATTGTATTTTTATTATATACAAGGTTGCTTAAGAATATATACTTAGCAGTAAACATACCTGTGTTGCATCCTAGATGTTATGGTTCACTGACTATCACAAGGTGCTTTGGCACATATATAATTTTAAGCTATTCAGAATATAATAACCAAAAGTCAGTGGAGTGGCCTGATCCTTTTCATTTTCAGTTCCATTTTCATTCAGTCAGATTTTTGGCATAAGCCTTAGCTTTATTTCTCCTGTGTATAAGATTGTCTTGCTGAAAAAATAGAAGGAATGAAGAAAACATTGATAACAAGTAAATGTTTTAAGCTCTGATAATTAAAATATAATGATTTATGTTTTTATTGATGAATACCTGGAATTTTTATAGAGCAATGGAAGAGCTAAAAATGTTCCTTAATTACATTCAGTGCAAACTTCTGTTTGTACGGATACAACATTTCTAAACTTTGTCTCTCTTTTCAAACAATAATTCTTGAAATCCTAGCTAGAAATTGAAGATTATATATACAGTACTGTGTATGAAAATAATCACTGTGGCTATATCTTGATCTTATCAACAACCTAATATACAGTTCTTCCTTTTGAAAATCCCCCTAAATAATTGATCTTAATACTTGCAGTAGCATAGACATGCATTTTGTTGAAATTCAAAAGAAATCATGAACAGTAGTACTTCCGGTGTATTCACTTTAGGTATTATACAGATTCTACTTCTTTTGATCAAATGCAAATAAACGTGAGACGTTTTGTGTACATGTATGATGCTGTGTTTAGCTGTCAATGGTGACCTTTATCAAAAAAGTAAAAAAAAAATAATTAAAAGGTCACGATAAGTATAATATTTCTTTCAGGTGAAATGGTATTGTATTGTTTATTTATAGACATCCCCTAAAATCAAGCATATGGTTTCTTTAGCAAAAGCTGTCACAAAATGGTGAGCAATTAACAGCTTCTGTATGACAGTGAAAAGAATCCTGTATACTGAAATTCCCTTTTGCTTTAGTGAAATGATGTTAAAAAAATTATGCTTAAAAAAGTAACAAAGTAATCCTCTTTACTGTAAGGAAGAGCCTTTCAATAATATACCAGCTACAAGCAGAAAATAAAAGATGCCACAATTATATTTTCTTACCGGGGGTGACCTCTAGTGTGAAACAATGGCATTTAGTGTTCTTTCGGGTTTAAAATGACAGGTTCTTGCCAATTACACTGCATTTCTTAAGGTCTGTCAGTGGGTTGAGGAGCAAGGTAATCGGGCATTAAAACAAAAGCTCCCAGCCCTAATCCTGGTGTAATTCTGTCTTCTTTGTCGAGTCAAAGTCAAGTCAAGTGTTTCTTTGTAATGCTTGTTTGCTTATATTTCCTTTAAAAAGTCCAATAATTTTTCTTGTCCAAATACTATAATTCAGATTCTGCACTGTTACTTATGCACTAGTGAAGCTATTAGTTAGACTTGTCATTAGCTCTTAATGTATTCATTCCTTTTCTACCCTTTACATTTATTAATACAACAATGCATGACAAAACCCATAAAAAGGTGTTTTTTTTTTAAATAAAATAAAATGTGTTAATGAAAATTAAATCTACCAAATGAAAATCTGAAAAATCAGCATATATGAAAGCAACTTGTACTGCAGCCTAACCATCAATCTGTGCATAGTGGATGCATATGTAACATCTTTAGGCTGTACACGTACTAGCTGCTAAAACAGTTAGCTGTGCCATAATATTTTGTGGTTTTCCATTCCAATTTATCTATAGATGTGCTCTGTCTCTTAGAGCTGACCTCTCTGTGTATATTCATGGTCATGTATATTCATGGTCATATAATATACATACAGGTTTTTCTGTGTTTTCAAAATCATAGTCTATGTCTATTCACAATAAAACTGACTTGGTAAGTAATAGTGTTGTCGTCTTATGTGTTGATTAGTTTATGTGGAGCTCATGTGCACTGCAGTATGACATGCTTTCCTCTCATTCATCCCATTTGTTGTAAAATCATTGCTGAATATTCATTTTCTACTTTCCTTAGAGACATGGAATTATTGCAATTCCAAATGGTGCTATCAATATCAGTAGGAAACACAAATTAGTGGGATTATTCTCTGTTCATTGATGAGGTGAATGTCAGTAGAAGACCACCAAATAATAGCCACATAAAAATTTAATTTCCTGCCCACATCTCTACTTATAAATTTGACCAATACAAGCTTTTTGGGAAACAATTATATTTAAATTTAAAAATTTAAAATCTTACTTTGGAAAAAAAGTCTGTCAATATTAAATTGTCCATTTTTCTTGAGATTGCACCTTTGGTTATTCTGCATCCATGATTCTCCACCTCCAGGCGGATCTTGTAAAATAATCAGATCTTAGACTAAATACAAGCTAGGGAGTCTCGTAAATACTAATATGTGCAGGAACTGTGAGGACGTTTAATGCACACCAAAAATATTCTACTCTGCAACAGGCAGATAAGTATTTGGTAAATTTAATGTGATAATCTGTACAGATTGATCCTTTAAGTTACTTCAGGAGTCTGCAGGGGAATGGGACTGTCGCAAGTTTTGTGCTAGTTGCCTTAAAAAGAAGAAGAAGAAAAAAAAAGGTATTATTCAAGTTGCTGAAGTTTCCTTTTGAAGTATGTTTTGAGATCTATATGTATGCCAAAAACAATGCCTATATTACAATGCACTCTTAGAATAGCTAGGTATCTTAAAGGTTTTCAAAACAGAAGCAGAGAGTTTGAATTTTTGCACAGTTTCCTTGGAAGTTACGTATGTGTTGCAATCACTCCCTCCAAGAGTTTCTTCCATACTGACCCATGGAACTTTTTTCAGATGTGAAATATTCCAGTATATTTTGTTCATTCATCTGTTGATTATTGCGTCCACTGCTGTTATGTATCTTGAAAAAAGTTCCAGCATGTTCTGTTTTATGTAATTTCTTCTTAGACAGAAAAATGTACATCCTCTCTCATAGAAATAGCTTGTGTCCAATTGCTGCATATTAAAAAGCCCTGGTACTTCCAGTTCAATACCTTAGATCACTATGTATAACTAAGGAAAGGGGCAGAGGTCACCTTTGTTTAGAGTGAAACAATACTAGAAGATTGGGGAAATAAGATGTAAGTTTATCTAAATCATAATATAGACATTGAAGTTGACCTAAATCTGGAGTGTTGTCTATTCAAGGCTATAAATTCTGAGAGCCAGATGTTGGAAAATACTTGGAATCTGGGACTGAAATATTTGTTCAGTTGCTAACGGTATATTTTTAATACCTTGTAATCAGAAAGATGAACTTTTGTTTTTTTTCTCTAGCTGTACTCTCTACATAGGTAGGTAAGCCCGTAGTAGAGTACTCACTATGCTTAAAATGAGTTGTTACTTGTGCTCAGAATTGAATGTGTAATATAAAACTAAATTGCATCTTTTCTGCCTAACTGTTCTGGTAATACTGACTCACCAC
Source organism: Florisuga fusca (assembly GCA_038090715.1). Lineage (NCBI taxonomy): Eukaryota > Metazoa > Chordata > Aves > Apodiformes > Trochilidae > Florisuga > Florisuga fusca. The sequence goes on from JAAWXA010000012.1 coordinate 20,416,764, forward strand.
AAGGCTTGAGGTTTCTGAAACACTGCTTCCCTCAGCATCGGTTTGTATTGATTCCAAAGCTGATCTTCATAGACTTCTGCAGAGGACTATACCAAAAGGGTAAATACAGTGTTCTCAAGTCCACTTTTTACTTAGGTTCCAATGAAGATTTTTTTCCTTCCATATGGAGTGTTTATTCTTAAGTAGCTAGCATAAGTCAAGTTCAGGACTTTAAGCATTAGTGATGGAGAATGTTTTAAGAGTATATATCACTGATCATGAAGATGTCAGAATATTAAACCTTACAGCATTTTGAAAAGTGCTTTTCACTCTGAAAATGGAGTGAAGAAAATTTTTCTTTTGAGAGGTGCTTTAGAAAATTTGAACAAAAGATCTCAGAATTGTAAGTTATTTTCAAGAAATGTTCTTTGTAAATGAAAGCTTACAGAGTAAATTATGATTTCTTTTGCACTTTTAGATTGATACTTTGTTCTGTTTTAAAATTCTTCCTCTCTTTTATTTTTCTTCTGTTTTGTATTAAGTCCTAGTAAGCATAGCTTCTGATTTTAAGAAGTTCTTATTAGGGGAAACTTCTTGTTTAAGCTCTGAGAAATCTTCTCTGTTTTAAATATTTGATTTCTGTATTTGGTTGATGTATATGGTCTAATTTAGTATCTATCCGGCATTGTTATATCTCAGTTTTTTCCTATGTCTTTTTCAACTGTGTTAACTTTGGAAAGTATCTGTTTTCATGATGGAACAGACAAGATTCAATGACCAACTGATTATTAGTCTCCTTTTCCTATTAAGTTTTCATCTTCTGTCCTGTAGCCTTCTGCACTTATCCATCCTGTTTGGGCTCAGGAAGAACCATCCTTTTTGCTGCAATGCATTTCCATTGCAGTGCTGTTAACCAACACTGAGAATAAAAATGCAGATATCATAGAATTATAGAATGGCTAGGGTTGGAAGGGACCTTAAAGATAATCTAGTTCCAACCCCCCTACATGGGCAGGGACACCTTCCACTAGATAGGTTGCTTAAGGCTCCATTCAACCAGGCCTTGAACACTACCAGAGATGAGGCAGCCACAACTTCCCTGGGCAACCTCTTTCAGTGTCTCACTGCCCTCACAGGAAAATATTTTTTCTTAATGTCTAACATAAATCTCCCCTCTTCAAGTTCAAAACATTTTCCCTTGTCTTCTTGCTACACACCCATGTAAAAAGCCCTAACCAGCCCTAACCTACAAGAAAACCAGCTTTCTTGTATTCTCCCTTCAGATATTGGAAGGTCACTTTATAAGAAAATACACATCCACGTAATTTTGCTGAAGTCTTCCCATTCAAAGAAGATGGTCATCAGCCCTTTAATTTCCTTCAAAATATTATGAAATTCTGATACTTCAATAATACCTTGAAGGGGTTCAGTCATGGGGTATTTTCAATATCTGCGGTCATTAAGAGCAAAGGCATGCGAGTGTTCTGATGTATCTGAACACTTTCCAATAGCTTAAAGGGGGTTTCTTTGGAGAGACTTTTTGCACAATTATTTGCCTCCAAATGCGCTTTAGAGAGAATTTATCTGGCATGTTGATTAGATACAAGTTAGGTAAAATTCTGCGTAATTCCCAGACAAAAGGAATTTAAGTAAATTTTCATTTATTAAAATACTGAAAAGAGTTTTCCTTACCTCACAACTTCTTTTGATGCACTTATAATTTGTCTGAATATCATCCAATCTGCAGAGTGTAAAAATTTTCATGCTGTCAACCCAGCGATATTTTATTTCTATATGCAGACATTTCCTTTCTTCTCTGTCTTTCTTTTTGATCCTTACACTTTTCAAAATGAGGCAGGTCCAGTATAATTATCAAATTTATATGCATACTCAGAAAAAGGCTCTACATCACTTTTCGTACAATGAGAAGAGGGATACCTCAGCTGAGAAATGAGAAACATAACAGGATTGATTTTGGCCCAGGCAGCGTTGTGTCATATGCATTTCAGGGCTTTTGAAGATGACATACAGATTGACTCCCTACCTCCTCAATTTTTTAAATCATTGAGAAGTTTAGCAAATGTTACTCTATATTAATAGTGGATGATTAAATAATTAGAACATAATCATGAGGCAGTTTATACAGATTCTAAAGGAGTTAACTTCCATGTCCCTAAAATATTCCATTCTGTTTCTAATCACATGATTAATTAAATAAGACTGATGTTTCTGTAACCTGTATCTTAAAATGTTCTATAGTTTAAATATTTTTATGGATTTTATAAATAAATGTTAAGAAGAGTCTTAATTTCACCTGCAGCACATCCACACTAGTATGACACCCACCAAGCTTTTATTCTTGGAGTCTTACAGTAGAAGCAATGTGATTCATTAGTTTGAGTTTCATGGAAGTTGCATGCTGGATAAAGAAAACATTGTATCTTTTCAGTTCACCTGTTGCATTCAAGGTTTCTAGATAAATTTTATTAATCAGACAACTCACTTAAGTTTGCAAATTAATGTGGGGATGGTCTTTATAGATCATCTGCTATCTCACAGACATCCACTGAGGATCAAGAGACCAAGAGCTGTCGCTGTGCTGGTTATGTGGGATATTAGCATACTATGTGCTTGTGATAAACATCTAATTTCAGACATGGTGTTTCCCATGATATTCTGAAGTTTAACCTCTGTCACAGTTAAGCTACTTGTTCTTACACACTATTTGGAAAAGGGTTGATGGTCTTCTTTCAATATCTACCAGATTCACTTGCAACTGTTGAATGCAAATGAAAATTTTATGTCTATTATTTCAAGAAAGCACAAGTTGGTGAAACATGCATGGCTTCTAAAAAAATGAATAACTGTGCACTGGCACTGCAAGTGGACTTAGTTTGAATAATGGATCGATATTAAAAGAATTACTATACTAGTAAATACAATTCATTCTAGCAAAACATTATCATTATTCTAGTTTGAATTGTGCTTTTCATTTTGACAGCAAAATGGCACATCACTTACCACTTTGATCTCTTTCATCTTGCTTTTCTTTTTTGCAATTTTATATTGCTGCTTCCCCAGTCTCTATGCAAGTTCTGACACAATTACCTTGACATCTTGAGGTATAATTGTAATGCTTTATGTTTCACGTTTCATTTTGGCCATAATAAATGAGGCAGCCTACCTAACCTTGGTCTGACTCTTGTGCTTATTGAACTGGTCTTAATCTGCAGAATTTTATTGCATGTTATGATGTCTTGTGCCACACAGTTTTTGCACAAGCACTCAACCCTATGTGGTCCTCATAATGCTTCTTCAAGGTTCAAAGTAAAATGTTCAGTGTAAATTTTTTTATTATGCTGCCTAAAAATTAGTAGATCTCATTTTATGTAGAGCTCTGTATAAGCTGGTATACTTTTTGCCTTTTATTAAGTCTATACAGGTTTGCTGACTTGGCAACTAATGATCTATTATTGCGTTTTTTTTATTTAAAATAAAATCACCAGATAAAGGTAGATTGCATTAATTATAGTATTGAACATGTGCAAAACTATCTGTGTGTATATGGGAGTACGAGGCTAAACAATGACAGAAACTCCATTGCCCATGAGGAAGAAGGTAAGAGTGCTGCCAAAGAAGCTTTGGGCTGACATGACAGAGCAGTCTCCACAAAGAAAGCAGCCTTAGTTTTCATGAGGTATTTAGATAAAACATAATGTGTGCTGAAGCTGAAGCATTTCAGTTTGTCCAGACTGGTCTTAACCAGAGTGAAGTATTAACAGTTTCCTTAGTAAAATTCACTTCTGTATTTCTTTAAGTGTTTTGCCTTTAAAAAAAATGAGTAGATACTTGGGTTTTTTTATGTAATTCTGAGCTTGTTTTTACTTGGTTCAACTGAAATTACTGCTGTAGCTCAAGACCATATTTTAATTTCTAGCTGGCCCATGTCTTGTTCCAGTGTATTAATACAATGAAGAATGCCTCTGAATTTTCTCTTAGGAGAATAGTCCTAATAAGCTGATAAAAATTAAAGCTAGAATTCATGGCAGTAGTCATTTAAATCAATAGTCAGTTTTTTTAGCTTCTGTGCTAAAATTTGGAAAGAAGAGGATGCATATGAAGAAAACAAGTATAAACTCATGTACATGAACTGAGGAATTCATTGAGAGAATTTTAAGCATGTTGCAGAGTGATTCCTGAATATATGTCTTTTTTTTTTTCTTCCAGAAACACAGAAGCTGTACTAAAGCTGTTCTCTCATGCTAACACAAACCCATCTTCCCATAGTCATGCTTTCCTATAACCAGTTCTATTTGGTTATATTTCAGTATAGTGATTCACACTTCAAATTGAAACAGAATGCTATGAGTAATTAGAATTTCAGTACATTTAATATTCTTACTCTTATGTTTGCATACATGGGGTAAGTAACGCATATTAAACATAAATAATTTTTAAAAATTAAAGAGAAGTTTTATAGGAGTTTATTTTTCAGTTAAGAAAAGTATTCTGATTTTGAAGTTCAAGATGTGTTATGATGTTTTTGAAGTTCTGTCTAATATAGGCTGCATACATTCAAATTCAATGCAGTCTCCACAGAAATAGCATTATATTTTTCTTCTACTGTCCTTTTGAGTTTTATATCATTATGACCTTGAAAGTATATGTCTTACAGCAAAGTGGACAAAAGCACACACTTTGCTTTTCCTTTAGCATATTTTGCATGTTGGACCTTTTGTTTCGTACACAGGAACAAATAATTAAGTCTAAATTATCTCTGAAGCTTATAACATATCATAATATTATTTTCTGTGTAAAGATGTATCTTTGCTTTGTTTAAGAGCTAGTATTTTTTATTCTTCTTGAGGCAAAAAGTAAAGAGGAGCAAATAAACACACATATTCAAACATGTATCATTTCATGCTTTTTTTTTTTTTTTTTTTTTTTTTTTTTTTTTTCTTTTGACTTTGCCACGTAACTAGGCTGCACCTGTCAATTCTGATGTTTGCATCCTGGCCTTTAATCTTGCTTTGGTAACAACAGCAGCAAACGTTGAGTGGAAATTTACTTTAGAATATTGTTTCTCATAATTTACAATCTGTGTATATGATAGTCATAAACTAACAGGGCCCTAATTATTTGCATTTTTAAAAATCACTTTTATTTTTTCACTGTGATAATTAACATATTTGGAAGGTGTTGATGATTTTTTTTAGTAAAAAATTGCTTTTTCTACAATTACGTGGCACTGTAAAGAGCTGTTAACACATTTATAAACTATTAATTAATTATTCATTTCTCTAATGTGCTAGCATTTCTTGCCACATTTCTCTCTTGCTGTATAAACTGAATACCATGACACAGTTGTGTTTGAAAGCCTTACTATTACTTCCATGGTGCAGAAAATTCCAGTAAGTTTTCCATATAGGCTGAAAGCATGAATACTTTATGGAGTGGTCAAAGTGGAGCTTCCAGTGTGTATTTTGGTCTGATGGTGAAGATACACTGAAAGAAAGAAGCTTCCAGAAGCTGTGACGTCTATTACTCACAGAAGGGCTACTTGGGACCTGCCTGGCTTACCAGATATGGCACAAAATGACACCTCCTTTTCTACCTGGACTCAATGGCAATGATTTCGCTTCAAGGTTTTGTATAATTTTGCCCACCTTGTTACTTTTATAGTTTCACCTGCTTTTCTGTCCTTACTCTATCTGACCCAAGAACAAGGCCTGAAAGCTTATGTCTACATGCTTCTCTACCTCTGCTTTCATGAATTCTTCCATATGGCCCCATTTGTCTTCATGCCACTTCCAGAGGCAGGCTGGCAGGCCTTCACACTCTTTTTTTCTTTTCAAAAGACTGGTGAAGACACAGAGCTTGAGAAAGGAGGCTTATAAAACTTACTCATGAGTTGTAACTTTTGCCCTTCCTTTTCAACACTTTCATCAATTCACTCTTTTCCCTCCCACTCCTTTATGTATGTACTGTCTAATTAGACCATAATATTTTAGGATCAGGGTCATCTTTGTGTGTGTTTATGAAGTGCTCTACATATCACATTTATATATGCATGAAGTGCTTTACACTTTCTGATACTTGGTTATAATGCATATTTTACAGGTAAATATGTTTACTTGAGAACCTTTTGTATTATTAAAGACTTCTTTTGTTTTCAGTGATGTGAATAAGGTGATAAAAGTAAAAACATTTTTTTGGTTTTGTTTTGTTTTTGAGACGTACATTCCAATGACAATAAACTATTTTTGTTACATGAAAAGCCACCATTTCCCACTTCTAATTCACACTGTGGTGTGGTTGTACATCTGGATGTATTAATTAACTTGTGAGACTGGAAAAAAATCATACTAGTAGTTCTGAAACTTGCTAGATGACATGATCTGTTGCTGACTAAAATGTGTGGAAAGATTCCCACTGTTTTCTGTGGGTGTTCAGTCAAGTTCTGTGTGTTCCTATGTCTTCATGCTTCAGTTTTTAACATGTTGGCAAACTTTCAGGTCTGCAGACATTTTCTCGAGTCTAATGCAGTTTTTATGGACTTGAATTTTAAGCATCTCTGCTTGCCTGGCATAGGAATCTTAATCTTATCGTGTTTACAAGAAAGTTGAATGAGCGGACATTCCAGCCTCTCTTCTGTAATTCCATTTTATTCTGCTAAAGTTTGGATGTCTATTCTTCCTCTGTGCCTGAATATTCAATTAGAGCTCATAAATTTGTGTTAGAGGTCTGAAAGCACACAAGTGAAAGTGTGCTTTTATGGGTGTTGGATCAACAGTTAGGGCTGAAAATCTGACTGAGATTATATTCGTCTAGCCAGATCTATAGTTTGAGCTAGTAAAAGAAATTTCTTTAATTGGTTATCTTGGTTTTGGTATTATTGAATCCAGTTCTCAGTAGCAATTTTTATATGGGGTCTGCCACTCCACTAAGTGGTAGAGTACCCACAATGTGCTACTCTATGCTCAGCAGAAGGAAAACATCAATGATAATAAATTTCTGTAAAAGGAGAAAAGTTATTTAAATCCAGGATAAAAGTAGGAAAAACGTCAGACAAACAATATATGAACAATTAAAGTAGGAGTGAAAGCATACAAAATCAGTAAAGCAGAGGTATATGACACTCTCAGTCCATCCTTTTCAGGTATTTCAGAACCTCTTAAGTGTCACGTGTTGTGGAAGGCTGCAAATACAAAAAACCCACCAAATCCTAGCAAAAGACATACATCAAAGATAACACCTGGTGTCTTTGGCTCTTGGAAAGAAAGTTCACGCTGTGGCCTTTCTGAAATGCTAGCAGAAAACATTCTCAGAGAGAAGTAATAATTTTATTATCAGTTGAGCAAGACCTGTTGTCAGTGATTGACAAGGTTTCCACCTCCAAATTTCTCTCATAATCATGCTTAGTAACTTGGAATTAGCAGGCTGGTGCTTTTAATGAAAATGCAGCAGGACTCAGAGAAGCTGAAAATTCACCAATGGGTCTTAAGTGGCATGTAGTAACTATCACCACACTTGACAGCAGAATTTACATCAAAGATTTTTATCAACATTTTTATTTTTACCATAGAAGACAGATGGTAAGTGTTTTCACTTACCAAGATGGTTAGTGTTTTCGGCATTCAGAAATATTATTGTACCAGAGGGGCATTATAAGAACGTGTTATACCAGTACATGGTTATTTCATCACGTGATACCTGCAGTGTTAATAATGTCTCTTATTAAAAAATTCAAAGTAATAAATACGTTACCTTTCTCCTTCTTCTGCCTCCTTTTTTATTCTTCTAATTTGGTAGCAGTGGTTACCCTCCATTTCACATATAGATAATTATAGGAGTGAGGGTGGGGCAAAAAATGAACCAAGGGACTTTCCCAAATTCACATCGTTCGTAGAATCAAAAATACTGATTCAAGAGTCCTTCCTGTTGCTTCAGAGGCAAAGTGATGGCAAAGCCTCTGCTTTCCCAGTGAAGGTACAAATTAATTGTATGATGTACTCAAGATTTAGAAAAAGAGACATAAAAGATTTAGAACACTCAGATATTTAAAGATCGTTTGTAACCTGAAGACTTGCACGGAGATCAGAGCTGTGTGCCTAGGAGTATGGTTATCCGTTTTTGTGCATGCGTCTTCAGCAGTTTAAAGACTGTGCCTGATCATTAGTGTCTGGGGCTTGTTCATTATCCACAGTCACATTCCTAGAGGACAAAGATCTGGTCAAACCTTCATGGAATTCAGTAGAGGCTTTTCTATTGATTCAAGTGAGAGAAGTGTTTTCCTAAGTGAACATGAAGGCTGAACTAATCTTTCCCCCCATAGGTCATTCTGGCAGGTCAGGCTTGGAGCATAGTAGTGAGGCAGTGTGCTGAAAGCTTGCACTGTTTCATATTTCACTGTGGCAGTTCTGTGAAAAAGTCAACATGTTCAGTCTCTAGGGAATTCAATCTAATAGCTTTCAGTATAACTAAATAGAGTTTTTAAATTAATTTATACTGGAATTTTAATATCTTCAACCAATCAGCAATTGCCTTGTTCAACAAACTGTAGAAGGAAAACTGCCCTTATTGCACTACAGAAGTGGATGTATTTTTGGATGATTTTTTTTACAAAAAACAGCTGGAAACAATTTTTCTTCCCTTCTTCTGGCTTCGCCAAGATTACTAGACAGAATGTTTGAAAAACATGAATAAAAGAGGAAAAACATTAGAGTTGGTGAATGCACTAAAATCCCTTCTAGGTCATGCTGAGTAACTAGAGTCTGACCTTGGTAAGTGAAGGAACAAAAACATGGTAGCAGGGTTAAAATTCAAGATCCAGTAGCACAACTGAGACACATTTGATGTTTTTATGATCCTCCAGTGTCTAACCAACAGGAATAACCTGCAGAATTCCAAGAGCAAAGCTCAGCATCTTTATGTCAATTCAGTGATCTGTTCTTTTCGGCTCTGTCACTGTGGATTTTTACCAGAGAGGTCCTACAATGTTCTCAGCACTTAGCACACACATAGAGATTAATTTTCATTTTACTCATACTTGTGATGCATTGCCATCTGGTAACCTGAACCAAAGGTTCTGGAATAGCCAGAAACTGGATTTCTCAGGAAATGGACACTCCCTGAGTTTTCTAGAAGAATGTACTGAGCAGCCGGACACATCTCCAATTATATACAAGCTTGTCTTTTCTAATATTTGCAATCCTTCCCTATTCTAGGACTGGGATCTCTTTATGTGGATATGAGGAAACAAAAACAAACAAAAAAAGCAAAATATAAGAAAAATGCAGATGATAATGAATTACCAAGAACAGCAAAGATGGGAGGTAACTGTAGTAGGTTAACAGGAAACATGACGGTAGATGATATTTGCTGCTGACAGAGGCAAAAATAATTTCTCATTGTATTGCACTGTCTGTATTTACAAAGAAACTGAGGAAAACAAGGAACAAACGTTGTGGACTTTGGGCTGCAAAGTTTCAGTAGTCAGAAGTAAAAACTGGTAGTAGATTTTTAGTTCCCTTTGGTAGTTGGAATTCCTATTTAACTGCATATTGAAAAGGATGTCTTCATTAATATTGTCTCATATGTCTCAATGCTGCTGAAAGATAAGGAAACAAACTTATTCCTGGTCAAAGTCTGGATGGGTCCTGATATATCTATCTATAAGGATGGAGCCTGAGGTATTTATCTAATGTTTATCAAACCATTAGAAAAATATTCCTTCTCATCCAGTTTTTGGGTCTTTGAAGGGAGGAATGGATCAGGGGTATGGCTGGCAAAAATCATAGTCAGATTCAGAAGTTAACATTTTCTTCCAGATGATGAAGGCCATGGCTACCTTTGGTTGTATTCCACCCAATAAATAATAGGTTGCCGGATGTTTACAAAAGCAGAACATAGTATCTATTGAGAGTGAGGAAATTCAGAACTGTTTCTTTGAATCAATTTTCATAAATGTTCTTTATTCCATATGGTTTGTATTCAATATCTCCTTGAATTTTTTTTTTTAACTATCTATTACTCAGTTGGATTTTTAAATATATCATAATCCTGTTAGCATTTCTAACAGAACTTCAATAGTCATGGCTCATGATAATTTTTCCTTCTCTTCTCCACCAACCATATTGTGTTGATCCCATTTTCTTTTTACCTTTGCAGGTCCCTGGCTACCTGGCCTTCTGTTTTAAGGTACATGATCTTCTGATTTGATTGTCCATTTTTTAAGAGTTCAGAAGTTTTCCCTGCAGATTCAGAAGAGAAATTTAAGTCTTTGTGAAGAGTTCTAAGCTGGTGAAATTAAAAAAAAATTAAATACGCATTTGACTCAGGAAAAACATGACCAGGATGAAAGCTTTCCAGTCGTATTTTATCTCAGTGGGGACACATGAGGCAGGATAAGTTACTCCACAGTGATTTCAGATGTCTATTTTCCAAACAGACATGGGATTTGAAAATTGATTAGTGAATTTAGTAGTTGGGATTTTTAATTTCTGGCAAGTATGTTTGGCATTTTGGGGAAAAATTTATTACTTTTTTTTCCCTTGAGGTTATATGCTAGTTCTTCCAGATTAAAAATAAACAAGCCTTTTACCTTAGTGTGGAAAATCTGTGAATGTAAAATCATAGATAAGAATGATAGATTTTTGTTGTCTGATAACTGTTGAAAGAAACTTGGTTGTTCACCATGTCAGCAGTAGTTCTGTCAAATTTGTATTATTACACCAAAGATAGGTAAGGTCGTCACTACTAAAATGGAGATACTTCTATGCCACTGTGTGGATTTCATCACAGCTTTTGTTACAAGTGTTTATGTGCATTTCCAGTGCTGCTTTTTCCATTGTACTTTTGATCAACAATGATGGATGGAGCAGAATTCTGTTAGTTAACAGACTTTAGAGATGTGCCTCACACTGGGCAGTCATTTTAAGGTGTTTTCTTTTCAGCACCAAAAAGGAAAGCTAATTTTTTAGAAGTGTTTAAGAAACTCTTAGTATTAATGCTTAAGTACAGACAGCACGTTGTAAACTGCTAGAAAATGTGAGATCTACTATAAACTATTATAGCATCATGTCCTGGGAACACTTCTTTCAGTTAGTAAAACTATTTTACTCAATACAATAAAAACACTAGCCTTAGAAATCTCAGCTCCCAATGAAATACATGTTAAATGTATTTGTGAAGTGCATGGAAACCATATGTTGTGCTTTTTCTCATAAAAATGACAAGAAAGGAATGTAAACTTTTAAATTATTTTTATATGTTAAAATTTCATGATTCATCTGGCTTTTCTTATTTTCTCCCAATAAGTTTTCAGAAATCCGTCTTTCTCCCTGCACCTCAAAGACCAATCGGCTGATAGACAGAGAAGCTTATGAAAGCTGCAGACAAATTAATAGCAGAGAATGTGCCTGAGGACCATGCCTGGATGCTCTTGAAATCCTTCTGAAGTCTGAATTATTTGTATTAAGATAGGCCAACACTCAGGCCTCTGTGAGTCAATTCTTTTAACAGTTGCCAATATTTTTATACCTGAGAGAGCAGCTTCATTCTTTATTATTGTTCAGGAATCAATACTCCCATTGCCCTCACAAAATGCTATACAAGCATTATTGGCATTTCACTTGGCAGTGAAGGGTATCAACATCAATCTCACCAACTGCACACTTCGCTAACCTTGTTCCACTTCTTCAGCACAAATTTATATTCAGTCTGCACTGTACTCTCCTGCTTGATTTGAATGGGAATTTTAGTGAAGCCCTGACACCTTCTGAGACAAGGAAATGGAAAGACTTCATTTAGCCATGGAAGAAAATGCCATTGAGTGTGTGCAAGCAGGTTTTTGGTGGAGGGTACAGGAATCCTTTGAATTTAACTAAAATATGATTTAAAACAAAAAAACAGCAAGAAAAAACAGCAATAAGCATTGCTACTCATGGACCCTCTAAAAAGAGTCAAATCTAGATCCAAATAGCAGCTTCTGGTCCAATAGGTTACTATGGGGTATTGGGTACTTTATCAAGGCCCATGAAATCCTTCTGAACTAACAGCTTGTAATTCACAAATAGTCTCACATGTTGAAAATAAGTGATATATTGCCAAACAAATGAACAACACTTTGTACTAAAGTAAAAGAAAAGCTCTTTGGAACAGCAGTCACATTTTGCTCTAATGGTGTACAGCTGCACCAGTTTGATATGCTATTTCAGTCAAAAAGATTTGCATTCAACAAGTAAATTCAGCTTTAAACATGCAATTTCTAGATGTAATTTAAAGTGGGAATTGTTCAAAGCATCCTGTCTCATGCAGAACTTTGTGTCACCATAGAGTACAATAGAAAGCACAGTTTTTTCAAACAATACCAGAATAATGGCAGCTAGAGCACCATTAATAAAATAATAACCTCTTCAGTGTATCTGTTTTAAAATAGCCACAACATGCTCTTATTCTGCTTCCTTCTCACTTTTTGGTGTTGAATCTGTTCATGATTCCCTCTCTTTTATGATTATGATTCAGCTTATCCTCAGGCAAAGATCTTAGAATACTGAATCAAATTATTTTTGTTCCAAAGTGCAGGAAGATTATTTAGACAGTATAGATTTGTGTCTGGGTGGTTACGAGGTCATGACACACTGAGTTTATGTGTCCATGTTAATAACATTCAGGAATCTTCAGATTGCATTCGATTTTGTGAGAGGCACAGCTATGGATTTCTTACAGGGAGAGAAATACTTGACCTCTCATATGTTGCTTGGTATAGCTTTCTGGTTGCCAGCAATCGCCAAGGACACAATTCCTTCCCAGTCTCATTTTTCCATCTAGTCCCATCTGATTATACCCTGGAAATCTATGGAACAGTAATTTAAAATGCTATTTAAAAATACTATGGATACTCCATATTTTATTTGAATCTAAACTTGATAATTCACTGAGTTTTCATTTGACATTGCTTCAGTTTATGTGCAATTATTTTTGGTGGCAAACAATCCCTCGTAGATACATAGGACATTACAATGCTCCCATAGGCAGTTTCTCAGTTTTTATATGGTAGACAAACTAGATAAACTGAGGTCTGAGGTGTTGCAAATATCCTATGAGAGTTTCTCCTAAAAAGTGAGCCAGGGATGAAAATTATCGGACAAATACAAATTAGTACGATGCAGAAAGAAGAATGAATACCTGTGAGAGGCAGGAAGCTCTCAGGTTATAATGCTGTTCATTTAAACAGCTAAGAAGTACTACTGCTGTTCAAGTAAACAATGGGAGAATGGGGAAGGGAGAGGAACTGTAAACATCTGTCAGTATAACTCAAGCATAAAAATCAAAAAGGATAAAGAAAATATCAGTAGACTAAAATCTCTTGTGCACGTTTACAGCTCACTGATTTTCCGTGAGTTTGAATTGCATTGTTATTGTAATTGTTATCATTATTTAAAATCCGTGCTTGTAACGAAAATAATATTTTCATACATAAAGCCAACAAATATTAGAAGCAGAGGTATACTAAAAGCTAGTGTTAACTTTCTCCATTTCTCTTAAGAGTCCATATTTACTGTAGCAGTGTCTTGCACGCTTTGGAGGTAGATTCCGTCATGCCTCTCAAACTGCTGACATCTGTGTCCATGTATCTGATAAAGGAAATGTGATACAAGGCATTTGTGCATTTATTTATTTGTTAAATTTACAGAATCTGTAAGACAGCAGTTTTGACATAATCCCCCAGTTATCTCTCATAGCTATTTCCTGGCAACACGAGAGCCGTGGCATTGCTCTTCATGCTTCATTGAATGAGACTTTTGATACAAGTACTAGTCTTGTGTATAGGCAGAATCCTGTTTTACATAGATAAAAAAGCTTCCATCTATTAATTACTATATGATAAAGTGTGATGCTTTAGTTCTGCAAGATTCCAGGGCGTAATTTGCAAAGAATAAAGTGACACACATACTTACCTGTGACAGCAGCATGGAAAGAACACCATCACTACAAATCTCAAACAAAGCAGAAGCCTTGAGATGGATGCTTATGTAGATATTTAGGTTCATAAACATGGTCAAATTTAGAAGTGGCAGTATGGAGCAATTTTGAAAACTGGGATATTTCTTAGGCATAAGATTTTAAAATTCAAGGCTTGGTATTCTAAGGAAGAAACTTGTAAACCAGGCCATCTTCGCACAAAAAGTTGTTTTTTTGTTTTTTTGTTTTTTTGGTTTGCTTGTGGGTTTTTTTGTTGTTGTTTTGTTTTGTTTTAATAATGCTATGGTTTTCTCATGGGGCCACTGCTGAATGAATTTGTTGTTTGCTTATATAATATGCTAATACATTATTTGGGTAATACTGAGGTTTCTTTGGAAAGAAAAAATTCTTCTTGCCAAAGTGATTATATTGAATACATTTCAGTAATTGTTTACAGCTGCAGTCTATTACTTTCTGAAACTGTAGTTCGCATTCTGGTTGATTTCAGAAATTTTCAGTTAATAATCAGAATAGTCACACAAAATGCTGTTTGTTGTAAGCTCTCTTAATTGAAAGTTTTCCTTTACACTTTTATGTAAGAGGAAGTCATATAGATATTACAGTGGCACAGGCAATGAAGCCACTGCAAAGATAAAGCTACTCTCTTCATGTTATAGCACTGTGTTTTCATATTTACACTTTCTAGTCCCACAGTTGTAAAAAAACACAAACCTATATTCCTTTAATAATGACATAAAATGAATTTGTTGTTTCCCATGCAATGAATGTGTTTTATTAGAGGATTAAAAAAAGAAAAATAGTCAAAAAATCTCAAACTATAGCTAGAAGATATTTACCAGAATACTGCAAAAGATTATTTAAAAGCAAGAGTAAGAATAATAAAAATAAGAAGTGATTAAAAATTGGCTTTTGAAGAAGCATCTGGGTTGTCAGTAAATCCAGTACTATTTTGGTACAGTTATTAATTACTAAAGTATCTTCACTATGATTTCCTAAAGGAATAGGAAAAATAATTTTCTTTGTAATGAACTTGTCTCTCAATCTTGATTTCTTAGGAAATGAGAGTATTATGTATTAAAGATCAAGTGCAAAGTGGGAGAAGAGGATCTTCCCACCTTTTGAACAACTTCTTTCCTCACAGAGCAAGATCAACAATGTGTTCAGAATGAAGTCCTGCTTGCAGCCCCTGAAGTTGCATGGGGCTGCTTTGATGGCACGACGTGAAAAAAGGGAAAAAAACAGATATGATTTTAATGTTATTTGCAGCAATCTCAGTACTCATCTTGAAATGATTTTTTGCTCAAGCTATTCAAAATGCATGATGAGGATGATAATCAGACTTTGGTTTTAGACTCCTTTTAGCTTTATTGTAGAATGATTTAATTAAAATACATTTTTATTGTCCTTTTAATGTCTCTGCTTTCATTTCCTGAAAGGGAGATGTATGACATCCTATGGGCATCAATGGTAGCTTTCAATTTTTAGTTTGTGTTCTTTGAAATTATTTTCATTTAATGGAACGAGCGTACTGTGAAGAAAGAGCAGTGATTATCTGATGCAGAGGTGGAGAAAGAATCTTTTCTCTGAAGGCACTCTGATTTTGTCCTGATATAGCTGGGGGGAATGAACTGGAAAAATCTTTAATGTGTTTTATTCAATGGTTCCTTTAGGAAGAAAGGTTGGCTCCACGTGAAGGCTGGGAGGCTGGACCTTGGGAGGTCTTACTCAGTCCACAGTCCTTTGAATTTAGGATTTGCCAAGGTAGTTTGGCCAATGTATCTCTATGAAATTCTCCCTCACATCCCTGCCTCATTTCTGGAATCATGCAAGGTCATGTTGGGTGGGTCTTTGAGGAATCTGGTCT
Source organism: Florisuga fusca (assembly GCA_038090715.1). Taxonomy (NCBI): domain Eukaryota; kingdom Metazoa; phylum Chordata; class Aves; order Apodiformes; family Trochilidae; genus Florisuga; species Florisuga fusca. The sequence continues at coordinate 20,432,593 of JAAWXA010000012.1, forward strand.
GGTGGAAATTGTCCCTGCGCATGCCGGGTAGTTGGAATATGATGATCTTTAAAACATCTTCCAACTGAAACTATTCTATGATGATTCCATGAATATTTCCTATTCTGTCTGTTTAAATTCTAAGTTCTTCCAACATTGCCCCAGTCTACCAACCTGCTGTAATTTATTAGACTGTCAATATGGACAGGGATTTATCAGTTTCTAGACATCTGGCAGCTGTGGTGGTTCCCGTAATGTGCATGCCCTCACACCATCTACAGTAAATCAACATGGCGTATGCTCAATTTTCAACTCTTAGACCTAGAGCCTCTGATGTGTCTGCCTCATGATATTTTCAAGTGTAGCATCCAGCCCAAATGTAGCCCAGCCTCTCTTAGAAGCTATATACACCTTCAATCAGAGAATAATTTTTTTTCTTTTTTTTTCCCACCAAATCTATGTGTATGCTGCTCAGGCGGTTGTTTGTTTTTTTGTTTTGTTTTTGTTTGTTTTTCAAAACTGATACAAAAGCCAATACCCTGCATCTTCAGAGCTGTACAAACAGCTTCCTGCTCGACATTAATTTAGTGTTGCGCCACCAGATTCCTTGCAGTGAGCTCACAGTCATTGTGACAGCTCTGACTGATGGGCACCAGAGGAACTAAAGGTGTGACTAATTCACATAAGGTAAATCTAGGTATATTAATGAGGGCTGGAATGAGTATATTACTGGATAGACTTCTCCTTCAGTAAAATTTAATAACTTTACTTACTAATAAAGATTCAGTTGGAGGCTTTGTATGTAGTTAGACGTGCTTGCTAAAGGATTACATGCTTACATGAAGCAGTTTTCATGTTTCTCGTCATTGTTGGTTTTTAATGGTACACAAAACCAATAAAAGTAGCTGTACAAATTATAAATGCCTGAAGATTTGACACACAGCTATTCAAGAATATTTTCTGAATCAGATGTGCCATACTTAAACGTGGAGTTTCTTAAACATGTAAATAAGACTGTCAAAAGATCTAATGACACTCCTCCTATTTTGTTTTTGGTTTTTATTTTTAATAATTATTTCTGTATTTGTTTGGTGATGTTTTTTGACAAAAGTGCTTAGTTTTTAAAAATGCCTTAGAAATTTTTGAACGTACCAGGGGGTGAATACCTCAAGAAGATTTTATGTGTCAAAACTTTCCACATGAAAAGGTATGATTCTGGTTTTTGATTCTAACTGAGATGTGAAAGAAGACAAAATCATGGATAAACTCTTTTCTTCATATCCAAGAAACCTTGTTGACATAGAATTGTGATGTTTGTGGTCTTATGGGTTTTCACTTATTTTTAAAAATCTGATTCTATAACTGGATAAAATATTTAGGTCCTGCTAGAGATGGTGAACAGTAGCAGGTCCCTCTGTGATATTTACAGAAGGATCTGTACTTGGTATTTTTGAAAAGTCAGATAACTAATGCTTAAAGCTCTGTAACACTGATTTAGAAAACAAAAAAAAGCAATACTTAGTGTGCTTTCTGCTGTTTTCTTTTCAAGATTATAAATGGAAAAGTAGAAAGGGCTTTTTGTAGTAATATACTGTGGTATCCGATGTGGGGTTTGTTCTAGCAGCCAGACTGACAACAACATTTTCATTATGTGTGTTTGCATTTTATTGCAGACAATGCTACTGGATTGCTTTCAGCCTTTCAGCCTGTCCCGCCCCTGAAAAACAGCAAGCACAGCTCCAGAGCAGTGGTGTTGATAACATGGGTGAATGACAGACAAAAATGTAGTAAGCCCTGACCCATTTTGACATATTTAGCTATTACAAGTGTTAACATACAAATGACATGTTCAGCTATTATAAGTATTATTCAATGAGTATGTGGCCTCCCAGTGAACTATTATGGTAGCATAATGATTTAGCCACTTCTCTTCCTTCAACAATGTGATGATGGCATGGAGTGGGATGAATTCTCCTGTGCCTCTTGGCCTAGTAGTTGAAATATTGTGCTACTGGCAGCATTTCCATCACAGCAGCACTGCTTATGTCCAAAGTAATTTCCTTGATAAAACTAGCCTTTTTAAGAATTCAAACTCTAGATGAACGTGGCATCCTTTAAACTGAGATTCTTTAACAAAAAGAAAAGAAAGCATGCACACTGTTAATAAACAATATGCATGAGGAATCCCAGGCGTTAGTCTACAGCTGAGTTTTAACAAAAAAATATTGTGCCACCTGCTTTTAGTAGTTTCTCTTTTCCCACAAAGAAATTACTCAGAGAAATAGCCGTAAAAAAGGGTGTAACAAAAGATGGAGCCAAAAATTAAGGATGCTCCTGCTTTTTATCACCCACACTAGTCTGTGAAAAAAAAATGACTCACCTTTGTAATTGTTACTATTATTTTAGTGAAATATTTGCCTTGGTTGTCCTCTGGTATGTTTATTACATGGAAGAATTTTGTCATTCTGGTTTTTAATCTGATCATTTTTTTCATGCCACATGTATGGATGTCTTACTCATGTCATATCAGCTCCTTTAGTAAGGTCTACCACAATGCAGAAAGCAGGAAAATATAAATAAAATTCTATTAGTACATACAGTCAAATGAGATATTAATAGTAATCCAACTCATGGAAAAATCTGAGTTACTAGAAACATTGGCTCCAGAATGTTAGGATTGTCTGAAGACTCATGTGGTGATCCATACTCACAAGTAACAAATTTTCTAATTGGTTGAAGTAGTCCTTTTAACTCTGAATCACTTTGATTGTTACAAAAATTGTGTCTTTTCCCACTGGCTCTTCTAGTGGCTGTGTTCCTGATTTTTACCAGGCAGGTATTTTCCCCACTAAACTGAATGACATAGACACTGCTGTTCTGTGTGAATGGTGCAAAATTTCATCTAGCTCACTAAGAAGCTAAACTGGAGCCTAACAGTTGTTGAGGTTTCTCCATTGACATCATTTAGCTTGATTCAAAAGCCCTGTGCTAGTTTGCAATTCCTTGTCTAGGATACCACAGACTTGGTGTTTGAAAACTGGGAGGGCAAATCTGTATTTAGAACAGTCAGTTTTTACCACTTCTGTGTGGATTTTGTGTAGCTTTAGCTTTACATGTTGAAAATCTTAGACATTAACTTGAATTTTAATGGATTTTGGCTCTCTGGAAAATCTGTCTCGAGTGGTTTGTTGCTTCAGGACAGGACGGAGGTTTTTGTTTGCTCTTTTTCTCCATTTTTATTTTGTTTATGCAAGATGTGGTGGGAAGGGCAAATTCACCTGTCCCTGTGGAGCTGTTTCTCACCTCGATTCAGGTGCTTTTTTTATTACCTCCTTTTTTCCCTTGTTTTGTTTGTAATTTTTTTCCTCTGATTCTTTATTACCTTATGTTATTTCTGCTGCTATGCTCAATTGCACAGAGGATGCAGACCTTGACTGCTGATTAACTGCAACTGTCCTTGTTTCTCCCTTCCCACATGGTGGCACAATGGAGCAATCATTTCCTGGAGGCAAAAACTGTGAGTGCCCACGAATATCAGTGGAAAGCCACTTCACATGACCTGCGTTCCCCAGCGTAACCCATGAGAAAGAGACAATAAGCTTCTTGTCAGGAATTTTCTTTTAAATTTGGTCATTAACCTTAAAGAGATTTTTGAATGTGCTTTTTTCTTCTGTCTAAGCCTCTGCTCTGTTGGCATCATTCAAGAGGAACTATTTCTGTGTTGGGGAAATTAATTTTCATACAAAAAATATCCTAGTTCTACGGACTTAATATAAGTTATAAAAAAGATGTTTCATTGGGGAACTTATAATTCCATGGATGCGACACAGCAAGTGAGGATTATGATGAATAATTTAGTACAGAAACATAAGCATGTGTGTACTTTTTTAAAGCTGGCTTATTTTTTGTAAGGAAGGTATCAGCAGGGAGTCAGTGGAAAAGCAGGTTAATGACTCTGTGACAGCCATTTAAAACACAGTTCATAAAATTTCTACATCATTTTCTCTCCTTTTTTTCTTTTTGTAAACTAGGTACCAGTAGTTGTGATATGAAAAGATTTCTGAAAAATTGAGTCATGTAAATGACTGAAGTTTGCACAGTGGTTCACATCATTACTGTAGCTAGATTTATTCGCTTGGGTGACTTAGAGACGTGTAGTTGAAAGAGGTGAATGCAGAGATGACTGTTAATACCATACTATACAGTAAGATTTTTCTAATGGCTGAATTGGAAGAGTGCTCTACCCATGTTAGAGAGATGTGTAGTTGAAAGAGGTGAATGCAGAGAGGAATGTTAATACCAAACTATTCAGTAAGCTTTTTCTTATGGATGAGTTGGAGGAGTGCTCTACTCATCTCTTCCACCTTGCCTGGTCTAAAATGGTCAAAACCTGTAGTGTCCATGTGTGCATGTATGTATGGACATAGGGTCCTGGGTGAGTTGAAAATAATGCAGTTTCTGTTAGCCTGTGCTCATTTCTCCCAAGGTAAGTCCTTGCTTCCTGTTCCTGTCATTCACTTTATCCAGGTAATATATAAACACAGGTGCTCTGGTTGTTCTCCCTGCTTTCACTTCAGGGCTTCCCTGTGAAGAGGCTGTACAATTAGTGTAAACTGGAGTTGACACTGTCATGTGAACAGATGGACACAAGGCACTTCTTGAGTCAGTCTGATATAATATTAATAAGATGCTGCTGAAGTGATCTGTGATGAATATATAATGAGAGAGCTGCCAAGCGTGTTAGCAAGAAAAGCCAATGCTTAGATTCAAATGTGTGTGGCTCCAAGTCTGGCTCTCCTTCTCAGCTCCCTTCATAAGGTCATGAGTTTCTTGTCTGCTGACACTAGTCATCATAATCTCTAAGTAGTCCTGATCTGTGTGTCTGCCAGTACTTTTTTACATGGCATATGCTCTTACAAGAAAGCCCTCTGTTAGAAAATTGTAGCAGAAAATTACAAGTTTTTTTTAAGTTCTGTCAAAGCATAGTTCCTATTTCCCAATGCATAGTCTTCCATATAATGTATTATTATTGACACCAATCACCAGCAACCTAAATACGTACCAGGAGAAAGGGAAAAAGAAAGCATGAATGAAAATTAAATGCTGTGCGATTTTTTTGTTTTGTTATCATTCTTCTAACAGTCTTCTGAAAGGGAAAATGTACTGTCAAATGGAGAATGGAGGGGAGAAAAATCTAGTTTAAACTACTTCTGCATCTCATAAAGATGAAAATCTTGCCATTTTTACTCCATGGACCATAAATTTTGGAAGAAGAAAAAAAAAAAATCACTGCAGAATAGATTTCCTCTAATTCACACATACTCTTTCTCAGTTCTTATATTGACTGTGCTATTCCTCAGATCAGAAATTTGGTAATGAATTACCCCATTGATGTATCTGCACACCAAGAGCATATTTTCCAGATTTCTGGACACCCCCACCAAGCATAAAATTAAACTAATGCTTTTTAATGTATGATAGTTTTTACATTGCTAAAAGTGCCATCAACTACTGTTTCTAATTTATGCTAGTAAATTACAGAATTCCATGGGGTTTTTTTTCTATCACTAATGCTTTTCCATAAAAATATAAGAAATAGGGCAGGTCACATAAACAAGACAGATTCTAAATTAAATTGATTAGAATTAGTCAACTAAGTTATTAGACTTTTAGCTTTTGGGTCAAAGAGGCAGCCCTTTGAACTTTTGATTATTCCCACAAAGTTGTTTATTAAACTTATGATGATATTTTCATGAAATTATCTTGTCTCTCTTGTCATTATAATGTAGAAACTGCATTTTTCAGGCTGTATCACCTGCTTTTTCTCTATATAATGTGGCTTTCCTAATATCATTTCTTCTCTGCTGCCTTGATTTTCTGTGATTTATGTGATGTTCTAAATGGCCAGAATCTGAGTTTTCTGGATGTACTTGTAATTACTGATTGAAGCTTTCAGCGTTATTAAGGAGAAATGCATATATGATTTCCAGGGAAATTAATGAGAGTTTGTGGCTACATGTCTAGCCTGTGATTTCTTGGCAGGAAATATTTCATGTAAGATACATTAACACTTAAGAATTTATTATGGAAGTGTTACATTTTGGATACCACTGACTCTGAGAAGCTCTGGATTTTTAATTTTGTGACCTTATGCTCTTCTACCCAGAAAGACAAACTTTGTGCAACACTTGCCTAAATCTAAATTTTTCTGCAGTTTAATCATAAGCCAAATTTTACATCTCAGTCTGTAAGAAGAAATCTTCTCTAAACATCACTAGAAACACCAAGCCTACCTGAGCTCAGGTGCATGGTGTGATTCCTGGGGTTACACAGGGACTGGAGCTGGACTTGATGATCCTGGTGGGTCCTTTTCAACTTGACAGATTCTACAATTCTATGAAAATCAAGCACACATCCTGTTTCAGAGCAAATATTAACACCAGTTTGTTTCCAAGGGATGATGAGAGTCTCTGAAATACACAAACTACATTTTTAGGAATTCAGCTGGGGGCTTGCCTGTCCTCTATACTTATGTTTGTCTGCTGGAAAAATGCTCCAGAGAGCTCCTGTGGAAACCCAGAGTGGTGTATGCTGTCAGGAAACTGGGCTTTGCCTCTGGGGTCTGGAGAGTATGGATGTAATAGCATAAATATACTATAAGGTCCCTTTTCTGTGCTCAGATCATGGAGTTGCTGCATTATCAACCATCTCCATCCAAGGTGATAGATTGTCATCTTGGTTAATATATATATATTTTTTTTTCCAATTTTTTTAAAGCTTGAAGCCAAGTACTGCTCTTTGTTGGAAACTTCATGTCACTGAATGAAGTTATGGGAATCATACAGAGCAGGGGGATTGTATAGCCTATATTCAAAACCAGAGTAATCACAATAAGATCCTTTTTCTGGTAATGGAGAAATGTGATCTAATTTTTTTTTCATATGATGATGTAACAAGTCAAAATACTGTGAAAAATAACTATATTCAGCCTGGATATAAACTAGAAGGGAAAACATAGGTTCTGTGGGTATCTTGGGAAGACAGAGGTATTGGGAAAACAAATCCTACATTATGTTATCCCTTTCTCTTCATGGTTATGACATCTCTAATATGACCACTTCTTTAAAAATTTGGGATTATTCAATCCCAAATTACTAAAATGATATTCTGTTTCAGATCAGGACCCATGTTTAGCTACATCCCATATTTTTTTGTTCTTTATTAGTCTCTGTGTTAA